>JARFJB010001789.1:757500-765000 GCA_036346205.1 Vesta saturnalis
GTGATGTGTTGTATGTGTATGTGTATGTGTGTGTGTTGTGTGTTTGTGTTGTTGTGTGTGTTGTGTTGTGTTGTGTGTGTGTTGTAGTGTGTGTTGTGTGTTGTGTGTGTGTGTGTGTGTGTGTATTGTGTGTATGTGTATGTGTGTGTGATGTGTATGTGTATTGTGTGTATGTGTGTGATTGTATGGTTGTTTGTGTGTGTGTGTTGATGGTGTATGTGGTTGTGTTGTGTTGTATGTGTTGTGTGTTTGTTTGTTTGTTGTGTTGTGTGTATGTGTTGTATGTGTAGTGTGTGTGTGTTGTGTTCGTGTTGTGTAGTGTGTGTTGTGTGATGTTGTGTATGTGATGTTGTATGTGTTGTGTTGTTGTGTTGTGTTGTTGTGTTGTGTTGTGTATGTATGTGTATGTTATGTGTTGTGTATGTTGTGTATGTGTTGTGTGTAGTGTTGTTATGTGTAGTGTATGTTGTGTGTGTGTGTCGTGTGGTGATGTGTGTGTATGTGTGTTGTGTTGTGTTGTGTGTAGTGTGTGTGTATGTGTATGTGTGATGTGTGTGTGTGTGTTGTGTGTGCTGTATGTATGTGTTGATGTAGTTGTGTTGTGTATGTGTATGTGTATGTGTAGTTGTGTGTGTGTGTGTGTGTGTGTGTGTGTGTATGTGTGTTGTGTTGTGTTATGTGTTATGTGTTGGTGTGTGTGTGTGTTGTATGGTGTGTGTGTGTGATGTGATGTGTGTGATTGTGTGATGTGTGTATGTGTATGTGTAGTGTGTGTGTTGTGTGTGTGTGTTGTGTTGTGTATGTGTAGTGTTGTGTTGTTGATGTGTATGTGTTGTGTAGTTGTATGTGTGTGTATGTGTGTGTATGTGTATGTTGTGTATTGTGATGTGTATGTGTGTATGTGTATGTGTAGTGTGTATGTGATGTGTATGTGTTGTGTGATGTGTATGTGTATTGTGTGTATGTGTGTGTTGTATGTGTATGTATGTGTTGTGTTATGTGTATGTGTATGTGTGATGTGTATGTATGTGTATGTGTATGTGTATGTGTTGTTGTTGTTTGTGTGTATTGTTGTTTGTATTGTTTTGTGTATGTGATGTGTGTGTTGTGTGTGTGTTGTGTATGTGTTGTATGTGTATGTGTATGTGTATGTATGTATGTGTATGTGTTATATGTGTATGTGTATGTGTATGTGTGATTGTTGTGTTGTGTGTTGTTGTGTATGTGTGTATGTGTTGTGTGTTTGTGTTGTGTTGTGTGTGTTGTGTGTGTATGTGTGTGTGTGTGTTGTGTGTTGTTTGTGTATGTATGTGTTGTTTGTATGTTGTTTTATGTGTTGTGTGTTGTGTATGTGTGTATGTTTGTGTGTTGTGTTGTGTTGTGTATGTGTGTGTTATGTGTTGTGTTTTGTTGTAGTGTTGTTTGTGTGTGTGTTGTTGTGTTGGTTGTTATGTGTGTGTGTTGTATGTGTTGGTTTGTGTTGTTGTGTGTGTGTGTTGTGTGTGTATGTGTGTTGTGTGTGTGTGTTGTATGTGTGTGTGTATGTGTTTGTTGTGTGTGTATGTGTTGTGTGTGTGATGTGTTGTGTTGTTGTGTTGTGTATGTGTTGTGTGTGTGTGTTGTGTTGTGTGTTGTGTTTTGTGTATGTGTGTGTGTGTGTTGTTGTTGTGTGTGTTTGTATGTGATGTGTGTGTGTTGTGTATGTTGTTGTGTATGTGTGGTTGTGTATGTGTTTGTTGTGTTGTTGTTGTTTGTGTTGTGTGTGTTGTGTTTGTGTTGTGTGTGTGTTTGTTGTTGTGTTGTTGTTGTGTTTGTATTGTGTTTGTTTGTTTTTGTGTTTGTTTGTTTTGTGTTGTGTTGTTGTGTATGTTGTGTTGTGTGTTGTGTATGTGTATGTATGTGTATGTGTATGTGTATGTATGTTGTGTATGTGTATGTGATGTATGTGTTATTGTGTATGTTGTGTTTGTATGTGTGTATGTGTGTTGTGTATGTGTTGTGATGTTGTGTGTTGTGTATGTGTGTGTTTGTGTATGTGTTATGTGTTGTGTTTGTGTTGTGTTTGTGTTGTGTTGTGTTGTGTTGTGTATGTGTTGATGTGTGTGATGTTTGTGTTTGTGTATGTGTGTTTGTGTTGTGTGTGTGTTGTGTTTGTGTTGTGTGTGTGTATGTGTTGTGTTGTGTTTGTGTTGTGTGTTGTGTTGTGTTTGTGTTTGTGTTTGTGTTGTGTTGTGTGTTTGTGTTGTGTTGTGTTTGTGTTTGTGTGTGTGTGTGTGTTGTGTAGTGTGTTATGTGTTGTGTGTGTAGTGTTGTGTGTGTTGTGTGTGTGTGGTTGCGTGTTGTGTGTGTGTGCTGTGTGTGTGTCGTGTGTGGTGTGTGTGTGTGTGTGTGTGGTGTGTGTGGTGTGTGTGTGTTGTGACTGTGATAGTGTGTTGTGTGTGCATGTAAGTGTGTATGATGTGTGAGTGAGTCCTGGTGTTGTGTGTGTGTGTGTGTGGTGTGTCGTGTGTGTGTACGTGTGTGTGTGTGTGTGTGTGTGTAGTGTGTTGTGTGCTGTGTGTGTGTGTGTGTGTAGTGTGGTGTGTGCATGTGTGTTGTGTGTCGTGTGTGTGTGTGTGTGTGTGTCGTGTGATGTGTGTGCTTGTGTGTGTGGTTGTGTGTTGTGTGTGTGTATGTGTGTGTATGTAGTGTTGTGTGATGTGATGTGTGTGTATTGTTTGTATTCGTGTCGATGTGTTGTGTGTGTGGTGTGTGTGTGTGTGTGTTGTCGTGTTGCGTGCTTGCTTGCGTTGTGCGTGTGTCGTGTGCGTGCGTGTGCGTATGCATGACCGTGAAACTAACTTACTGTTACGCTTCAGCCACACTTAAAGTTCGTAATGAATACTACGAAGGTGCAAGACCCTCGTTTCTTGTATATTTTAGGGGTATTTAGTCCTTTACCAGACATTTGAGTCAAGATACACTACATAAAAGTTACTGCTATCCTATTTTATCACTATATCAAACAGAAAAAAAGTTCGACAATGATGAAAATTAATATTTTGTAATCATTTTCGTCGTTAATGAAGGCAAATATTTTGTAATAGTTTTAACATTAAAATTACTCTTAAAATTAAACATTTTATCATATAAAAATATTTGTATAAATATGAGTATTTACGAAACCGAACAAAAATATAAACATAGATTAGTTATCGATAGGTACATTCTTTAACCTTCCTACTATCCTCTACCGAATGTTACATCCGGCTGTGAGTCCTCGCGGTGCTTAATATTGTTAATATTACAAGGCGCGAACGCGCGATTTCTTTGGAATGGTTCTACAAATTTAGGAAAAATATAATTTAACAATGAAATAAGTAAACTATGCTAAGGGCATATAATCTATTTTGTTTACATAACATTGCATGTGACAGCACACAGATGATTTAAAATTAAACTTATTTACTTATTATTCATTTAGAATATATTATTATTCAAAACTTTTTCAAAATGTAGTTTCATGATCAGGACAAACAAAACCTTTACATGCTTGACATTTTGTACGTGATTTTCTGTTTTTTAGATCAATCATGTTTTAAAGTTTCTTCTGTATCTTCAATTGTGCCAACTACCGCATGCAAGCAGATTTTAATTTTTCGTGGAATGGTGCTGGTCATTTCGACACTTTTCGGTAAAAGTATATCCCAATTACTTGAGAAAGAGGCGTCTTTTATACAATTTCGTTGCGTTTTATTGTGGATTGATATCCATGTCCACTACGCATGCGTTAATTGCTGCCAAATCTAGAATATTATAAAACAAACAAATAGTCCACCTTCTAGTTCCCTTTTTGTGTGTATAAGCTGATACTAATTGATCTGTGGTATCCAAATCTCGTTTTATTTTGTTGTAGTCTGTGACTACGTCTGGTTTCTAGTGCTTCTGAGAAGATCCTCTCGTTAAGATGCATTGAAGGCAAAAGTAACACGGCCTTAGGTTTTTGGTAGTATATGAAGCCAAGATTAAATGTATTTCAAATCCAAAAATGGCAGACAAGATTTCTCTGTTCTTATTCGGTTGGAACGCAATAGGAATGAAAGTATTATTCTTTCGTAATGTGCCAATCATTGTTCACTTACGTTTTAGTAATTCGGTGGGGTTGTGCATTTGTCAGCGCGATACACGTAAGCAGTTTTGACATCAGGCAAAAACCAAAACTTGATCCCATATTTTCCACATGGTTTTGTTGGAGTGTACTGTTTGAATGAGCATCTAGCTCGAAACGATACTAGCTGTTCGTCGACAGTAATATTTTCGTATGGTACAAACATCGTAGGAATCATAAATAAATCAAAAAGCTTCGGTGCTAACATGTCATACCTCCGACGAACAGATCTATCTTCTTTATTATCAAATCTCAAAAACCGACTTACGTTACAAAACCTCTTGAGACACATTGTAGGTCTGAATATAGGCCTACCATCAAAATCACTTCGAAGTTCCTGTAGAGATTCTCCAGCTCCTTTATATACACCAGCCAGAAGTAAAAACATGCGTATGTAGCTTATATCGTAATTTTCCAATTTTATACTTACCTATAAAAGCTTCCAACTCTTCCAGTGAAACTTCTTTTATCTTTATCTTTTTTCAGAACGTAAACAACTATGTTCCCTATTAGTTGGTAGTAAAAGTAAATTGATCATTTGGTCGGTAAGTAATAATCTCATTCACGAAAATGGTGCATCATCAGTACGTTGGATAGCGTCGTATTGAGTACATTGACAGACCTAGAAACTACCAGAAATTAATATTCAACTGCGGCGGTGGATTTTTGTACCACACAGTTCCATTGCGTGCAGTATATTGCGAATATTCTGTAGTCACATTATCTGTTTCCATTTCATTTTTCGAAACTTCCCCGTCAACAGCGTCTACCGTGGATACGTTATCTTCTTCGTACGATATTTCTTATTCAACCACAAATTCTTCATCACTACCATTCAGTTCCAAATTTCCCATATCATCTTCACTTACAGAACTCTCTTCTAAAAGTTTTCGTAATTCGTCGTTTGTAAGTCCTTCTCTGTAAGTCATTTTATCAGCGAAATCTCTATATTTTACATTATATCTCTGTTACACTTATAAAGAATTATCGCTTTGTTCATTTTACACTAACACAGTAATATCACTTATTGAAATGAGTCAATTAAAATTTGTCAAATGGATCCAGGCTTACCCATGAACAGTAGGAATATATCTTTGAGGTTCGTAGATGACTGAATAAAAAAACACCTTTCTGTGACCAGTTTTTCCCATTGCAATAGGACATTTACTTTAGCATATAATATTGCTTGCGCGAATAAAATACTAAGGAAACTAGCTAATGATTAATGATATTGAGCCTAAGGTCAGTGTTACGGTACTCTCGAGAACATTTCAGCTAACTCATTGCCACAAATGTTACACTTGATTCGTTTACGTACTAAAAATTGATCATTTTTGACCAGCTTAAAAATTTTGAAATAATTTCTCTTGATTTATTAGGTTGATTAAAATTGTGCATGGGTTTGTTGACCAATGAGCCATAAGTGTACAGGACATAGGGTTATTCTAGGTTTGTTAACTAATGAATCATAGGTGTACAGGGCATGCAGCGTGTACAGTATAACTAGAGGTTTTTTTAATTCATTTAACACAGCAGATAAGGTAGAGCGAATTTATACTCTTAATCGTTGAATGAATTGCCTATGAAATGGTTACGAATATATACAATATAAATAAAAGCAATTTCTAAATAATAGATATTTATGTATTAAGGGCATAATCAGAAGATTATGGCTCGAGGGAACGTTAAAAGCCCGACGTGAAGCGGAGGGCTTTTATATTCCTGAGAACCATAATCTACAATTATGCCCGTGGTACATACAATGATTTATTTTATTTTGCACCATGAAACTGGAACAAAATTTTAAAAAGGTTCAGTATTTTCGGTTAGTTTTTAAATGCAAAAGCAGTGAAATAAAGTCGACAGTAGGCTAATTTGTTGTTACTAAGATACTGTGATATTGCTAAATTGTTGCTAAGGTACTGTTTGTTTGTAAATAGTTTGCATTCTAAAATGGAAGGTGAAAACGCAAAAACTTATTCACAAGAAATTTTAGATGAATTTGAGGCCGCCCAGGCAAAAATAATTCCAAGTAAATCCATCCAACTGTATTTTCAATTTTTATAAAGAATAAGTTTCATTACTATTATTTTTATTAATAAAGGTTGTATAGTAAGGTTGTTGTTTCAATAATTATTTCAACTTACGTGACATATCATGTCATGTGTTTGCTGTCAATCATGCTGCTTGGCAACAATGACATTTCCGTGCTATAAAGACCACATTACGCCCGCATTTGGGGGCGTATAAAGAACATTATGGTGGCAAAATAAAATAAAACTCTAACTTTATCAGTAAATAACTGTTGTATCAGTTTTTTCAAATAGGATAGGTACCTGTAAAATTAAGATGTTTGCCATTGCCTTCGCTATTCATTTTTGCTAATGTTGTTAATCACTACATTATAAATAATATTCAAATATGTATCTTAATCTGAAAAAATGAATTTGCAGCAAATGGTTCAAGGATTTGATTGTTAAAATTTTATTTAAAAGCATTGCAAATGGTTACCTGTTGTTGTTATAAAGTAAAGCAATCAAAATCTGTTTTGGCTGTAAACCTATAAACATTAAAAACCAACATATACATGAGGTTAAAAATTATTATTAATTTTATTAAATACATAAATAAAAAGTTTACCCCGAGTAGGATTTGATTTACCTAAAACCATTCGTCAATGTGACCAATTGGTTATTAAAGCAAATAACTAACACTAAACACTATAAAAATGTGTTCGCTTCTAACGGGTGAAGAAACTAAAAGTTTACTTCACGCGCGTGTCGAGATTACACACGTGGAGAAGCCGAGTGTGGAACGGTACACAAGTGTTTTGTTCTACCCTGCTATTAAAAATTGAATAAAATAAATTTTAATTTTTATAAAATAAGGTAGTTTTCGTTGACATGGTGTGGAAGCCTTTTCCCTAGAGGAAATGAAGGATAACATTTTGAAAGAAGCTAATGCAGCCACATTTAATATAATCCCGTAAAAATCTGAATACAGGTACGTGAAGGAGTTGGTAAAATTTCGGTCGTTGATGGAGGACAGAAACGTAAATGTAAACGATTGAAGAAGAAATAGGCACTACCAGCACCACCAGCAAAAAAATCTGTTCCCTGGTGCCAATCAACCGACTTTTAACAATTGTAATTTTAATACTCATATTCATAAGTAATATTGTTGATGTGTATTTGTGTTATGAATAAAACGTATGAGTATTAGATGTATAATAAAAAAAATTCTAAAATCGTTTAATACTCTTTGACGTAATGGTGTAATGTGTAACGGGTTAAAAACATGTGGCTTGTTTCTTTTGTAGGTTTCCCTCGCTACAAAGATTAAGATTTGAGGTT
>JARFJB010001789.1:770000-880000 GCA_036346205.1 Vesta saturnalis
TTTTAATGTAATAGTTTAATTTTCATTACGAATCGCTTGCAAAACAAACGGCAAAGCTGAATCCTGTAACACACCCTTTAATACTTCCGAGTATTGTTCTTTATATATGGATTTATTACAATGGATCGATAGTGGCTATTTTATATTTATCGTTCAATGTTTAAACACAATCGATGATAGCTTCTGATACGTACAACCACATTATTTTAAATTATTACCTCGCCTTTTTTATTTATCACCAATTTGTTTATTTATTTAATAAGGTAGCTATTTTTACTTCTTCCCTATTACACAATGACTCTTATTTATTGTGTTTCCTCAATTTATACGGCAGCGTGACTATAACTTGTATACTCGTGCTGCGACAACAACCATTTTCTAACTACTACTACTTATTAAAAATACAAGTTACTTTGAAAGCGTTTTCGCCTCCCTCTACAACGCGTTTATGCATTCGCAAATTGCCACGTTTCCTTTAAATGTTTTCTAATTAAATACATAAATACTTATTGAAATAAATTCACGCTTTTCATCTTAAAGTTAACCACATTTACATACAAATAACAAACAATCATTTCTCAATTTAGAAAATAGCATATTACTATTTAATGTCACATCATATTAGCGCGAAATTTGAATTTTCTAAGGCGCCCGTTACATATTATAAAACAAAATTAGTAATACCAGATTAAGAAAAAATAATTTCAAGGGGCGTGCTATTTTATTTGCATTAAATTAACTTTCTCTTTAAGCAATAGTACGGTTTTGAAAAATCGTTCTTAAGTAACCACATCACGTTCTTGTTATGGAGTGTGCCTATTTTGCATGTAAACAAAGTCGTGTAAAATGCACTTAAAGTTGTTTCATTGGAGAGGCTAATCAGTGATAAGTGGCTTGTGAACTGTAAACCGTTTAAAGTAGTCAAAGATAAGAAAATGTAAACTTTCACCATTATTAAGCATATTAAAATACTTATCTTTTTTGGGTTTTTTAATGTGTTTTTGTACCACAATCTAAACGGTTCGATAACACTTACAGTTATATTCGTCAGTAGTAATATTATGTATTAAAATTGTGAAAGATTGTATAACTTTAATATACAAACACACCCTTAAAAAACTCAAAAAAGATAAGTATTTTTAAAGTCAAAGATAAACTTCGTCAAAAAATAATCCGTTCTTTACATTTTACTGAGGATCAAATGCTTAATTTAAAATGTAAAAAAAACTTGTGCGCAATGCTGTCCTTAACTGGAAATTTAGTAGTGAGGCTAATAAGATATGTGTGAAGAATGAGACTGCACCAAAACACCTCTCGGAAAAAACAGGACATGCCGTCAAAGTATGTGGTTCAGTAAAACGCCAATTAGAATTCCTCGTGTCAAACAATCTGAAATTTATAAAATTAACAAAGCAATTGATTTAAACGGCAACAAATTGAGCCGATAAACAACTCAAAACATCAATGAATAAAAAACCCTTTACAGTACACTTTATTGTTTTGTATAGTCTGGAAATGATATGTGTTGAATTCGACTTATGTCCACCGAAAACATATGACAAACTCTAATTAGTTCACTTATAATTAGGAATTTCCAAAATCTGTTCATAGACCTGGGTTATTCAATTGAGAATGTACTAAAAAAATTAAAGAGAATTTAATCAAAGATTTTATAGAAGCTGACAGCTTTAGAATTTTTTTTAAGTTGGATTCTATATGTCTATTAATCTCTATCTAACATAAAGTTTTAAACGTCCATCTGACATAGATTTTTTTTTTATAATATTGCCTATTTTTTTGTAGCAAACGGCTCCATATAATCATTTTTGTTGCGATTTAAGTGTTGTTATTGCTGACCGAGGCTTTAATAAAAGAGATTCTGTACTCTTTATTATTTAAAAATTCTTAAATCCTTAATTGTAGGAATTTCGGACTTTGATGTGAACCGTTTATTCAAGAATGGCTCCCATTTAAAATCTTACTTAATTGGTACTGGAATTAATAGCACGTCCCAGCTTTGGATGGGTTGTTTCATTATCAATTTAAATATTTCTAAATATTATTAATAAATTGTTACATGAGACTCCCACAATATTTGATAACTCTAAAATTTCCGTAAAGTGATTATATATAGTTATTACACCTATCGTTTCACGTTTTCCAACACTATCATTAGCATCAGATCTTCCCAAGGAACTAATTATCTTTACATAACATAATTTTTTAGGAGGCGGTAAATAGAGAAAGGTGTGCCGTGTTTCTAATCTCAATCTGTCTAAAGATGGGAATAAAAAAGAAAACTAAAATCTACGGTAACCTAGGAAATTCAAATCTACGGCAACCTAGGTTACCGTAGGTTTTAGTTCTTTTTATTTGCATTTCTTAAATGTAGCTATAAAAACGCCTTCGTCAAAACACGGCACACCATCCTTTATTTACCGTCTGCCATTAATTCTACATTGTGGTGTATGATCATACAAAACCTGTCATGAACGGTTCATCAATTAATGAAACTTGCATCAATAATTTCACTAATTATACATTATTTACCTTGATAATTGGAAAACGTTTGTGTCTAGCTGTCATTATATTCTAGTCTTTGCTTTGCGTTTCTTAGTGATAATAAATATCTTTGAATGATCCTCTAGTCCTTAGTAATACATATATTCCCTAGTAATGGATTCTAATTCGTCTAATCTACTTTGTATTTCGCCAAATTAATTCCAATTTATCTAATCATTGCTTTAAATTGAGTTTATTAATTACTGTTAAATGATCTTGTAAGTTGTCTAAGAATTCTTGAAACAATGTTCACTGACTCTTAATTTTACCTCTTTTTGTATTTAAAGTTTTAATTTTATCCCTAAGGTCAATGTTCTTAGTCGTTGTAGTACTAGGAATGATTGTGTAAACGAAATGCTTACTTGTCTCCTTTAATTCGTGCACTTTTAATTAATTCACTGGAAGTGTCTTTATTAACTGGTTTCACTACTGTCATTCTCAACAGTGGCCGTACCTACTTCCAATTTTTGTAGTAAATTTTAAAATCGCGATAAGGCCGAATATTGTCATTTGTTAAAAAGAAACATGTGATTTTTTCTTGTTCACTAGTGTGATTGAAGAACGCCATTTTGAGAAAACGCGATAATTTGGGTTGTTAGAAATTTATATCTTAAAGATTTTCCTGTGGCTTTTGTAAAGTAGTTACTTAATAAAGATTACGTACAGTGAATACTGGTTTTACATTCTATCCTATATTTAAATTTTATACTACACATTGTAATGCTCGTTTCGACGGATATTAAAGTTTCTAACAAAGCTCTCGTTGGATCTAGAGGTAAGCGAAACCACTTTCTTTTACACTGATCACCTCTGTTTAACTTTTAAATCAATAAAATACAAGTTTCCAATTTAAAATACATTAAAATTAACGATTGAAATATTGTATGCGACCTGTTTCTAAAATAAGGGTTTCTCTAGGTTTTTCTTGCTACTGGATATTATCGTCCTTCTTCGTTCTTCAAGATATTACTGTCACCGAGTCTATCCCTAGACTGGGTCAACGTTCATCCGAGTTGTGAGTTAACGTACAAATGGTCTCCGATAGCTGAGTCTAAGATAGTTGCTTTATGGTTACTATTTCATATCGGACCAACACCTCACTACAAACAAATAGGTTTATACACAGTAAAACACTCGGTTGAGTAATTATAGACAAGCATCCTCCTGGTGAGTTTCTTTTACTAGTTATGTGTTCATGACGAAGCTCTCGCTATATCGACAATTGCTGCAGATAATCTGTAGAATTTTAAGAGCAATCATAACGACTTGCAGTGCTAAGTAATAACACTGTGCTTCTAAATTTTGTGTGGGTAACTTTCTTGCTTGAACTTTTAATAGTATTACATCTAACGAGGCTATGTTCCTGTAACGATAAAAGTTGCATACACTTTAGTGGAAATGTTAGGAACTTTTCTTACGCAGGTATTCCTTGCGCATTAATCGCTAGTATTAGCCTCAATTCTTAAATCTCTTGGTTATTATAATAATTCTAAATTACGCTTTTGCTATTAGGTCTATAGAAATAGTAGCAACCTAACACTTTCTGATTGCTGTGTAAAAATTCTCTGCTTTATTTTTTAGCCTATACTGCCTATTTGCATTTAACTTTATGTTGTTGTGCTTAAGAAAGACGCAATCTAAGCGAAATACATTTGATTATTAATTTTGGGTTAAGAGATTTTTGGGTTTGATTTAAAACTGACGCTAGAACTTCGGTTTTACTTTAGGTAATTAATTTTGAGATTGTGTTGTGTTTGTGCTTTTTAGGGTCAACACTGGATGTCAAATAATGCAAAATAATGTTGATTTCGAGTAATGTATATTCACTTTTTTTGTCAGTTTGTATTATAGAGCCCATACTACTCAGCAAAGTTAGTGTGTTCTTACTATAACGGTCGCATATGTATTGATTTTTGTCTAAATTTAATTCTATATATTTCATCCTCAAAAGTTATAGCTATCCGAACTTACCATAATGGTTGTGTAAATAACCATTATCTTGTGCAAACTGTTAAATTATCTAGAAATATTTGTGGGAGAAATCTGTACACAGCGTTCTTAATTATAAAATGTATATATATATATATATATATATATATATATATATATATATATATATATATATATATATATATTCATAACGGCAACACCGATTGGAGAATTTTTTATTTTATTTATTAGTGTTTATAATTAAACCAAGTTGTGTTAAATTATCACTAGATGTGTTCTTTATTCCTGTGGACTAGGATCGCATTTACTAGCCAGGTCTACTACCTTTTTGGTCCAACCTTATTTTAACTGTAGTGTATCTCTTACTGTTCGTAGCCCTTTATTTGGTCTAAGGGCGATATACAAATAAATCAAGTGGTGCCCTTTTAACCTTCCTGTATCTCTACGCCAGCCACACGCCCAGGTATCCAAGTGCCTAACCGACCGACTGAGCTACCGGCCCAAACCCACATTTCTTGTTACTGCACACCTTTTTCTACGTTTGCTACGATGGCACTTTGTGCACGTAACAAGGGAATTTTGGCGCCCAACGTGGGTCCGATTTGATAACTTCCATTTACTATAATTGGTATTTACTTTCGTGGACTTAGACTCACGTTCATACAACTTAGATTTTAACATGGCTATCATTTGGAAATTAGATGTTAACCGATTACTGAAAGCTGAACTTCAATACCATTTAACTACGAGGGGATTTTCGTGCGACGTGTCTGTAGAACAGTTACGTAAATCAGTTCATAGCGCATTATTGCTGGAAGGAGATCAAACTCTTTCGACTGTCGACTATACAATTGCGTGTGACATGTCTACACCGGTTGCTAGGCGCTTTATTACACTTTGGGTACATACACATCGTCGTTGTACCCTCGTCGAAAGTGGATACTCCGGTTGAAGTAACGGCAAAAACTGAACTTCTTTTCTTACTTCAAAACTATCGCGTATAAGTAGAGGCTATACATCGAAGGTGGAAACGTCCCGCCACGGTTAATTTCTCACAAGTATCGTCATCTAATCCAAAGGTTACACCAATTATTACTACGGACAATGAACCTGATCTTCTTTCGTCTGATTCGGATGAGTTAGATGCTTTATTTATTCCAGGCGTTAATACGTCTACGCTAGTAGCTTCTCACAAATACTAAGCGTTCGCAAAACTAAATTTAACGTTTTCTGAGGAAACTACAATCTCACTTCTTGAATTCTTAGCACGGGTATAAAACTCGCTTCTGCTAGGGGACTTACTCATTCATACTTATACGCGGCGTGTCCTCAACTTCTTACCGGCAAGGCATTATTACTATACAGACTTTATAATTTTCTCTGATTACTGTTTAGAAAACAAAACAAAATGGTGTCTGTTGATTGAACATTTAGGATTTCTATTTAATAGTTACTCGTTACTTATTTCTCTACCATAACGATCTAAATTTTCTGTATTTACTTCCTTTACTATTTAAGTTACAATTCACAATTAATTAAATTATTTCTTTTACCGTCTGTACTTTTCTACTTTATTAAAAGTTCTAAACAAACCTACTAATGCCCTGTAGGGGATGTACGTGGATTCTGGATTGCTAGAAACGGGAACATACTTCCCCTAGATGTCCCGAGCCACAGAATAGGCTCGGTTGTGTTGTCTTACCTTAATGTCTCAATTCTTGGACAAGTGTTCAAAGATCTACTTGATAGTAGATCTTCACTAACCATACTTGGTGCTGATGGATGGAATTCTTTACGAATTTTACATATCTCATTTTTGACGAACAAATATCCTTTATTTTGTTCAGTGGCTAATGGTGGCAAATCCCAGATTTTTGGACATGTTCCTCTTCCTATCACAGTAGAAGATAATACTGTAGTTATTGACGTGTTAGTTGTACCAGAAGTTTCTCAACCACTTATTTTGGGCATAGATTTTTGGAGGGCGATTGATTTCGTTTCAAATTTCAGACAAGGTCATTGGCCTTTCTCCGAATTACCTCTTTCTGAACATAACTCACTGCAAAACCTTCTGAATACAGCTTTTCCTTTGGCTTCAGATGCTCTCGGGTGCACTTCTCTAATAGAGCATAAAACTACTACTGACTCGGAATCGATCAAACAAAGATATTACCCATTATCTCCCACTTTGCAGACTACTGTAGATAAGGAACTTGATGATATGTTGGCTATGGGTATTGTAGAACGTCCAAATTGTCCGTTATCTAGTCTAGTAGTTATGGTATGGAAAATATACAACTTCTATCGATTTTGTATTGACTTTCGGAAAGCTAAAGGATGCTTATATATATATATATATATATATATATATATATATATATATATATATATATATATATATAACCAGTAATATTTTAATTCGGAAAGGTAACAATCCAGCTTGTCTTTCGTTTCACAATAGCCAAACACGAACCCCCATTAATCATTATAGTTTCAATTTTCTAAATAATGAGGGACGCTTGTTGAGTTCACTATATTAATCCTAGCATGCATGTGATTACGAGTAACTAATCAAGTAAAATTAGAGCCTAATGATCTGAACATTCTTATCCATAATAAAAGAAAGCTTGTACTTATCACTAATAACTATAAATTTAAAATTACACGGTATCCTGTGCTAACGTTTGATCTAAATACATAAATAATACGAGATATAAAACCGGTATTAACACAACGTTTTGAGTTTCTACTTACGGTACCATAAACAGTAAAATAGTATCAAAGATGGATGCTAGATGATAACAACATTGGGTGTTTCATGTAAAAGTTTAGTAATAATTATTCTAAATTTGGTTAAGATATGTGCACTAAATATTAGCTAATGGTTTGATCAAATTATAACAGTTCTACTTTAGTAAAATCTTTACGAAGGTTAAATGGATTTGGATATCAATATGACACTGATATTGTAACAAAGGTAAGCAGCTTATTAAAATTCTTTGTAATATGGTTAATTTAAATGGACTTTTGTGTGGATGCTGATAGGTTCGAAAGTAAACTCAGCAATACAATGTTTATTAGTACATGCGATAATGGAATAATCTGACCTGGTGTTGAACGAAATTCTTGAGCCTTAGTTAGTACAATTTAAATTCTATCACCTTAAACTCCAGTGACAATGTAACATTAACGATAACGAGACAAAAGTAATTGAAGCACAGCTACCAGTCATTTACGCGCAGTCCCAGTTAAGAGAACATCGCAGCAAAACCCAAAAGCGAGACGGGAAGGTACATGACGTATAACCTCAGCACCAATAAAGAAAAGAAGCTAAAAAGAAGGTAAGGGATATAAAAGCAATTTATTCATATAACGTTGTTTTATCCATGTAGATCGAAGACGAGCTCTATGTGATGATTTAACACGATCTGATTAAATTATAATTCTTTTAAGAAACAGTATTTAATTATCGTATATTGAGCCTGAAAGAGAGATTCTAGTTACATGGTAGTTGAAAGAAGCAGAGCAAACCTGTGTGTGCAAGTAATACTTTCATACATCCGCATTAATACCGATTACATTACTTTACAAAGTAAAGAAACATTATACGAAATACCAAAAAGAGAGATTTTCTCAAAATATCTGCACTTTACAACAATGCCTGCTTGGAAAAGGAAGCACGCCCCAGGGAGGAAGTTTTTCAACCCAAAATGTTCTTATCAAAAATATCATTGCTGCCAAAATCAAATTTATATGTATCTCAATAAAGTATTTTTAATAATTTGTAAATTATTTAATGGTACCACAATCTAGTGGTGATTCAGAAAAGAAACAGATATCTGTAAAATGTATGAATTTGAAACGAACCAGAACCCACGTACATCCCCTACAGGGCATTAGTAGGTTTGTTTAGAACTTTTAATAAAGTAAAAAGTACAATAAAGAAATAATTTAATTAATTGAATTTGTAAATTAATAGTAAAGGAAGTAAATACAGAAAATTTAGATCGTTATGGTAGAGAAATAAGTAACGAGTAACTATTAAATAGAAATGTAAATGTTCAATCAACCAGACACCATTTTGTTTTGTTTTCTAAAGGCAGTAATCAGAGAAAATTATAAAGTCTGTATAGTAATAATGCCTTGCGAAAAGTTAAGGACACGCCGGTAAAGAATGAATGAGTTAATTGCGAATCTAACTCATCCGAATCAGACGAAAGAAGATCAGGTTCATTGTCCGTAGCAATAATTGTGAACCTTTGGATTAGATGACGATACGAGAAATTAACCGTGCGGGACGTTTCCACCTTCGATGTAATAGAATCTTCTACGCGATAGTTTAATAACAGAATCAGTTTTGTTTTCAATGTATCCATTTCAAACAGTAACAGATGTAAAAGTTAATAAAGCCTAGCATAGTAAATGCACAATTCAGTCGACAGTCGAAAGAGTTTGATCTCCTTCCAGCAATAATGCGCTATGAACTGATTTACGTAACTGTTCTACAGACACGTCGCACGAAAATCCCCTCGTAGTTAAATGGTATTGAAGTTCAGCTTTCAGTAATCGGTAATGATATCCATGTTAAAATCTAAGGAATATTTCATATATATATATATATATATATATATATATATATATATATATATATATATATATATATATGAAATATTCCAACGATTAATTGATCGTGTTCTCGGTGTTGATCTCGAACCATATAGTTTCGACTACCTAGATGATATTGTCATCGCTAAACCTACTTTTGAGATACACTTAGGAAGTACTTACGCGAATTTTCGAACGAATACGTGATGCAGCATTAACTTTACGGCGCGATAAATTTCAATTTTGTCGTCCCGAATTAAAATATGTCGGTTATGTGGCCAACAAAAATGGCTTGCTGGTTGATCCGGATAAGGTTGCTACAATCACATCTATACCTGTTCCTGCCACAGTAGCTGAAGTAGATTACTCGGTATGTGTAGGTGGTATCGACGTTTTCTTCCAAATTTCGCCACGCTTACTGCTGCTTTAAGTGCTCTTACTCTTAAAAATACTCCTTTCGTGTGGTCAAATCAATTTCAAGATTCTTTTAACTCTTGAAAAAGATGTCTCGTATTTGGTCCTATTCTTTCGTGTCCGGATTTCTCCTGTCCTCTTACTATACAAACAGATGCCTCAGATTTTGGCTTAGGTGCTATTTTAAGTCAAACCACTGCTGCTGGTGAACAAGTAATTAGCTATATCAGTCGACTTTGACGAAAGCAGAACGTCATTACGACAGAAAAAGAATGCTTAGCGGTCTTATGGGCCATTTCGTCCTTATGTAGAGGCTGCACACCTCTCGGTAATTACTGTTCATCATTCTCTGGTTAAATTAACTTCAAAATCCCTCTGGGAGATTAGCCCGCTTGACTATTCGTCGCTAACGGTATGACTTCGACGTACTTCACGTGTCTCACTACCTATTACTGACCCATGGAATATTTCTAAACGCGATCGTGTAAATACTTTTCCAAAGAAATTTCCTTCCTGGTTTGTTAAAGCGTACTAATGCAATGTCAGCTGCTGGTGACTTGGGTGACTGGAAGATGGTTGTTACAAAGAACCAACGTCCAGAAATTTTTCACGAACTGCATTACTCTCCTACTGCAGTACGTTGTGGAGTAACTTCAACTGAAGCTCGTATCTCGCTGTATTATTATTGGCCAGCATTACGGGCCAATGTCTCGCGTTACATTCAACGCTGTAACATTTGTGCTGCTCATAAGGTGGAACAAAAGACACCACCGGGATTCATTGCTCCTGCTATCGTTCCTACAGGTACATGGCAAGTACTTTGCGCAGATCTAGTACCACGATCCTCAAAAGGTCACTGTTTTATACTCGTGGTGGCGGATTATTTCAAAAAGTTCCCATGCTTCTTTCCTTTAGGTACTGCAACAGCTACTATGGTTACTCGCATAATTACGGTCAGCGGGGTACAATTTCGCAGCAAGGAATTTATAATCCTTTGCTATGGCTTCCATAGAAACATTCTATACACTCCAAAATACCATCCTAGATTGAATCCAGCTGAACGAATTAATTGAGTTTTAAAAATCATGTTACCGCCTTATATTAGCTCTAATCAACTCACGTGCGATGTGAACTCACCAAAAATCGGATGTAACAAAGACATTATTACTGACGAGCTTAAGGTTTGGAAAATCATCAAAATTATTGTTCTAAGTTAATTATTAATCGTGTAAGATTAATATTTTAAACTGTGAGTGCTAAGTATAAAAGGATCATTATGATTGACACCCTTATTTAACAAAAGCTTAATATCTAGCCGACCCGTCATTATTCAAAAGCAAAGCAAGGGTTGTGTTGACGGCGGTCTAGCATAACATCAGTGGTGCGGTAGACGTTGGACAAGGGTGGTCTCGAAGTGAATATGTTTTATATTGTTTGCTAACTACCTATTTATTGTCGTATTTGTTAGGAGTTGTTGTAATTTTGTAAAACCCCTGTCTGATATCCTGATATGTTCCTGAGCCCTTATTGTATCAGTTAATGCTTAATAGTTAATTAGCATGGGCTCATGACACGGTGGCAGCTAGTGAAGGGCGCTGTATTCTGGATAGCCCCAGGTGTCGACCTAGTACGAGATCAATGCCTTATTGCCCGCGAACCAGTTAAGGGGTGATCTTGACCTAAATGTTTAGGTAAGGCAATAAGAGACATGGGATAATTACTGATCCACTGGCTTTACAGTCCCGTAGCGGGGGGCTGCGGTAGGCTTGTATCCTAAACTACATAATGGCGTATTAATTAATTAACAGGTATTTAGAGCGAGCTCCAACGAGACAAAGGCATCTGTCCTGATGACTCAAGTATTGCTGCGGATTACGAAGGATGTACCAGACTAACCCGGGCCTCTTGCCCCCCGGTAAGTACATTGTTTGTTTGTCCTTAACAGATAAACAGTTGTGAAATAGTTGCATGCACTTAAACGATCGAAATGACCGGCCTTTGCTGTCTACCCATTCTCTCCGCACAAATCTCCGTAATATACGAATCCATTGTTAATGAATCGATATCGAAGGTAAGTTTACATAAGATTTGTCGCAATTATAATGTATATATAATGCATCCGCATTTGCTTGTAAAAAAAAAGCGGTTCCACAATCGTAATATACTTAAGCATTGATAATTACGCAAACACATTACTCGGTAACGGCCTTGTTGAATATTGAATTCATACTCAAGTTATGAGTATTTATCAGTTTTCGATGAACGATCGGTAAAAGCATTTTTTTATAAGTACTGATTTGTCAAAAGTCTGCTTATACCTTCAGTTGCAATCTAAATATAAACTAATCTGGTAACTACCGTAAGGTTATTATCATTGTAACGGTAATCTAATTTGTTTATCTTGTATACGTGACTGCGCATTTTCAACAAAATTAGATAAATGATACAAATTTTATTACCTGTAACAATTTATGGTTACAGTAAATTAGTCTACATGTATATGGGAAAATATCTAAACAGCAAATATTTATGTAACACGATAAGCACCGAGCGGTTATACAGTGTTTAATATTTCGTTAATCTGTAAAATTTTAATTTAGAATTTTACATAATCGAATTTAATGATAATATTAATGAGATAAATAATTAAGCATAATGATAGAATGTAAATAAATATTCAAGTTTAACATTATGAATTATTTACTAAAATGTAGACATTTGAAAACTTATCGATTCATGTTTTATAGAAAACGGTTTGAGGAAAATGTGTAAAAAGATAAATCCGGACAGTAAGTGTAAATATAAGCAAAGCAGTTGGTTCAGCTTATAACGTTTGTTCTGTTAGGTTAAAATACATTAAAAGGTTTCCATAAGCACTTTTTTTTCATGATTGATGGTTTAATGGCTTAATTCGGGAAATGAAATTAAGTTTTAACTTGTTTTAAAAATTTAATACACCGATAGTTGTATTATAAATGCGAAAACTTTCGTAAAATTATACTAATAGCGTTTTTTTACTCCAAACAGTACTCGTATGAGAAACAGTATAATACCATTGATTAACAATGTTAATCAATGATACGTAGTGAAACAAAATGAAACGAAATGTGTATTATATTGTTATCTTTTCACAATTGTGGGTTATAGTGCAATTATCGACGAGATATTTTTCACGAAATTGGTGATAATAATATTGTTCAGAAAAGCACAGTCCTGAAGGGTTTTCTTTAACTAGAAGGGCACTTTCTCTCCAGTACTAATAACATTTATTTACACACTAATTGAAATAAACTGAAAAATGTGAATCCACTCATACACCATTTTCTAATTTCTGTCTTTTTTTACTGCGCAACTAGGAAACTCATTGATGCGTAATTTTCAGAGAGACTAGCAAAACTTTTCAAAACGTTTCCTTGCGCTGCTGACAGCTTCTATTCTAGTTTCCCGGTTTCTATAAAAAAAAATTATGAAACAATCTTCAGATCTTATTAAAGTAATTCCTATACGTTAAAATAACCTTTAAAGTACATGTATAATTTTAACTGTCAGCAGCAAATTAGCTCTTTTAAAGTTGTCATTATGTAAATTGTTATTTACGCCTGCATGTATTATATTTGTTTTTAACAATTACTATGCACCTTGCCTTAGACATAATTTAAAACATTTTAATAATAAACTAAAATTAGTTGGATATATTACTACATAACGTAGGATTTATAATGGCTACTGCTCAAAGCAGAATAAAAGCAACACTAGCTAATCCTAATAAAATATTATTTATAACGGAAAGTAATTATTTGGGGTGCAGTAATATATTTCCAATTATGTCACATTGCATAAACACATGTTATGGCATCATTATTACAATCTGGTATGACTAGGTATTGGTATGATAATCAGAAGATGTATTACCGTTCCTTAAAGTACTAAAATATTACCAACAGATCATTCGCCGTTTAGTAAATAAAGATTTTGTTTATTTTTTATTATTTAACTATGCCTATAAAAGCTAAGTCTTTAAATAACGTACAAAAATTTAGATAAAGATCTCTTAAACTTTATTATTACCCTACTGTGAATCATTAAAAAATTTTATTTCAACAAGAAAGTAACACCGTTAAGAGAATACGATACAAATCCTACTTCCCTTAACTAAATGATATTTTATCGTTAGCAATTATACATTGAAATGTAAATTTTGGGCTACCGATTTTATGTTAATTCTCTCCAAAAGTATAAAGATGTTGAATTATTTGTTTAAGCTCCACATTAATATTCTTACTTACCTTACAAGTTTCTGACTTTCAATAACCTGAAGACTTGATTTCTAATAATAATTATTATTAATATAAATAATAATAGTATTAGTAATAATAATAATAATTTTAAATGAAATATAGGTTGTAAACTATATTAAATTGATTAGTTAGATTTCTTTAATCAGATATAAATTTTATAATTTGAACTAAGAGTTTCGGTTATTATTATCTAATTTTGCGCATTTACATTAAGAATCTTATTAGAAAATAGTAAAGGACCCCGCAACATTTAAATGGCATGTAGATTTCTATGATTTGGCTAAATTTTTGATATGTTGTAAATTGTAAGATTCCAATCAGACTATCATAAGCAGAAAGTCGAAAAATGGCCAGTTTTTGAGCTACAGCTCGCCAAAGTTGTGAATATGAAAATGATATTTTTAAATGTGATGTGCAAGAGTTTAACGAAATTATTTATTAATGCCAAACAACATAAGTAATTACAACAATATGGGCCATAGGGCACTTTTTCAAACCTAATCAGTATCCACTTCCATCTCATTGTTATTATTTGCATTGTTTGGATCATGTTCTTGAGCTCTATTAGCTGTGTCCAATATTTTATCCAACAAAGTTAATTTCATTTTCGTAACGCGCATACCCCAAAAACCACAAAACACTAGCAATGTGCGCACATGATCCAAAAGTTCTTACACGTGATTTGTACGTAACCAAGAATTACATCCCCCACATTCTCATCGGCTTCTTGATTTTCGGTGGGGTTGTAAGCAATCCACAATATGTTTTGTCGCATTGCGAAAGAGCGAAAAATGTCTAACTCTTATAAAACCAGGTTCATTATTAAGAGAATCTATGTGAAATTCTTCATCTCGTTGCAACTTATCTTGAATGTAAGATTTTCTACTTTCACCCGGGCTAGTATAATATTAACCTGCTCTTCGTTAGCGCCTAACATAAGAACACGAGGGTGAAACTTGTTTATTATCGCTCCAGCAATGCGATAAAAATCGCCAACGTTTTCGGTATGTGGTATTGTAATTGTTTGACCAAGAAACTTAAATATTGATTTGAGGTGACCGTTTCTGGCTTCAAATATCCACCTTGTTTTAATTATTATACGGCATTTATTTGCTTCTTCAGTCCACAATTGGTTTTGGCCCCGTTTAAGAATAGCTGATATCTTGTATGAAATGTCAATCAGAGGTATGGAATCTCAATATCCACGATCTAGTACAAAAATATCACCTTGGCGAAACCATGCTCTTATTGCATCGCCATCCCTATTAAACTCATTAGTCAGCATTTTGGCATCATCATTTTCATAGTCCGAAAAATAAGGACTTTGGATTGCAAATATATATATATCCGTCTGGAGCTACAATGAGAGCCGGTTTTACTAAGTGACGACTCTTATGCACATTATAAGATTGTCTTAAGACACGAAAGTTATTAGTTTTGGATATATAGGAGTAGGACCCGTCAATATACGCAATTGCTATCGGTGTATTGGGTTGCGGGTTATATAATTGATTGGAAAATTCTGTTACATGGTTGGCAATGTAATCCTCCCTTATAATGGCTTCAAGTCCAATATACCCAGGCACAAATCTTTGCATTAGCGATTCTCTGACTGTAGCAATGGCCATACTTACAGCCTGTCTACTTAGGTAGTGAAAAATAATTTTCAAAAACTCGTCCGAGAAACCTTGCCGAATCTTGCATAAAAACACCAAGTGGTCCTTTTTGGTCACATGGCAATTGTCGACCTTGCCGAAGTATTGAATCAAAAAATGTATACAATTTCCGAGATTGTTCTTTCGTAACGGGGGATACGGATTTGAAATCTTCTTCGTTTCACTTTTTTGACTAACGAGTCGGATTTCTTGAGAAAATTTCTGTAAGTGCTGACCTTTAATGACATATGACCTATTAACAGACCGTAACCGTATAAGTAAATGCTCCAAAATAAAACTCTTACTGCCCGCAATATCGTACATTTTCTGGAATGTAAATGTTTAAAAGAATAAAAATATTTACTGTAAACGATACTCACATCCTACGCACATTACTATTACCATTACAAATCAAATAAGTATGGGCTGATGTTTAGTCTTAAGTAAGCTGGGTCATTTTTAACATTCTTTAAGGATCAACTGAAAACAATTAGCGCAAGCTCTGGTCAAGTGTGTGACTTCTAGCGGTGCCCTTTCATTCTCATTTCTTCTGAAAATGGCTATTTCCCTTTTAACCATATTATTATGACCATCCATAACAAGGTAAACGATTTTTAAGTGCCATTTATACGAGTCTTCAAAAATCACAATTTTTACGGCAAAACTGCTCAAACGAATTTCGATTTGATTTTAATTAAAATACGTGACGTTCTGATTGACAATACTTCTTTACGTATATCTGTTAAGGCACGTGTTATGCCTTTTTGCGAAAATCGCGGTAAATGGATAGACGTCAAAATCACAACTTTGGCAAGCTGTAACGTAAAAACTGTCCACTTTTCGACTTTCCGCCTATGGTGGTCTTTGATTAGAACCTGACAATCTACAACATATCACAAATTTACCCAAATCCATAGAAAGCCATTTGCCATTTAAACGGTGTGGAGTCCGTCATATTAATAGGTCACAAAATAGTGACACATCACAAGCCTGTAGGTTGTGATCCAACTGGTGATAGTCAAATGGAATCGTCTACAATTAATTAATAACGCAGAACCAACTAAGGATATTAATCATAACATACGAATAAAACGGTCACTGATGGAATAAAGAGATCGTGTGGTGCCA
This sequence comes from Vesta saturnalis, assembly GCA_036346205.1. Classification (NCBI taxonomy): domain Eukaryota; kingdom Metazoa; phylum Arthropoda; class Insecta; order Coleoptera; family Lampyridae; genus Vesta; species Vesta saturnalis. The sequence continues at coordinate 786,613 of JARFJB010001789.1, forward strand.
TTACTTTTGCTAATTGATAGGAAGAGATCAAAGAGATAACAAAACAACAGCTGGAGAGAGAAAAACCCTAATATTAGTAAAAAGGGTTCATCATGAATAATAAAAAGTTAAAGATAAGGATCTGAGATATATTGCAGCTCGGGTGAGACAAGACATTGAAGTAAACGAAATTGAGTAGTCATTATAAACAAATAACGAAGAAGATAACACAACCCAACAAAATAAATTTTTTTTCTTGGTGCCGGAAAACTAAGAACTGATTTTGGATATTTTTGATGTGCTGATTCCAAAAATACCTGGCTTTTTTCTGTAGCAGCTCTAGTTTTTGAGATACGGGCTAATTGATCTTAGTTCTGATAAAACGCAAAAATAATGAAATTATTATCTTTGGAGGACAAAAGTGAAATTTCATACCTAGATCATTAGAGTCTAATTAGCTAGTTTGAGTTATTTGGTATTATTTATTCATTAGTGTAAAACCCAACCTTCCAATACTCCTATCAAAAACTAATCAGTACGCCATATTACCTCGTATATATTTCTGCTTTACTAGAAACAGTTTATATAAAGACATTAGAATCTAATTAGCCAGTTTGAGTTACTTAGTATTTATTCATTAGCGTAAAATCCAACATTCTTATAGCTACCCCCTCAAAAACTAATTAATACCCGGCTATATTACCTCGTATCTCTGCTGTACGTGGTACAGTTTCCTATTTAATTTACATAGGTAAAGTTGTGGTATCATTTGGTATTCTTTAGTGCTAAAACATTTAATTAAAATCATGGCATCCAAATGCGAATCATCCAGACGTTTTTTGCTATGTATGTGGCGAGTACACTTTTCAAGAAAGTAGAAAACCTATTTCTGAGTTTGTGAAAAGAAGTTATCTGGCCTATTTTGGCGTTCACTTGGGAGACCAGGATAAATCTTGGGCGCCACATTTCGTATGTAAAACATGCGTTGAACATTTGCGTCAGTGGACAATCGGAAAGAGAAAGTGCCTAAAGTTTGGAGTATCAATGGTTTGGAGGAAATCAAGAAACCATCACGATGACTGCTATTTTTGTCTCGTAAATATCAAAGGCATCAATCGGAACAATAGACAGAAATGGAAATATCCTGATCTAGACTCAGCTAACAGGCCTGTACCGCATAGTGATGAAATACCCATTCCATCATTCAGCAGCCTGCCTAGGCTCCCGGAAGATATAGAATCATCAAACTTTGATGAAGTGCAATGTATAGAATCAGAAAACGACAGTGATTTTGAAGCAAATTTAGGAAGTCCCCAACGTTTCAGTCAACAAGAACTGAACGATCTGATTAGAGACCTGAACCTTTCAAAGGAGTCTTCTGAATTACTCGCCTCCAGATTAAATGAGAAGAATCTACTTCAGCCAGATACCAATATTACATTTTATCGTAAAAGAGATCAGGAGCTGCTGCCGTTTTACTCTGAGGAAAATAACCTGGTATTCTGTAAAGGACTCTTACAAAAAATGGGTTCGTCAGAATACATACCAAACGAATAGCGCATTTTTATTGACAGTTCAAGACGTAGTTTGAAATGTGTGCTTTTACATAATGGTAATAAATATGGCTCAATACCCATTGGTCATTCTACCAGCATGAAGGAGGTATATGAGGCAATATCACTAGTCCCGAAAAAAATTAAGTATGAAGAACATCAGTGGATGATTTGTGTCGACCTAAAAATGGTAAACTTCCTCCTTGGACAGCAAAGTGGATATACAAAATATCCTTGTTTTTTATGTCTTTGGGCAGCAGAGTTAAGGATCAGCACTGAGTTAACCGAAATTGGCCTTTAAGAAATGTTATGATTCAAGGAAAGCAAAACGTAAACAACGAACCTTTGGTTGCGAGAGAGAAAATCATATTTCCACCCTTGCATATCAAGTTGGGGCTTATGAAGCAATTTGTGAAGGCTTTAAATCGAGATGGACTTTGTTTTGGCTACTTGATACACAAATTTCCTGGGATTAGTACGGAAAAACTGAAAGCCGGAATATTCGATGGCCCTCAGATAAGGCAGCTTATTAAAGATCCACAATTTACGGCATCAATGAATGAGATTGAATCTAACGCTTGTGTTCATTTGTTCAAGTAGTACAAAATTTTCTTGGAAATCATAAGACAAAGAATTATACAGAATTAGTGGAAAATATGCTTTCGAACTTTAGTACTCTCGGTTGTAACATGAGCATAAAAGTTCACTACCTCCACCGCCACTTAGATCGGTTTCCAGAAAACCTAGGGGTGTGAGTGAAGAACAGGGGGAAAGATTCCATCAGGACATTAAAACTATGGAAGATTGATATCAAGGAAGATGGGGTAGCCCCATGATGGCCGACTACTGTTGGAGTCTTCAGCGAGACTGTCCTGGTAAACACCATGCTAAAAAGTCCTATAAAAGAAAATTTTTAGGTTATATGTAAATATATATTTATTTATTTCATGAAATAAATACCTTACTTTGGATTGTTTGTGTTTTTTTAACCGGCAGTTCGAGAATATAATAATAATAATGTAAAATGTATAAGAGTTAAAAAATAAGATGATTTCTTTCTTAAAAAAAAGGTTAATATAGCATATCTCAAAAACTAGGTCTGATAGAAAAAATTAGACGGCAGTTTTGGATTCTGCACCCAAACATTACATAAAAACAGTTACAAAAACCCCTGCACCAAAATATGTGTTGGGCTGTGATAATAACTACCCTGAATTAAACATTAACATAAACCTACCGAATATAGATCAAGACTTATTAGAAGAGGTAAGGAAAGAGATAGAAATCCAAGAGAACTTTTCAAGAACGTATAAGAAAAATATTTAAAGTAGTCTCACTAGTGTATTAGTGTTGCTTGACTTTTCTAAAGCCTTTGCTACGATTAACCATAATCGCATGTGCTTTATTTTAAAATATTTCGGCTTTAGTACCTCTTCCGTCTTTCTGGTATGCGCATATCTATCAGACATACATCAGCAAATTCGTGTTAATAATAGGTATTCTACTAAACTAAAATTTCAGACTGACACAAGGGTCTATTATTGGGCTTCCATTGAATATAATATACACCATAGATATTTTGAATGCGGTTACATTCTTTCGTGTTCAAGCATATGCAGATGACATACAATTATACGCAAGTTTTGATGGTGAAGACTATAAAGAAACATATGACAACATTAATAAAGAGTTGAGCCAAATTCAGAAATTATCAGTAGAATACAATTTAAAACTCAATCCATCTAAATCAAATTGTATGATCTTTGCTAGCTCTGCTAAAATTAATATTGAAGAATATTGTAACCTTGCCATTGATAATGTAAAACTTCCAATAGTCAAAACCACTTGTAACTTAGGAGTTATTTGGGATAAACGGATAAGATTTCAAGAACATGTAGCACAACATATAAAAATCATATTCTGCATTAAAAATGTTATATTGCAGTAGACAATTTTTAAATATTGAGCTTAAGATATTGCTATGTTAGTCATTGGTACTCTCTCACTTTACTTAGTGCGACTTTCTGTACGGTCTATGTTTAACTGTCTTTGAAAAACGAAGAATTTAAGCAGTTCAAAACTCCCGTGTTCGTTTCATTTTTGGTATTACAAAGTATGAACACATTTCTCACAAATTCAAATAGCTAAATTGGCTTTCTATGGAAGAGCGCAAAGTTTTACATTTAGGAACATACACACACAAAGTCTTACTAGATACAAATCTATTAAATCCCCTAAAAGCTAAATTTACTAAGAAGTCAAGTTTACATAACGTTAACACTAGATATGAAGATAATTGTAGTGTGCCCCGCCATCATACAGCCACTTCCAAACGTTCCTTTGCATACAGTTTGGTTAAATCGTATGATAAGCTACCTAACGAACTTGAAAATTTAAGCATTGGGCAGTTTAAATATAAATTAAAGTATTTAATTTTAAGTACTGTTATATAGATCCTAGTAGTTAAAACTTACCTTACAGTTAAGTTAAGAAACAGTAAACATGATTGATAATTAAGTTTTTTGTTTTCTCTTTGTCTGTTTTCTTTATTCTGTCTATTATGAATTTATCCTACTTTCGTATGTATGCATACAATTGTTTGTGTTTATACATAAACTTATTTTATGCAATGTCTAGCTGGTTAAGTGGAGTAGCCAATCTGTGCTACACTTCGCCAGCTATGCGTTAAAATTATTATTTTCTTGTTTAGTAAGTAGCACATTAAGCTACTTTGTATATTACCCTTAAATATTATTATTATTATTTTTTTTTATCGAGCATCAGCATCTAAGGCTATTAGCTCTAGTTATCTAGTTATCTGTAACTTATATTTTATGGAACAATTGGTTTTCCTTAAGGAAGTTTATTACCCCAAGAGTATCCTCTTCATTACCCGATAATACGTCCTTAATTGTTCTTCCCTTGATATACTGTTGGTCTAGAAACCTGATATCGTGTACACCGTAAAAGTATATGATGGATTGTTAATCTTACATTGCATTCGTCACATCTTGGCGGACGCTCTCCTTTTAGCATATGCATGGAGGTGAGGTTTGTATGACCAATACGTAGCCTTGTCATTACTGTCTGTTCCCTCCTGTTAAATTTACTCGGGCATTGCCATTTAAATGGCTCAGTCTTAACACATGACAACTGTGATGCTTCGTTTAGGAATTCTCTTTGTGTAAACTTATGTATTGCAGCTTTATATATGACTCGAGCGTCTCCGGTTCTCACTGCTACAGCATCCACATCATTTGCCTGGGCTGCCGCTTTCGCCAGCTTGTCTACTTCCTCGTTTTCTGCAATCCCTATATGTCCTGGTATCCACGCAAACACAATATGGAAACCTCTATGCTGTAGATCATGCACCATGTTCAGAATTTCCCTCTCTAAACCCTCGCTACTCAAAAAATTTTTAAGTGCATACATTGCACTTAGCGAGTCCGAGCAAACTACAAATCTGTTATTCTCCGCACCATTTCCGATATACAGTAGCGCGTGCTTTATACCAATTAGTTCCGCTGTGTGTATACTAATATCTCTATGTGGAGTTACGTAATGACTTATATCACCGCTAACAAAGGCTGTGCCTACTCCTACAGGGGATTTTGATGCGTCGGTATATACAAAATTGTAGTCTCGGTAAGTATTTTGCAGTTCATTGTACTTATCTATATAGATTTCCTTCGGTGTATGTTTTTTTAGGTAAGCACTCATGCCGATTACGAACGATGGACGGAGGAGATTCCATGGAGGTTCCTCATACACACATCTTTGCACCGTTTGTATATTGGGAAGACTGTATTTATTACTCATCTCATGGAAAGCAATCGCTGCCGGCCTCGTTGAACTGGGCCTTGCTCGAAAAATATCCAAATCTACGTTTTCGTTAAAGATCTTATAGTTGGGATGGTTAGTATTTGAGTTTATTTTAACAGCATAGTTTCCTAGCAATATGTCAAATCTATACTGTAATGGTTCAATTCCAGATTCCCACAAAACTGACCTTACAGGGCTGGTGCGAAACGCCCCTATTGCCCATTTGAGTGCCTTATATTGAAACGCTTCTATAGGTTTTAGCCACGATTTTCTTATAGAACGGTACACTACCGCGCCATATTCGATTTTAGCTAAAGCAGTACTGCGATATAGTGAAATCAAGACGTCTTTGTCACTTCCCCAATTGATGTTTGCTAAACAACGAATAATATTTAAGATTTTTTTACATCGGGTTATCCTCTACTATAGGAATTCCATTTATTAGTATATGTCGTTTCCAGTACAGCTTTCTATCTAATGTCGGACCTAAAAATTTTGTCGATTCAACCTCTACTATAGGAATTCCATTTATTAGTAATGGTGGAGTTGCATGAGGTGATCTCAACCTACAGAAATGCATAAGTACGGTTTTGGTATTAGAAAAAACGAAACCGATTTCTTCGGCTGTTCTAGACAATTTGTTTATAACTGGTTGGATTTTCTCAGTAATTTCCTGCATACAATTACCGCTTACAAAGATACACAAATCGTCAACGTACATAACCTTATTAACGCCTTCATCTATAAACTCCAACAGCTTGTTTACAGCTATAATGAACAAGATAACACTGAGGTATCCCATTCTCCACCGTTCGAAGTGGAGACAGAACGCCACCAACCCGTACCTGTATTTTACGGTTTTCAAGAAAACTCTTTATAAGTAGTGTCATTTTACCTTTTATTCCCCATTCCGACATTGTTTTAATTATGTGATGACGCCATGTCATGTCATAAGCGCTTTGTATATCGAAGAACACGGCTACGGTGTGCTTTCTATGAATAAACCCTGTTTGTATGCTATCTTCTAGCATAACGAGGTTATCTATGGTGGATCTGTCCTTACGAAAACCAAATTGATACGCTGACAAACACTTTTCGTTTTCCAATACCCATAGTAATTTCTGACCTACCATTTTTTCTAATAACTTGCCCATGCAACATATGAGGGCAATTGGACGGTAGCTAGACGGGGAACATGGATCCTTATTTGATTTTAGTAGAGGGATTATGGTAGCGATCTTCCATTGCTCAGGGTACTGCCCTGTCTGCCATATTTCGTTGTAAATATTCAAAAGGTGATTTTTACAACAGATGGACAGTGACGTATTATGTCATAATTTATTTCGTCTGGCCCTGCAGCTGTATGTCCGCTGTTATTTAGAGCATAATTGAATTCATCCATAGTAAAAGGTAAGTTGTAAACCTTTACTTCTTCTATATTAAAGTCGATATATGTTTCAGATGTTTCCTTAATCTGCTGAAAATTCGCAGTATAGTTTCGAGTACTACCCACTCCAACGAAGTATTCGGCCATCATCTCAGCTATTTGTGCCGGATCATCAGAGGACTGTTGCCCTATCCGGAGCATAGATGGACCACCATTATATGGACTTCCTGATATTGGCTTAATTTTCCTCCATATTTCTTTCATTGGAGTATCTCTGTTTAAGGAGGACACATACACCCACCAACTCCTCTGTTTTGCATTGAGTATTACCCTCCTGGCTATCGCCCTACATCGCTTGAATTCTATACAATTCTGCTGCGTAGGGATGCGTTTAAACGTGTTAAAGGCGTTCTTTTTCCTCCGAACAGCTTGCGCCACTTCATCGCTCCACCATACGACTCTTTTTGTTAAACGCCGTTTCACAGATTTAGGAATATTGCTTTGTGCTGCGGCTTGAATTGCATTTGTTAATTCGCTTACGGAAAATTTTACCACATGTTCTATAGGCATCTGAGTAAGTATGGACTCAAAACCGTTCCAGTTTGCATTACTCATTATCCACCGTTGCACATGAGAGCTGGGCGAGTTTCGTGTGTGTATGGTTAGAATTATTGGTATGTGGTCAGAAAAAATGTCCTCATGGAGGGTAGACCAATCTATACACGTAGCTAGGAAAGCCGACGCCACTGATATATCGATCGCAGAAAAAGAATTTGATCTTGCATTTACAAAGGTTGGTTCCCCAGTATTTAAAGTAATTAAATTGTTATCATTTATTATTTCCTCAATTGCACCGCCTCCTGCAGTAGTAATCTCGGAACCCCATAGGGTATTATGTACATTCCAGTCACCTATCAGAACGTATGGTACACTTAATTGATTTCTTATGTTCTGAATAGAGCTTTTCTGCCAATGTCTATCAGGTAAGTATATATTACAGATGGTAATTTTTAGGGGTGTACTAATTTCTACACACACAACTTGTAGATTAGTATTCATTGTTATTTCTTTAGCTGGTATATTGGCCCGTACATAAGTGGCAACACCACCGTGTGCCCTTATTCCATCTAAAGCATTTTTTTGAAATCCCCTAAAACCATTGATTTTAAAGGTTTCCTGTTGTTTCAGTCGTGTTTCCTGAAAACACATACAGAGTGGAGATCTCTCTGCTATAATTTTCTTTATTTCCGGATAGTGTGTAACTAGTCCATTACAGTTTATTTGGATAATCACGCTTTTATTTTCTTTGATTGCGTTGAATTTTGTATATAATAAATAGAATAAATAGATGTATAAATATATAAACTATGTATAAATAAAGTTCTCTGGACATTTACAAAATAAATATTGTACAATTACGAACAGATAATATCACATTAAAAATAAAAAATAAAAACTTATAATAAGATAATATCACAGTTTCAACTATCACTTTCTAAATTATCACTCCGATATCGTCCGGGGTTCACCCTTTGGCCACCCCTTCTTTTTCTTTTCTTTCCTGCCAGTAGGGTTTATATAGCTTTGGTCTATACTATCGTCCCCTTCTGTAGATGTCAGATTCAATACTCTTTGCCCTCCCCTTCCTTTTCGCACCGCGGGATTCATCCTCCATAGGTACTACTGCCACCGGTTTAACAAGATTTTAAGGTGTAATATTTAATACATTTTGCATTTCAGTTTTTATCAAGTTTTTTATTTCTGATATCAGTTCTAGGCTCGAAGGTGTTGCAGTACTAGGTACTACCGCGGTTGGAGTCAGTAAAGCCACTTCCTCTTTAATTATTTTTCTGATTTCAGGTATTAATTCTGAGGAAGCGCCACTGCTAATTTTCGTGGTAGTTACCTGCGCAAAAGAAGATTTACTAGTAACAGCCGATCCTTCCATCTGTTTTGCCTGTTAGTATGAAACTTTATTTAGGACCATAATCTCCTTTATTTTGGTTTCAGATTTATATACTGAACAACCCTTGTATATTGCGGAGTGATCACCTTTACAGTTTGGACAGGATTGCGGCCTGTCACATGGAGTTCCTTCATGCGGAGGTTTTCCACAAATACACAACTTTACATTTTTATAGTTTATAGCTGAATGCCCGAACTTCTGGCAATTGAAGCATCTCAGGGGCGAGGGGGTGTACTTTTAAGCGAGTACATCGCTGCTTTAATTGTCTTTGGGGTCTCATCTCTTTCGAACGTGAGTATATGATTTGGTGTATCTACCCATACTCCCTCTCTTTTCACCTTAATCCTTCTTACATCTACAACAAGTTCATGTGCAAGTCCCTCTCTAACCTCATCTATTGTGCAATTCAACAGATCCGGACAATACACTACTTTACACTTATTGAGCGTTGTATGAGGTATTACCTCTACTTCCATATCTGCCATTTTGCCTACTTTCAACAATTTTCCTGATTGTGCTCTTGACCTAGTTTGTATCAATAACATTCCTTTTACCTTTTGAATCTTATCTACTTCTCCAATCAAACCAAAAAGAACTTTCGATATTAAGAAGGGATTTACTTTGGTAAAATCTCCTTCTTTCCTTTTAAGGAGCAGGAACCGGGACCAGGGAGTCTCCCTTTCCTGCCTTCCTCTCTCAGTGGTTTTTCTAGAGGAAACCGCCAAAACCTCAATTCCAGTTCCATTAACCGTTGTCACGCATGGTTCAGTGGCACTTAGCCGACGGAGTCGCCACACTCTCCGTCTTTGGACCGGTCATCAGGACGGCTCCGAAGGGATCCGGTCCAGATCCCCACCGCCCAAGTAATTCCCTAAAGAACTTTCCATCATAGACAATACACACATGCCATTACCTCCGTAGGGCTGCTACGGCTGTAAGGTGCCTTTTAAAGCTAACGGCCAGCTACGCAGGGTGGTAAGAAGAAACGGCGATCACAACGGAGCCCTGCCGAACCACTACTGACTTCATGGTTGCGCTGAGTCACCAGGACGAACACACATATAGATCTTGACAAGAAGAAACCACAGACAGTCGGTAGAGAACAATCAGGGACGTGGACACCCGACGTATGCGACCAGCTTTAGCGTTACCCGGGGAGTACCACGTGGAGGTGCTGGTTCGACTTTACTCCCCATTTTTATTATTATTATTATTATTACTATTATTATTATTATTATTATTTATTATTATTATTATTATTATTATTATTATTATTATTATTATTATAAATTCAAAGATTCAAAAGCTTAACATAATAGTAGAAAATTTATTAAAAAATGAAGTTAATGAAAAATGGCAATTCCAGAACAAAAAATCAACAAATAACACAATTCAAATGCAATATTCCGCCATGGCAAAGGAGACTACATAAAAAAATAGATCACTTTAGAAAGAATCTGTCGAATGTAGATGCTATTAGAAAAGGAGAGATGAACATTAACTCTACAGTAGCTTGTCATCTGTCTAGAAAGTAGAAGATTGAAGGACTTGAGAGACTAATGTAATAGGCACAATAGAAGAACTAAGACAAAAATATTATTAACAGCACAAAGATTGAAAAGATATAAGAACAGATCAATTTGAAAAAAAAACTGTCTTCTGGAGATCTAAAAGGAAAAAATAATTATAACTAAAACTCCACCTATTGACAAGATAAAACAATTCTGGACAGATATTTAAGAGAATACAACTCCACAAAATGATACCACCATGGATAGAAAAGATTATGCACATTATTATGAGCAAAATGGATGGGCAGAACATCACTGATTAAGCACACATAAACATCGTACTAATTAATATAAAAAAATAACTTAATATACCTACCTGGTGAACCGAGGAAAGAACTGCAGTAATTCCAAAATCAGTGGACACAATAGAGCCCATAACGTGTTTAAATGCAGTGTACAAAAACTTTACCTATATTATTGCTTATAGACTACTGTATGATACGTGGATGGCTACTGTGAACTTCCTTCGTCTGTACACGTACAGAAAAGAAAACACTAAGTTGCGAAACAAACATGTATTAAGTATATTAAAAATTAAGTACTATTAATTGATCTTGATTGTTACTTTGAGTGCCACGGTATGCTAGTAACAAAATAATATTAATTAGTTTTGACTAGAAAGCAGGAATAATGAACTTACTTGCATACGGGATTGACGAGTTAAATAAGTTGAATTGATTGGGATTGTCGATCGTTCCAAAATGAAAGTTGCAAATTTGGGTAACCCGTTAGCTACGTTAGTCGGGGTTGAAAAATCTTGCAATTCGAATCCACAGCGACGGCAGAAAGTATTTGTAGCTGTAATTGCGTTTTATTCAAGGTACGATAAGCTTTATTCAGTTCTAAGCCACTAATTGTAATAGTCTTGGTCTTGGTCCCATGGATGGTCGTAGGTATAATAGGATTTATACAAGAACGGGCTCATATCGCCCATGAAAGTTCAAATAAGGAATTTTACTCCTTAAACAAACTAGATTATCAAGAGAAAAAAAATCAACGACAAACTAAAATAAAATGATTTATTGTGATGACCATCAGATGACGACAAGTACCGCGAGTGGATCGAACGGAGGCCACACAGTCTATTCAGTCTGGTCCATGAAATATGTGTTCAATCCGGTCAATACGCCATTGCAATGGTAGCGTAGTCTCATCTTTTATTAAAACAAGCGTGCCTATATCACAATTTGTTAGTCCTTTGATGAAAACCATGGGTTTTTTGGTATAAATTGTGCAGATATTCGCTCCAAAAGGATTGCTGTAATTGCTGAACGAGCTAGCTGCCAATGCGATAGACGCGAAATTTTTATGTCAGATAAATCGCGGTTTAGGGATGCGAAAAGGGGTTCAAGAGGACAAAAATTATTGGTGTTGAACTATTTAAATCGTTAGGATCAGTGCAGATAGAACAAACGGGTCATTACAATTTGATTACCTACAACGCGGATAAAGTGTTTTTTAACCCACTTAACTCCGCTGTCCCGCAAACCTCTGGAATGTGAGGTAGAAGGAGGGGTTGAATGACAAGGTGATACATTCGATTTGACGGCATATTTCATAATACGTTGAATCCTCGATTGGCTCCAATAATGTTAAAACCACAATCGCTAAAGATTTGAGTGCATCGACCTCGATGTTCGATTAAGCGTCGAAGAGCAGCTATGGATACTTTCGTCGTTAGTGAAGGCAACTTCTAAATGCAAGGCTTTGGTGGCGAAACAAACAAAAAAGCAGAAATATGCTTTAGAAGTAACATCTATTGGCGGTTATACATCCCAGTTCAAATCTATTAACCATGTAACTTAAATGAGATGATTTGCAAAGAAGCGCGTAGGGGCGAGGAAACCGAGCGAAACGTAAATTCGATCAAATTCCTACATAAGAGAAGGTTTTGAACAGATAACGTCGCGTGGACTGACAACAAATGAAAAGGTATCAGCAACCGAGTGCTGAAGACATTGAATCATGACCGTATTAGAATATTCCGTATCAAACGAAAGGTGCTGAACTTGTTTATATTCAGCAGGAATGGAATCTAGCTCTTCCGCGGAATTGGATGCTGATTTGCTCATTTCAAAACAGCCAAACGGAAACAGGCCAACTAATGTTCTAATATGTTCTTGGGCATAACCCACTGGCGAAGCTCCGCACAATACTTCATCGACGAATTGCATCCGCTGCCAAAGAGAGCTGCTTTGGACCAAGAGTTGCGAGTTCCAAAAGTGTTTGAATAGCGAAAAAGGAGAAGAAGAGACACCATAGATGACTGGGTTTAATTGAAACGTACACAACGGATCTGCTGGTAAGTCCACACGGTGACAACCAGTGACAACTGGTTGAAGACCTTGGCGGAAGCATTCAAAACAACTCGAATATTATAATGATCTTCCACAGATTTAAATGCTCCATGATGTGGGATATAATAATAGACGAAACCGATAGCATCTTTAGGCAAAGAAGTCGGATTCCAAATAATCGCGTATAAACTCCACACATAGTGCATGCAAACTTGGATTTGGTAATAGACGTGTTTTCGAAGAGAAGAAACGGCGATCGGTTATTTCAAAACTTGGTTCAGGGTACTTAAATGGGAACGCTATACCAAAACGATCTGAGTAGTATGTACATACCGAAGACCTGAACAACGAACTTGCGAATTTAGTATCGGTAGTAACCACCGGGGATTATCTTTACAAGGGATTTTTTTAAGATTCAAAATTTTTCAATAACTCGATCCAAATTGGGTTCTAACGAAGAGAAAATGGATTGAACAGTTTGCTGAGGTTTAGCAAATTTCAGGGCCACAAGCCACTTGGCCGAGGATAGTGTTTCATAAAAATTGTTGGTCTTGCATACACCTAGCTATATTATTACGATTAGGAACAATAGTTGGATATACATCAGCTCCAAATAATATCTAAACGGTGTGCAACTCATACCAAGACGGGTCAGTAAACTCAATATTTGCAAACACATGTCACAATTAATCTTGACATTTGATAAAATTTGAAATTTGATAAAACTTTTCCAAGTCAGTGCAAGGTTCCAACAAGTCAACAAGACGAATTCGAGAAACCACAATCGAAGTGCATGTTGTGAGCGTCTATCTCTAATTTCTAAACATGCCAAGAAAACAGGAGGACGATTTGAATTTGTAGCAATAGGTGTCGCATAACAACTACTGTCGCATATAGTAACCACATTAGAAGTAAGTGGACCAGAAGAAGAAGTTTCAACCATGGGGCTAGAAGGTCGATTGGAAAACTATAATTTCGAGGATTATAGGAACGACAGTTTTGGTTCGAAGGGCAACTTGCTACCCCATGAGCAGACGATAATCAGTAGCTGATTCTGATGTGGAAGCAGCAATGTCTTGGATTTTGTTTCAGTACAGAGTTACCAAGGCTCTTTCGTTGTTGTATCTATCTAACAATGCTTGAGAAGCGACGGCGTAATTATCAGAACAAGTGGGAATTGCTTTTACGATATTTAAAGGTACTGGCTAAAATGGTACTTTTGATGCTACTAAACGGCTTTTTATCAACAAGTTTGATATTGCAACCAATTTCGTAACTGGCCATCAAATTTGAGTAATGGTATACGCACTATACAATTAATAACAGAACTTGTCGAAGGTAGTTTTTCGCGTTTAACCACAGGCAATTGAGTTGAATTAGTAGAGGGAAATAACTGAGTGCCTTAATTTCGACAAATATTTTCAAAAGATCTGCGCCAATTTTAGTTTCAGTTTTCAATTCATCAGGCTTATCGGCAACTAACGCAATTATTTCAGTCTGATTCACATAAAAATATAACGGGAACCTACTGTAGTTCTTAATTTTCCTTTTTATTTCCATACATTTTTCCGAGATTTGATCACTTCCCTTACGGATTTCATCAAATCCCCAATTTTATCATTTCCCTGCGACAAACACACTTTAAATTGCTATCAAAATGTATAAACGAGAAACGATGCAAGATTAACGGGGTTTGATCGATAACAGCTCACAAAGCAGATGCGTAATTCACAATAAGCAACAACGTCAAGTAAATTAATGATACTTTTCCACGTTATTAAAAAAGGCAAATAAAATACCTAATTAAAATAACACAATAAGCGAACATTAATCAACAAATGTAAATCTTGGGAATATTTATTCTTAAAATGATAAAGCAATAGTGCACAGCGTCACTCAAACAATTAACGAGAATTTCTGTTCTGTAGTCTCTACTACAATCTACATTCTTACTTTATTGAATATAATGCTTTGCCTACAGAACCAAAAGGTTGCTCTCGTAGGCACAAAGGCTGTAAGTATCATTTATTACTCTCTAAAGTAATTTTAGAAGGTTGTTAGCATATAAAAAATTTTAAGTAATACCTAGATCGATTACAAACAAACATTTGACAGCGTTCCACATAGCTGGGCATTTACCTGTCTTCAGATTTATGGAGCTCCGAACTGTTTGTAGGTTTTGTGAAAGCAGTATGCGAGATTGGAAAACCAAGTATACAGTGCCCGTCTGAAGTCCCCCCCCCCTCCCGACATACTATTATGTGAACCATAAAACTAAAACTTATGAAATTTTGGGAAACCGAACTGAGGCACATATGGCAAGTAATACCTCAAGCTCGTTCCAGTCCTTTTCAACGCCATCAACAACACTCAATTTTAACTACTGATTCATTGGTTTCAACTCAAAAACGCCAATTAATGTTTTGAGGTTTTTGAGTTGAAACTCATAAATCAGTAGTAATACTTTAATGTTGTTGATGTCGTTAAAAAGGACTTGAAACGAACTTTTGAAGGAGTTATTTAAAATTATTTTACGACATAGTCACCATTTTGTAAAATAATTTTAAGTGCGATCATAGGGTACGTAATACCTCATTTTAAAGCTCGTTCCAAGTCCTTTTCAACGACATTAACAACATTAAATTATTACTACTGATTCATGAGTTTCAACCCAAAAACTCCAATTAATGTTTTGGAGGACGACTTAAAACAATATTCACGCCATGGAAAGGTTGCAAGGAAATCCAGTAAATCACTCCATCAAGCTGCCTTAAAACACCACAAGGTTCTATCGGTTTTGCAAACAACAGTGGAATTAGGTACAATAGAAATGATTTCTATTAGACCATGGTCGGAAAGACCTAAAGGCGAAAGAACGGAAGTTTTATAAACAAGAGGGTTTGATGTAAGAAAGAGATCTAGAAGATGTGGAGTATGGTTAGGGTTTTCAGGGATTCTTGTGGGTTCAGAAATCATTTGTGTGAGATCACATGAAATGTTTCTGCACTATGACCAGCGGGATTATTAGTAGATGAAAACTGAAGCCAATTAGAGTTATGAACATTGAAATCGCCTACAATTGATATATCGCAAGATGGAAACTAAGAGAGGAGATAGTCAACTTTCATACTAAGGTAATCAATCGAAGAAGTCTTGAAAGTTACTGTCATTAGGAGACCTATAAATGCAACAGTAGAATTTCACAAAATTAGGACCAGAATGTTTAAACCAAATCACGTCAAAATTTTTATTTTCTAAGGAAGAAACCCTCTTGCAAGCAAGTCTCTGCTTGATGTAGGCACATACGCCTCCTTTATATCGAAAATTAGAGTGAAGGTGGTATTGAGGAAATTGCAAGTCGGGTGACTCGGAGCTTTCAGAGGAGACTTGTGTTTCAGATAGAAACAAAATATCAGGTTGTAATTGTTCAAGATGTTGGTGAATAGCATTAAGATTAGACCTGATACCGCGGATGTTGCAGTAGTGAATCAGAAAGTTGATACTTTCGATGACCGAGGCCGCTTGGGCCCTGCCCTCCCGGACATCCGAATGGGGTAGGATTGTACGTCCGGAATTTATTACCCTAGAAACCACAGCCATCTTATTTTTTAATTTGGGACTTTTAATCCGATAGGAAGACAATGAGGGCGAGAAGGAAGAATAAGGATGAGAATAGATTAAGGATGATGGAAAAGATAACCGGCACCCCTTACCGAGCTCAGAAAAGCGGAGATCCAATATTAAGGAGCCCATAGTAAGGGTGGTGGTACCTCCCCGGCTGGCATGGAGTATACATGCCTACCACCTTCCACTTCCTCTCAGATGATCCACTATATCATGTACAATACGTTTTCACTGGTTTAACTCCCTTCCCTCTGCAGATTTTCTTCTATAAATTTGTGCATTTATCAAATAGTTTGTCTCAAGATCTACGGCAGCCCATACCTTTATCCCGTATTTTCCGGGCTTGGAAGGAATGTAAACTTTGATTGAATATCGTCCTCTGAAAACACACAAATGTTCATCAACCGTAATGTACAGTCCAGGAATATAAGATGACATGCAAGCATCGACAAACATTTCAAAAACTGCACTTATGGCTTCTGCTTTTGACCATGATGCAGCTGTTCGGTGTTCTCTTGTCAGTTTGTCGTCAAAACGGAGACACATCAGAATACTTGTAAATCGTGAATAACTCATTGTAGCACGAAGTATGGGTAAACCATATTCTTTCGACCAAAATTCATCAAGTAGTTTCCCTCTTGCTTTGTGCACTCCCGACGTTATGAGAAGGCCGAAGAAAGCCTGAAGTTCTATTGTATCCAGCTCACGCCAGAGTTGAAGGGAAATGTATTTATCTTTCATATCTGCAACACTATTGTTTGTATGCATAACTATTGTATTCAACATGTGATCAGTTATAAAAAAAGAGAAACAATCATAGTTTGAAGACGACCTAACATGTTGAGGAATATTAGCGGCTACATTTCTAGATGGTTGCTTACGCTGTGGTGGTGGCTGAGTACCATAGTTTAGTTGACCATTTCTTGATGTAAGTAATTGTGTCAGTGATACATTGACATTATCATCTGCATCACAAGAATCAGCATCTATTTCGTCTTTAACTTGAATATTTTCCTCTGTTACATCTAATTCCGCTTCACTACCTTCACTTCCTACTATTAAATCACCGTCACATTGATTGTCACTGTTGACTATATCGTTTAGTACTTTTTCAAGGTTATAACCTCTCTCAAAATTTATATAATTATCCATAACAGGCAAATGAACTTATTTCACCAAACTGAAAGGAAATTCAGAATAACACTGCACAACAATGCATCCTAGTTCAAGAAATATCAATCTTAAATTTGTATTTGTTTGTTGTCATAATTCACATCCAAGAGCGATATCAGTAATAAATTTAATATTAAACATCAAAATAACATACTGTATACCTGGGGTCCTTGTTGACCCACATGATGAAAATGGGAATTAATGTTATACCGCTTTTACTAAAAATATAACAATTCACCTAATTGTAGCCAAACATTCACTAATAGCATATCTAAAGTTTCGGAAAGTTATCTTTACATTAGACATAAATATTTGTAAAAAATGAATTAGTGGGGTCTCAAAAGACCCCAGGTATAGACTAAGGGTTAAAGTACAACTTTATTATTTGTTTTGTTGCACAAGTCAGCTTAAACTGCTTCTTAACAAAATATTACTTAGTAATGTATTACCAGTGGCAACATTGCATTTTGTTGCTTTCGTACGTATTCGTGTGCTGCCGGTTTTCAGATTTTGTATATTTAGGGGTTAGGGATCTATTAACTCCTCCATTTGTTTTTCTTCAGTTATTTTAAAGTTTAATATACATTTAGTACTTTAATTATTAATCATGGAATTTACAAATTAAAAAAGCAAGCGATAAAGGACATCTAATTTTACAAGTAATGAAAAGGATACATTATTTAATATAGTGTATAATTATAAGGACATTGTTGAAAATAAAAGAAGGATTCTGTAACTTGGCGGGAAAAAGAAAATGCATGGAAAAAAATTACAGCGGATTATAATTCGTTGGCTACAGTACACCTAGAGCGATGGAATCTCTGCGTAAACGTTACATGAATAAGAAGAAGCAAATAAGACAGGACAGTACCAATCAGCGGATGCAGTTGCTTCAAACTGGTGGAGGTCCACCTGAAGTAACAAGCGAAGATCCGCACAAAGAATTATTAATTAAAATAATTAACCAAAAGTAATTGCGGGTTTAGAAAACCCATTTGATATGGATAATATATACTGCCTCACGTACACATCTCTGGGGAAGCCAACTTCTATTATTTCCAGCACATCAAGATAATCCTCAAAGGCATCATTATCTTCAAAAATTCATAATTGTCTACTTTGATGTACTTTCAATGCTATAAAACAATAAATAAATAATCATGAGAGGTTAAACTTTACTTTAAGATTGGGCAAAAGCAAGTTTACATGTAAGTTCCACTTAAGAAAATAAGAGCAACTTATCATGAGTGTGTAAACCATTACGTATTGCTTATAGGTTTAAGCTACACTTTAATTTTAAGATGAGGTGGTGTAACTGGTCCTCATTAGTACCTATACTTGGTTAGCTTATTTAAAATGCATATAATTGAAAGCGTTTTTATTTAAGTTTCTATCGGCATAGTACTACTGCAAAACAATTACGTAGTAATGTGTGTTTATTTTGTTACCTTCCATTATTTGTAATCTATATAATTTCAACGCTTGCATACTCCAGATAAGGTGTTCCATTTTTAGAGCGTCTTTTTTTAATATTTACAAAAAGTAATACAGTGAAATGTAATTTTGGAATTGCATCTTTAATGTTTTTTCTAAATATGAGAATAATACCGCTCGTTTCATTGTTTGAAAAATTAAAATCTGCATCATTTTTTCAGTTGAATTAATATACATACATAACACAGTAAAGCATCTTTATTTAGTTTGAAAATTGTCATGTATATCATACAATTCCTTAAAACATATTTATTACTCATACTGCAAACGCATAGGTTATATAAATATATACATTAACACCATCATTTTATTTATTAAGGTATTAAGTTTTCTTTGTCACTTTCTTGAAGACACCTTAAAAATGGATGCAGACAAAGTGAATTAGGATCGGCCTCAGCATACTACTCACGTTGTAATGAGAAAATTCATCTGCTAAGATGTCATTTTTGAGATTATGGTTTTTTCCCTGTGCTTCTATTTATTATTTCCCACATTGATTTTTGTTTATTGTTGGACTGTAGGATACTAATACTATTAAACTTAACTATTTCCCTATCGGCAATTAGCCTGTGCGTTCTTCTTAAGGATGTTATTACTTCAAAAACCTGAGGGTCCTTGGTTACTTGTGCAATGGTTTGTAATTCATCTAGCTTAGATTTTATGAATTTTACTTCAGGTATATTCTCTGTTTGTTTGTTACAATTTTATGAAACAAATTAATTTTTATTTGAATGAAAGAAGCGTAATAATTTTCAGAGATTGACTTTACTATATATTCTGCCACCAAATTAGGGGTATTCTGTGAAAACTGCCAATCTATTCCTTTTATTTTGTTTGAAAAGCCTGGATGTACTTCTTTGTCATTAGGCGACAATTAATAATATTTTTTGTTAATTTTGTACCACTTACCGAAAATAAAATACCTTTATGGTCTGAAATATGCGGTTCGATTGTTTGTAAAGAAAATACTGCAGCATCCTTATTTGTAAATAGGTTGTCTACTCTGGTGCTGCTTAATTTTGTGTCGGAAAAGATTTGTTCGTGAATATTACACTTAGATGTACTAATTTATATTTTAAAATATTAAGTGTTTGATCACAATTATTTAGAATGCGGAGCGCACGAAAACACGTTTAACTGCTACGAGCGTACATATACATTATTGAGATCATGATAGGAGTTTGTCCATAAATGAATTGGTTTTATAACGTATGAAGAAGGGTTGACTAGGGTCACATCTTTTCCAGAATCATTGAGACACGAGTTAGATAGAAATAAATCCACAAAGGTTGGCTTTGTCCACGGAATCAGCAACTACAGATCCGTCAAAAGATGTCAAGATATTGCATCAGCACAAGCATTATTGAACCAGGACTGGGAACGCGAATGACCTATACGGTTTTTTTATTTGGGAATGTATAACTCCTTGCCCATGAGGATATCCGAAGAAGAGGACGACTTAAAACAGAACCCACGTCATAAAAAGTTCTCAAAGAAGTCCCGTAAGTCACTTCATTTAGCTGATTTAAAACACCACACGGTCCTATCAGTGTTGCTAACAATTTTCAAACTAAAGTAATCGAAGAGTGGCCAATAGCAACTTTCTTATTTTAAATGCAACACCTTGTATATTATTAAATTTTTGAATTCTTCAGAAAATTATAGACATATTCCATGTAAAATGTCCTACACCTATCTTCAACTGTTTCGGAAATATTAAGCGTTTTCAGATTTATTGCAAAAATTAAGATTAACAAAAGAAAACTATTTGATTACAGAAATTCGCTACAACACATTCAATACTTATTTCCCATTTAGGTCTTGATAATGAAAAAGTTATAAAAACCCATTTCAGCGTTCTGTTTACTGATATGAAATAAAAAGAGCTATGAAAAGTTTTGTTTATTTTTGTTTAAAACTCCTGTAAGCATTACAGTGGTTGTCAGTGTTATAGTCGATTGAATTTCGCTAACTGCATATCAAAGAAAATGGTTCATTTAACAGAAATGAACAAAATAACAATTCTACAGATGATTGGTTATGGACACACGGACACGAATGGAAGTTGCTCTCTTATTTCATGAAAATTATCCAAATTTGCCGCCCATATCCCAAGGGACAATTGGTAAAACAGAAAATCAGTTTCGCGAGCTTGGACATGTAAGACAGACAAAAAAGGAGCTGCCAATGCAATAACTGATGGTATCAAATTTGATATTATAGTTCAGTTTGAGGAAAACACATATACTTCTAGCCGAAAAGTAGTCCTAATGTTGGAAGTGAGCCATTCATCGAATATTCAAATATTAAAAGAAAATAAAATGCACTCCTGTAAAATAATACCAACTCAGGTGCTCATGGAAGACGATTTTGATAGGAAAACCTATTTTTGTGAACAACTGATGGATATGTTAGAAGCAAAGTGATCCAATTAGAACAAGTTTTGTTTCCTGATGAGTGCACCTTACCCCTGACGGTCATGCTAATCGTCAAAATTGCCGCTATTGGTCTAGAGAAAATCCTCACTGGATGAAATAAGAACATACGTAATACCCTGAAAAGGTTAATGTTTAGGCAGGAATTGTTGGAGATCATATCATAGGTCTCTCGCACCGCTCCAAAATAATGTCGTGCGCACTTTGACAAACTTATATCCTGATCCAGCAAACCCATAAGTTCCAGCGAATATGATAAGGTTTCAGCAAGATGAAACACCGCTTCATTACCAAATCAATGTCTAGCAGTATCTCAACCGAATATTTTCAAATCGGTGGATAAGGAGGCGAGAATCGATAAAATGTCCAGCAAGATCCCCTGACCTGACCTCATTAGACTTCTTCTTATGGGATATGTTAAAACTATTGTATAGAAAACTACACCCCTCGACTTAGCTGAATTAAAAAGAGGAATATCGCTTGTGATTAGATCGGTCACACCTGAGATGTTGAGTAACGTTAGAAGAAATTTGTATTTAAGATTAGGATGTTGCCAAGCGTTTTGAACATCTTCTACATTGATATTGTTTTTTTTTTCTTTTTACATTATCAAGTAATAAACAGTATTATTTATTAGTTTTTCAGTATGTTGTAGCGAATTTCGGAAATCAAATAATTTTCTTTTTTTAATGTTAACTTTGCAATAAATGTGAAAACACTTAAGACATCCGAAACAGTTGAAAATAGGTATAGGACATTGTGCATGGAATATACAGGATGTTGCATTTAAAATAGGAAAGTAGATATTGGCCACCTGTTACATGACACACCCGTTACAAAAAGTTTTTGTTGAAAAAAGATGTGCAACTAAAAATATCAATCGACGTATCCGAGCGTTTTTTCGAACACGCCCCGATTTATTTATTAACGAATTTATTCCATTTGGCTGATACACTCTTCATATGTTTCTCAAAAACATTTATTTTAAGAAACTTTATGACGAGCAATTTAGCACAAATCAACCTTCTTTAGTGTTTTATTTAGTTTTCATATTGATTTAAAAACATGTAAAGCAAAATTAATTTGATAAGTGCAGAAAAATTATTTTAATAATAAAAAAAGCTATCAGTCAAGATGTTAAAACAGGGAATGTCTCTTCTAGAAGAATGGATTGAAATTATAGTCGTCGAATCAATTTGAAACCGCGTAAGTCACTTTGCACACAATAATTAAAATGGTTTATTTTAATTTGCCTCGATCTAACTCAAATCGGGTCTTGTCTTAACAAGACGTGGGTGGTTCGTATTTTGGTGCTTAACACTGTACATTTTGAATAATTACAATAAACTGTTTTAAACGTATGTTACCTATTTCCTATAAAACTAAATAATCAGATGCTAAACTAGGTGAATTAAATTAAGAACAATAAAGATTTTATATCAGGTTAACCGGAGTGTCCTTCCTGGTAGCGCCCGTTTTGGTTGATCCCCCGTGGATGGTAGTGGTGGAATTATTGGCTCCTGAGATGTTTCTGTGGAAACATAAATTATTGTGGTTCAATTGCTAGTGTGTTATGACAAAAAAATCCTGATAATGACGATTTTTTTATTTATTACGAACGCTTAGGCCGGCCCTGTAAACGGTAGCGTGGTAGTTATCAAGTGGCGTTGTGTAATTTTCACCATATTACATAAGCAGGGGACAACGATCGCGCTGGTGTTTGTAAGCAGGTGAAAGAGAAAAATCAATAATTTAAAGTAACCTTGGTGCGCATGACCATTCTTATATGTGATTTGGCTTTCAGACTGAATAGCTGTGAATTCAGTACTTGGAATTCTTCACAAAGGACGGGTTAATATTTATACGCTTCTGAATGCAAATTGTTCGTGTGCGCTCGATTATTTACTTTAGCTGATCAGGATGGTCTCAGGGTTTCTTAATTAATTGAAAACGTATTTACATTCATTAATACGTAACATTTATTTATGCCCGGCAATAAGACGCATTAATTCTTTATTATTAGAAAACGTCTATTATTGTTAAACGCGTATAACTTTCTTATAAGCGAAACTTATTCTACCTATTAAATACAGGGAAGACGGAGTTTATCACGAACTTATTTACGTTAGTTGTTATTAAAAATTGCTTCTATTATTAATTGTTGAAAACGAATTAATCTGAGACGGGTTTATAGGATCTTTTAGGACTGCGTGAACTAAATTAAACAATTATGTGAATTGTTTCAGACAGAATGTGTCTTAAATACACGATTATTCCCTGGGTTAAAATGAGAGAATTTACACGTATAACGTTCGTAATTTATTATGAGGCTGGTAAATTAGTAAGGCCCTCAGGAACTAAATAGTGGATAGCTTTTCGTTGTGTGAAAATATGCTCGCGATACAGGAATGTGTATCTTACCGAATTTCCTTTATTAAGAAATATTATTAGAAGGATATCTAACAAATTGTAGTCGGTTCGCGAGACGCTGGAACACGTTTGATGCAATTTATCACGTACACGCACCGCGGGTTCGTCTTTATTTAATTGGAAGGTCACGCGGGTGATCTCTAAGAATACGGCTTCTGGTATTGGGATTATCCCCAGGTCTTGGCGTCGCTTGTTTGTATTGTTAATTTTTCCAGGTGGTAGGTGTCTTGTAGGTGTAATGTATGTTTAATGGAGAGCCTTTTATAAGATTCTGGGTCCTGCCGTCGCCTGCTGTATAAAGGGATCTCCCGAGGAGCAGTAGAATTAGAGTGAATACCCTTCTTGTCGCTGGTGTAAATGGAAGTTGACTTCAGGGCATTAGAGCCCGTAGTAACAACGTCTTGGTGTGTGTATATGTTTGCAGAAGGTGACTTCAGGCTTTACAGCCTGTCGTGACTTCTAGTGTGTGTATGTTTGCAGAAGGTGACTTCAGGGTTTACAGCCAGTCGTGTACCTCTGGTGTGTGTACTGGAACGGTGAGATAACTTCTGGGCTCTGCAGCCCGTTGTTTTTCTGGGTGTCTGGTGTAATGTTTAAGAAAAGTGGCGCAGTAAAACTTACATGCTGTTAACCTTAACGTATCTCAACCAGCAGCTAGAATGTATGACACTGATTTGCCGGTGACGGCGGCGAAGTAACGCTACTAAAGATACACGACCGTCCAGGATGAACGGATGCGGCAATCGACAGGCCGGCGGCGTATACAACGAAACTAAGCACGGCAGGCGCGCACGGTCTGGATATCGTTTCTAGATTCTAGATGCTAGAGAACTTCTTTCAGTAGCGCTGCGGTCTTTAGAGATATTTCGCGCTGGGTGGGTCCGGCTTCTATGCAGGGGTCCTCTGGCTCTGATTGGTTGTGGGTTCTCTGACGTAAGAGCATTTGATACTTTTTGATATCTACGTCGAAGGGGATTAAAATTAATTATTTATGATGCAATATCGCGCAATCTTTTGCAATTGGTTTTAATATTATGCAACTTTATTTAACTTGATTACTGTAGGGCAATTAAAAAAGTTAATTACAACAATTTTAGTAAAGTTAAGCTGGATCTTTACAACCGGCGGAAAAAGCAACGCAAGTGACACATGTCACAGACGATGTTTTTGCCGGGCATAAATAAATGTTACGTATTAATGAATGTAAATACGTTCTCAATTAATTAAGAAACCCTGAGACCATCCCGATCAGTTAAAGTAAATAATCGAGCGCACACGAACAATTTGCATTCAGAAGCGTATAAATATTAACCTGTCCTTTGTGAAGAATTCCAAGTACTGAATTCACAGCTATTCAGTCTGAAAGCCAAATCACATATAAGAATGGTCATGCGCACCAAGGTTACTTTAAATTATTGATTTTTCTCTTTCACCTGCTTACAAACACCAGCGCGATCGTTGTCCCCTGCTTATGTAATATGGTGAATATTACACAATGCCACCTGATAACTACCACGCTACCGTTTACAGGGGGGGCCTAAGCGTTCGTAATAAATAAATAAAAACCTCATTATCAGGATTTTTTGTCATAATAATTTATGTTTCCACAGAAACGTCTCAGGAGCCAATAATTCCACCACTACCATCCACGGGGGATCAACCAAAACGGGCGCTACCAGGAAGGACACTCCGGTTAACCTGATATAAAATCTTTATTGTTCTTAATTTAATTCACCTAGTTTAGCATCTGATTATTTAGTTTTATAGGAAATAGGTAATATACGTTTAAAACAGTTTATTGTAATTATTCAAAATGTACAGTGTTAAGCACCAAAATACGAACCACCCACGTCTTGTTAAGACAAGACCCGATTTGAGTTAGATCGAGGCAAATTAAAATAAACCATTTTAATTATTGTGAGCAAAGTGACTTACGCGGTTTCAAATTGATTCGACGACTATAATTTCAATCCATTCTTCTAGAAGAGACATTCCCTGTTTTAACATCTTAACTGATAGCTTTTTTCATTATTAAAATAATTTTTCTGCACTTATCAAATTAATTTTGCTTTACATGTTTTTAAATCAATATGAAAACTAAATTAAACGTTAAATAAAACACTAAAGGTTGATTTGTGCTAAATTGCTCGTCATAAAGTTTCTTAAAATAAATGTTTTTGAGAAACATATGAAGAGTGTATCAGCCAAATGGAATAAATTCGTTAATAAATAAATCGGGGCGTGTTCGAAAAAACGCTCGGATACGTCGATTGATATTTTTAGTTGCGCATCTTTTTTCAACAAAAACTTTTTGTAACGGGTGTGTCATGTAATAAGTGGCCAATACCTACTTTCTTATTTTAAATGCAACATCCTGTATATTCCATGCACAATGTCCTATACCTATTTTCAACTGTTTCGGATATATTAAGTGTTTTCAGATTTATTTCGAAGTTAACATTAAAAAAAGAAAATTGTTTGATTTCCGAAATTCGCTACAACATACTGAAAAACTAATAAGTAATACTGTTTATTCCTTGATAACGTAAAAACAAAAAAAAACAATATCAATGTAGAAGATGTTCAAAACGCTCACTGTGAACGTCTTGGCAACATCCTAATCTTAAATAGAAATTTCTTCTAACGTTACTCAACATCTCAGGTGTGACCGATCTAATCGCAAGCGATATTCGTCTTTTTAATTCAGCTAAGTCGAGGGGTGTAGTTTTCTATACAATAGTTTTAACATATCCCATAAGAAGAAGTCTGATGAGGTCAGGTCAGGGGATCTTGCTGGACATTTTATCGATTCTCGCCTCCCTATCCACCGATTTAGAAATATTCGGTTGAGATACTGCTAGACATTGATTTGGTAATGAAGCGGTGTTTCATCTTGCTGAAACCTTATCATATTCGCTGGAACTTGTGGGTTTGCTGGATCAGGATATAAGTTTGTCAAAGTGCGCACGACATTATTTTGGAGCGGTGCGAGAGACCTATGATATGATCTCCAACAATTCCTGCCTAAACATTAACCTTTTCAGGGTATTACGTATGTTCTTATTTCATCCAGTGAGGATTTTCTCTAGACCAATAGCGGCAATTTTAACGATTAGCATAACCGTCAGGGGTAAGGTGCACTCATCAGGAAACAAAACTTGTTCTAATTGGATCACTTTGCTATCTAACATATCCATCAATTGTTCACAAAAATAGGTTTTCCTATCAAAATCGTCTTCCATGAGCACCTGAGTTGGTATTATTTTACAGGAGTGCATTTTATTTTCTTTTAATATTTGAATATTCGATGAATGGCTCACTTCCAACATTAGGACTACTTTTCGGCTAGAAGTATATGTGTTTTCCTCAAACTGAACTATAATATCAAATTTGATACCATCAGTTATTGCATTGGCAGCTCCTTTTTTGTCTGTCTTACATGTCCAAGCTCATGAAACTGATTTTCTGTTTTACCAATTGTCCCTTGGGATATGGGCGGCAAATTTGGATAATTTTCATGAAATAAGAGAGCAACTTCCATTCGTGTCCGTGTGTCCATAACCAATCATCTGTAGAATTGTTATTTTGTTCATTTCTGTTAAATGAACCATTTTCTTTGATATGCAGTTAGCGAAATTCAATCGACTATAACACTGACAACCACTGTAATGCTTACAGGAGTTTTAAACAAAAATAAACAAAACTTTTCATAGCTCTTTTTATTTCATATCAGTAAACAGAACGCTGAAATGGGTTTTTATAACTTTTTCATTATCAAGACCTAAATGGGAAATAAGTATTGAATGTGTTGTAGCGAATTTCTGTAATCAAATAGTTTTCTTTTGTTAATCTTAATTTTTGCAATAAATCTGAAAACGCTTAATATTTCCGAAACAGTTGAAGATAGGTGTAGGACATTTTACATGGAATATGTCTATAATTTTCTGAAGAATTCAAAAATTTAATAATATACAAGGTGTTGCATTTAAAATAAGAAAGTTGCTATTGGCCACTCTTCGATTACTTTAGTTTGAAAATTGTTAGCAACACTGACAGGACATTGTGGTGTTTTAAATCAGCTAAATGAAGTGACTTACGGGACTTCTTTGAGAACTTTTATGACGTGGGTTCTGTTTTAAGTCGTCCTCTTCTTCGGATATCCTTATGGGCATGGAGTTATACATTCCCAAATAACAAAACCGTATAGGTCATTCGCCTTCCAAATCCTAGTTCAATAATGCTTGTGCTAATGCAATATCTTGACATCTTTTGACGGATCTGTAGTTGCTGATTCCGTGGACAAAGCCAATCTTTGTGGATTTATTTCTGTCTAACTCGTGTCTCAATGATTCTGGAAAAGATGTGGCCCTAGTCAACTCTTCTTCATACGTTATAAAATCAATTCATTTTTGGACAAACTCCTATCATGCTCTCAATAATGTATATGTACGCTCGTAGCAGTTAAACGTGTTTTCGTGCGCTCCGCATTCTAAATAATTGTGATCAAACACTTAATATTTTAAAATATAAATTAGTACATCTAAGTGTAATATTCACGAACAAATCTTTTCCGACACAAAAATAAGCAGCACCAGAGTAGACAACCTATTTACAAATAAGAATGCTGCAGTATTTTCTTTACAAACAATCGAACCGCATATTTCAGACCATAAAGGTATTTTATTTTCGGTAAGTGGTACAAAATTAACAAAAAATATTATTAATTGTCGCCTAATGACAAAGAAGTACATCCAGGCTTTTCAAACAAAATAAAAGGAATAGATTGGCAGTTTTCACAGAATACCCCTAATTTGGTGGCAGAATATATAGTAAAGTCAATCTCTGAAAATTATTACGCTTCTTTCATTCAAATAAAAATTAATTTGTTTCATAAAAATTGTAACAAACAAACAGAGAATATACCTGAAGCAAAATTCATAAAATCTAAGCTAGATGAATTACAAACCATTGCACAAGTAACCAAGGACCCTCAGGTTTTTGAAGTAATAACATCCTTAAGAAGAACGCACAGGCTAATTGCCGATAGGGAAATAGTTAAGTTTAATAGTATTAGTGTCGTACAGTCCAACAATAAACAAAAATCAATGTGGGAAATAATAAACAGAAGCACAGGGAAAAAACCATAATCTCAAAAATGACATCTCAGCAGATGAATTTTCTCATTACAACGTGAGTAGTATGCTGAGGCCGATCCTAATTCACTTTGTCACTAGAAAAGTAATTAGATTTGAAAAAAGTCACTAGAAATGTTGCTAGATTGTGAAAATGGCGGGAAAGAAGGCAGGTAGGTAGAAAAATGATGAGTAGGAATAGTTGTTATCGTGGTTAAGTGGTGGAGAAGTATGGGTCTTGGGGTGAAAAGGTATCATAGGTAAAGAAATGGTCGGTTCATGTCCTGGGTGGTTGTGTGGTTCGCGACTTGACTAAAAATGATCGTTGGTGAAAATGGGAGTGATGCGTGTTAAAAATAGTGTGTAAGTAGAGAAGTTACTAGATTGTGAAAAAAGTGGGTAGAAAAAATATGAGTTGGAATGGTTGATATCGAGGCTAGCTAAAAGGTATCATAGGTACAAATAGCAGGTTCCTATCCTCGGTGGTTGTGATGTTCGCGTCTTAGCTAAAAATGATCCTCGCCAAAAAATAGGGTGATGCGTGTTAAAAATAGTACGTAACCAGAAAAGTCGCTGGATTGTAAAAGGTGGCTAGAAAAAAATAAGTAGAAATGGTTGTTTTCGTGGTTAAGTGCGGTGTGTGTACGCGTTAAAAGGTATCATAACGAAAAATAGCCGGTGCATTTATTTTCTAAAAGATTCTCGCGCTAGCCGTGTGCGGTTCAAATCTCAAGTACCAGCTTCAAATATATGAAATGTATGGTTCAGATCTTAGCTAAAAATGATTGTGAGAGCATCATCACGTTCGTTGTACCACTATAAGAAGTAACTAGATATGTGTGGTTCGTATCTATGCTAAACAAGAGCTATGTGTACATAAAGTCTTTAGGGAGATGTAGGTCTTACCGAGCTGGTAGCGCAGTGGCGACACGATCTGCTTAGCATTCGGGAGGTAATGGGTTCGATTCCCGTTACCGTCTACCTTGTATGAGGTTTTTTCAGGGGGTTTTCCTCATACACATGTAGCGGCATGGTCACTGCGTATATGCACATCATGTGCGGCTGCTTAGGCGAATGCCGGGGTAGTATTTTCCACCTCAGAACCCTAACTCCGTTCCTTCCGATCTTATCCTGACCGCACCCATCCTTAATCCCGCCACGCATATATACGTAATGTATGTATGTATGCTGGGAATCCATGGTTGTGGCTGAAGAAGCTCGGAAAGCTCGAGCAGCCCGCCCTTCCCCTTGGGGAGGGAATGAAATACGTGGCCTTTTCCTTTTCAGATGCAGGTCTTATTGAGGTCAAGAAGTTCACAGAAAGAACAGCGCAATAATGAAAAAAACGATACAAACATCCATTTTTAAGGTGGGAAATAGAGGACAATACGACAAACAAAAATTTTAAAGTGGGACTTGGAATTGTATGAAGTACAACGGAAATTGAAAAATTCACCATTATCCTAAGGATTTTTTAATGTCTTCATCCATTTTTAAGGTGTCTTCAAGAAAGTGACAAAGAAAACTTAATGCCTTAATAAATAAAATGATGGTGTTAATGTATATATTTATATAACCAATGCGTTTGCAGTATGTGTAATAAATATGTTTTAAGGAATTGTATGATATACATGACAATTTTCAAACTAAATAAAGATGCTTTACTGAGTTATGTATTTATATTAATTCAACTGAAAAAAATGACGTAGATTTTAATTTTTCAAACAATGAAACGAGCGGTATTATTCTCATATTTAGAAAAAAATTACAGATGCAATTCCAAATTACATTTCACTGTATTACTTTTCGCAAATATTAAAAAAAAAAACGCTCTAAAAATAGAACACCTTATCTGGAGTATGCAAGCGTTGAAATTATATAGATTACAAATAATGGAAGGTAACAAAATAAACACACATTACTACGTAATTGTTTTGCAGTAGTACTATGCCGATAGAAACTTAAATAAAAACGCTTTCAATTATATGCATTTTAAATAAGCTAACCAAGTATAGGTACTAATGAGGACCAGTTACACCACCTCATAGAATTAAAGTGTCGCTTAAATCTATAAGCAATACGTAATGGTTTGCACACTCATGATAAGTTGCTCTTATTTTCTTAAGTGGAACTTACATTTAAGCTCTGCTTTTACCCAAGCTTAAAGTAAAGTTTAACCTCTTATGATTATTTATTTATTGTTTTATAGCATTGAAAGTACATCAAAGTAGACAATTATGAATTTTTGAAGATAATGATGCCTTTGAGGATGATCTTGATGTGATGGAAATAATAGAAGTTGGCTTCCCCAGAGCAGTGTATGTGAGGCAGTATATATTATCCATATCAACTGGGTTTTCTAAACCCGCAATTTTTTTTGGTTAATTATTTTAATTAATAATTCTTTGTGCGGATCTTCGCTTGTTACTTCAGGTGGACCTCCACGAGTTTGAAGCAACTGCATCCGCTGATTGATACTGCCCTGTCTTATTTGCTTCTTCTTATTCATGTAACGTTTACGCAAAGATTCCATCACTCTAGGTGTACTATAGCCAACGCATTATAATCCGCTGTAATTTTTTTTCATGTATTTTCTATTTCTCGTCAAGTTACAGAATTCGTCTTTTTACTTTCAACAATGTCCTTATAATTATACACTATATTAAATAATGTATCCTTTTCATTACTTGTAAAATTAGATGTCCTTTTTCGTTTGCTTTTTTAATTTGTAAATTCCATGATTAATAATTAAAGTACTAAATGTATATTAAACTTTATAATACCTGAAGAAAAACAAATGGAGGAGTTAATAGATCCGTAACCCCTAAATATACAAAATCTGAAAACCGGCAGCACACGAATACGTACGAAAGCAACAAAATGCAATGTTGCCACTCGTAATACATCACCAAGTAATACTTTATTAAGAAGCAGTTTAAGCCGACTTGTGCAACAAAACAAATAATAAAGTTGTACTTTAACCCTTAGTCTATACCTGGGGTCTTTTGAGACCCCACTAGTTTATTTTTTACAAATATTTATGTCTAATGTAAAGATAACTTTCCGAAACTTTAGATAGGCTATTAGTGAATGTTTGGCTACAATTAGGTGAATTGTCATATTTTTAGTAAAAGCGGTATAACATTAATTCCCATTTCTATCATGTGAGTCAACAAAGACCCCAGGTATAGAGTATGTTATTTTGATGTTTAATATTAAATTTATTACTGATATCGCTCTTGCATGTGAATTATGACAACAAACAAATACAAATTTAAGATTGATATTTCCTGAACTAGGATACATTGTTGTGCAGTGTTATTTTGAATTTCCTTTCAGTTTGGTGAAATAAGTTCATTTGCCTGTTATGGATAATTATATAAATTTTGAGAGAGGTTATAACCTTGAAAAAGCACTAAACGATATAGTCAACAGTGACAATCAATCAGGAGGTGATTTAATAGTAGGAAGTGAAGGTAGTGAGGCGGAATTAGATGTCACAGAGGAAAATATTCAAGTTAAAGACGAAATAGATGCTGATTCTTGTGATGCAGATGATAATGTCAATGTATCACTGACAAAATTACTTACATCAAGAAATGGTCAACTAAACTATGATACTCAGCCACCACCACAGCGTAAGCAACCATCTAGAAATATAGCAGCTAATATTCCTCAGCATGTTAGGTCGTCTTCAAACTATGATTGTTTCTCTATTTTTATGACTATCACATGTTGAATACAATAGTTATGCATACTAACAATCGTGTTGCAGATATGAAAGATAAATACATTTCCTTTCTGGCGTGAGCTGGATACAATAGAACTTCAGGCTTTCTTCGGCCTTCTCATAACGGCGGGAGTGAACAAAGCAAGAGGGAAACTACTTGATGAATTTTGGTCGAAAGAATATGGTTTACCTATACTTCGTGCTACAATGAGTTATTCACGATTTACAAGTACGTGCACTTTTTGAAATGTTTGTCTATGCTTGCATGTCATCTTATATTCCTGGACCGTACAATACGGTTGATGAACATTTGTGTGTTTTCAGAGGACGATATTCAATCAAAGTTTACATTCCTTCCAAGCCCGGAAAATATGGGATAAAGGTATGGGCTGCCGTAGATTGTGAGACAAACTATTTGATAAATGCACAAATTTATACAGGAAAATCTGCAGAGGGAAGGGAGCTAAATCAGGGAAAACGTATTGTACATGATATGGTGGATCATCTGAGAGGAAGTGGAAGGTGGTAGGCATGTATACTCCATGCCAACCTGGGAGGTACCACCACCCTTACCATGGGCTCCTTAATATTGGATCTCCGATTTTCTGAACTCGGTAAGGGCTGCCGGTCATCTTTTCCATCACCCTTAGTCTTCCTTCTCGCCTTCGCTGTCTTCCTATCGGATTAAAAGTCCCAAATTAAAAAATAAGGTAGCTGTGGTTTCTAGGGTAATAAATTCCAGACGTACAATCCTGCCCCATTCGGATGTCCGGGAGGGCAGGGCCCAAACGACCTCGGTCATCGAAAGTATCAACTTTCTGATTCACTGCTGCAACATCCGCGGTATCAGGTCTAATCTTAATGCTATTCTCCTCTGAAAGCTCCGAGTCACCCGACTTGCAATTTCCTCAATACCACCTTCACTCTAATTTTCGATATAAAGGAGGCGTATGTGCCTACATCAAGGACAGATTTGCTTGCAAGAGGGTTTCTTCCTTAGAAAATAAAAATTTTGACGTGATTTGGTTTAAACATTCTGGTCCTAGTTTTGTGAAATTCTACTGTTGCATTTATAGGTCTCCTAATGACAGTAACTTTCAAGACTTCTTCGATTACCTTATAACCTTAATTCAATCAAAAGGATTGAAAACGGGATGCACATGTGAAATTATAATTATGCTAACCAACGTTCAGTGTATACAAAATAAGTTTGGTTGGACTGCTACCCGTACCTCGGCTAGATAGTAGAACATGAGTATCTCAGGGCGCCAGGGCTAAAGGTTGGTAATTGGTGCAGAAGATAATAAATAGCCCATTCGGAACTTATTTAGTGTTGGTTTACTAATACAAAGAAATTTAGGTTATGTAAATGTTTAATGTCAGTTGAAGTGTTTTATATATATATATATATATATATATATATATATATATATATATATATATACGAGGGCTATTTTTTTTCAAGGTGCGATCGGTCGCAAAATAAAAACCACAGTAAAAATCAAAAATTATTTATTTATAACAAGTACTTACATAATTACGCTATTTTTATACATAGTCGCCACTCAGATTTAGACATTTATCGTAGCGTGGTACTAACTTCCCAATACCCTCGTTGTAGAACGTAGCCGCCTGTGTTTTCACCCATGTTTGTATGCTGGTCTGCAGCTCAATGTCTGTGCCAAAATGTTGTCCTCCTAACCAGCGTTTCATGTGAGCAAACAGATGAAAATCGGATGGAGCCAAGTCCGGGCTGTATGGTGGATGACCAAACACTTCCCATTGAAAAGACTGTAGGAGCGTCTTTGTTGAAGCTGCAGTGTGCGGCCGAGCATTGTCGTCGAGAAGGACAATGCCTGATGACAACATTCCTCTCCGCTTATTCTGAATGGCCCTTCGTAGACGTTGAAGAGTCACGCTGTATGAGGCTGCTGTAATGGTTGTGCCACGTTCCATGAATTCCACCAAGAGAATTCCATTTCGGTTCCAGAACACAGTAGCCATGCACTTTCTATTGGAGAAGGTTCGCTTGAACTTCTTTGGTTTACTGGGAGAGTGAGAATGCATCCATTGTTTGGATTGTTCTTTTGTTTCTTCAGTTTCGTAATGGACCCATGTCTCGTCCCCTGTGACAATTTTGTTCAAGAAAGTTTCTCCTTCATTGTGGTAACGCTGAAGAAACGTTAGGGAGGCTTCCATTCTC
The DNA here is from genome assembly GCA_036346205.1 of Vesta saturnalis. Lineage (NCBI taxonomy): Eukaryota > Metazoa > Arthropoda > Insecta > Coleoptera > Lampyridae > Vesta > Vesta saturnalis. Next base: position 821,409 of record JARFJB010001789.1, read on the forward strand.
TGTGTTTTGTGATGGTCGGACAGCATCTTGGGAACCCATCTCGCGCACAGTTGGTGGTACTGAAGTTTCTCGCTCACAATTGTGTAGAGAGCTGACCTTGAAATTTCAGGAAATGAATCGCTCAATTCAGAAATTGTGAACCGACGATTTTCTCGAATTGTCTCATCCACTCGCTGAATGAGATCATTGGTTGACACGGACTTCCTTCCCTGACCGCCTGCATCATGAACATCTGTACGTCCTGCTTTAAAGTTTCTGCACCATTGTCGCACTTTGCTGTCACTCATTGAAGTTTCACCGTACACAGTACTTATTCGTCGATGAATTTCGGCTGCATTACACCCCTCAGCCTGAAGAAATCAAATTACCGCACGAACTTCACACTTGGCGGAAGATGCTATTGTTGTAGACATGTTTACGCCCTACCTACGTAAACACAACTAAACTGAAGAGACGCGACGCGATTGACGGTCATACTAGAGACGCTGCGCAACACATCTGCGCGCAGGTTCATCCGATTTTTACTGCGGTTTTTATTTTGTAACCGATCGGACCTTGAAAAATAAATACCCCTCGATATATATATATATATATATATATATATATATATATATATATATATATATACTAGCTGATATGCAATTAATGAAATCAAACAATCTAATTATATAAACTGTGAATGTGAAATGTGTGATTGGTCTGTTTTGCTTGTTGTATGAATGTGTGTGAGCTGTCCGGGAGATCTTTTACAATTTTCGGTTAAATACTGCATACAGTAGTAATTAAATGTGCTAGCTTATATAATTAAGTTAATCGGATGGATCTGACCTTAAGTACTTAGTTGCGTTAGTAACGGTTTTGCTGCAACTAACACGGTGATGGTATGAATGGGTGCTCTGGTGATGGTGATGGTTGTGGTGGTGATCGGGTGTTGCTTAGCGGTGATGGTTAAAGGTGGTAGTTAGTTATTGTTTAGCGGTGTTAAAGGTGGTGGTTCCTGATGTTCTTAATTTTCTGGACCAACCACTGTCAAATTTTATATCCCTGATTATGGAATTGGACAGATTTATGAAGAAATTAATGAAAAAAGTAACGAGAAAAAAAAAGAAAAACCCTAAAATCGGTGTATTTTAGAATTGTTTACTTGTATTATAAATAGGCTTACCAAGGTTAGATTTGGGTTTTCTTTAAAATAACTAATTTAATTACAGAAACTTTATTCTTGTTTTAGGCTGCCTATGCTTTGAGATAAAGGATTCCCTTCGTGGAAGATGATTCTGAATTAAATAAACCTTGTGGTCCTAAAATGTTCAATATCTTATGATTAATTTATTAATAACATGAAATTGTCCTCACAAATAGTGATATTTTTACGTAATTAGACCAATAATTAGAATTTTATTATTTATTTTAAGGATTTCTTGGATTATTTTTAAGCACACCTTTCTTTTGTTAATGTCTTTTGACAGGAAAATATAAATTCTCTTATCAAAGAAGTTTGTACCCTTATCAGCAACCTTGTAAAAGCGGGATTTTTAAATTTTAAATTGAGCACCGTTACAACCTTAGTATGAAAGTGGACTATCTCCCATCTCAGTTTCCATCTTGCGATATCTCAATTGTAGGCGATTTCAATGTTCTTAACTCTAATTGGCTTCAGTATTCATCTACTACAAATCCCGCTGGTCATAGTGCAGAAACATTTGCTATTTCATGTGGTCTCACGCAAATGATTTCTGAACCCACAAGAATCCCTAATAACCCTAACCATGCTCCACATCTTCTAGATCACTTTCTTACATCAAACCCTCTTGTTTATAAAACTTCCGTTCTTTCGCCTTTAGGTCTTTCCGACCATTGTCTAATAAAAATCATTTCTACTGTACCTAATTCCACTGTTGTTCGCAAAACCGATAAAACCTTGTGTTGCTTAAAGTCATCTCGATGAAGTGATTTACGGGATTTCTTTACAACCTTTCCATGGCGTGAATATTGTTTTAAGTTGTCCTCTTTTTCGGACATCGCTCTTTCAGTATCTGAAGTCATCCTCATGGGAATGGAGCTATACATTCCCAAAAAACAGTACCAAATAGGTCATGCACGTTCCCAACCCTGGTTCAATAAGGCTTGTGCTGATGCAATATCTTTAAAAAGTAAATATTACATTAAATGTAAATCTAATAAATCGGTCGACAGTTGGTGCTAGAAATATCTGCAAAAGTGAAATCACTAAAACTAAAAAGTTGTTCGAACAACGAAAATGCAATGAACTAGCTACATCTCCTTTAGGCAGTCGTAAATTTTGGTCTTTAGCTAAAGCCATTAGTAAAAACTTTGGAAAATCTTCATTTCCTCCGCTGCCGTCTATTGACGGATCGGTAGTTGCTGATTCTGTAGACAAAGTCAATGTTTTTGTGGATTTGTTTACATCAATCTCGTGTCTCAATGATTCTGGAAAAGATGTGCCCCTAGTCAACTCATTTTCGGTAAAATCTTTTGGAATAGATCATCGGTAGGCTTCATCCCCATAAGACGACTGGCCCAGACGGTATCCCAGCTATTCTCTTAAAGAAATGTTCCCCCGAACTAGTACCAGTCCTATCTAAGCTCTATACGATCTCTATGTCTTCTGGGGAATTCCCTTCATCATGTAAGTTAGCAAATGTTCAACCTACTCCCAAAAAAAACGATAATACCGATCCCTCAAACTATCGACCAATTGCCATCACTTCCATTTTGTCTAAAATCATGGAAAAGGCCATCAATCAGCAACTGCTCACGTTCCTTGAATCTAACAAACTCCTTAGTGACCACCAATATGGGTTTAGGCAAAGTCGTTCAACAGGCGATCTTCTTTCATATGTGATCCAAGTGTGGAACAATGCAGTAGAGCAGTCCGGTCAAATATTTGTAGTCGCTTTAGATATCTCAAAGGCATTTGACCAAGTTTGGCATAAGTGTTTACTTGCCAAACTCACCTCGTTTGGGTTAAATGATACGCTCATTAACTGGGTTTCTAGTTTCCCTGATAAAAGACGAATACGTGTCGTAGCTGATGGCTTTTTTTCAAAAGAGGTTAGCATTAACGCGGGCGTACCACAGGGATCCGTTATAGCGCCTACTCTTTTTCTGCTGTACATAAATGACCTCATTTCTTCAACAACTAACCCCATCCATTGCTTTGCTGACTATAGCACTCTTCACTGTAGCTCATCTCAGTCTACTCATAGTGATAATCCACCCTCTATGTCAAATCAAGAAATTAAAGCTGAAATGGCAAATTCAATCAACAAAGACATTCAACGTATTCTCGAATGGGGAAGCAATAATCTTGTTAAATTTAATGCTAACAAAACTCTGTGTTGCCTTATGTCCGCCAAAAAAGTTCGATCATTTCCTGTTGTAAGTATGAATGACTCAGTTCTTAAGTTTTCAGACTTACTCTGTTGGGCATGACTGTATCTTCAAATCTCTCATGGATTGACCATCTTCTGTCAGCTACCAAAACAACTGCTCGTAAAATAGGTTTTTTGTACATATCTAAGCAGTGCTTTACCTCTCGACAACTCCTTTTGCTGTATAAGGCCCAAATTCGGCCTCATCTGGAATAAAATTCTCACCTCTGGGTTAGTGCTCCCCAATACGCTCTCGATATCGTTGATCGCATTCAAAAGAGAGCGATTAGGCTTATAAATGACCCGTCCTTAACTTCTCACATACAGTCCCTTGAGCATAGGAGGATGGTTTCAGTTCGTTCTTTGTATTATCCTTATTACAGCGGCTATTGTGCTGCTGAATCATATTCTTTGATACCATCTCGGGCTATCTTTGCGAGAAACACTCGGTTCGCTCATTGACATCATCAGTATGCAGTACAAATCTCCACTTCTCGTGCCAAATGGGCGCAATCCATATTTTTCTACACAGCTTCTAAACTCTGAAATGATCTCCCTAGTTCCTGTTTTCCTCTCACTTATGATATGATAAAATTTAGGGTAGCTGTTCATAGGCATCTATTGGCAATTCATTATCCCTCTATCCATCCTGCTAAGTGTTCCTGAGTGCTTTAGCACGATAGACCTAATTTAGCCTGTTCAGGTCCACAATCATAAAAAAACTTACAATTTTTTTACAAGTTTCTAATTAGGCCAAGAACTATTATAGAAGAACTTAACACCTGTGAGAACGCTTCGAGCCAACCGAAAAGAAGTACCTAAAGAAATGTTGCCATCAAAAGAAAGGGCTCCACTTTCAACTAAATTTGAATATACACGAAACACTCTTCTTGCCTCTTACGTACCTAGAAAAAACAAATCCGTCATTTTATTGCCCACACTGCATAATTCTTTTGGCATAAGTGAAAGCGAAGACAAAAAAACCAGAAGTAATACTCTTCTATAATTCCACCAAGTCTGTTGTGGACACGGTTGACCAAATGGCCAAACATTATTCAGTCAAACGTACAACCAGAAGATGACCACTAGCTCTGTTTTTTGATGTTCTTGTCTCAATGCTTATACTCTCTACTGTAAATTCCTAAATAATTTGAAAGGACGAAAAGTGAGGAGATTGTTTTTGTTGGAAATAAATTAGTGAAACCTCAAATCCAAAGAAGAATATTGCTACCCCAGTGTGGAACGAGATCAATTATTTCATCTGTAATTGCTTCAGGCTTCAATGATCTTCTGCCTGACTTTCAAGATGAAGTTCAACCACCAAAACGTAAACGGTGTGATTCATGCCCAAGATCAATGGACAGGAAAGTAAACCAACGATGTGAAATTTGTAATAAGTTTGTGCGCAAAAAACATGCTACAGTTACAGTGCGATATGTCTCGTGTGTAACTCAAAGTAATTTAGAATAAACACAGTGCTAGTAGAAAGAAAACTACTATGGCGGGTATTCGAAAATTATCATAATTATATACTGTAGTACATTTCATTTTTTTACGGTAGCAATAGAATGAACCTCTATCAATCATTGTGAAATAATTATTTGATAAAGTAAATGTTTCTTGATAACGAATCGGTATTGTAGTGTTCTCAACATTACTCATGTAAGAACAATAAGAAAAAAGACTGAATAATGACATTCCTATGTAAAGCACTTACTTTATAGTAATTATCATTCACTGTATGTTATCTGATAGATTTTTTTTCAATGCACCTATATAACAATAATCTTAATTTTACTCATGTCTGAATGAAAAAGAACATTCGGTATAATGTCATTCTAATATTAATTATTTTTTGCTTATTGTACCTGTGTTGCAGTATTCTTCATTCTACTCATGTTGAATATAAAACACCGTGTATAATGACTTTCAAACATGAGTCATTTTGTTACTTTCCTAATTATTAGTCACTGTATGTTATTATCTGAAAGGTGTTTGTTCAATGTACCTTTATTAATATATTCATTATACAGTCTGTATAATGACTTCCAGACAAGAGTCATTTTGCTACTTTACTAATTATTAGGCACTGTACTTTATTATTATTAGATTTAGGGAGTTCTAAGGTATTAAAAAAACCAGTGCAATGTATTTGTGAAAATTATGTGCAGTTAATTTTTAGATTGTATTATTTAACCATAAATAAACGAATTTTCTACGAATGTACTTCTCTAAACATTTCAATAATTACAAAAAATCATGAAACTATGCAGTAATTATCCTCATAAATTTCTGCTTTAAGTTAGTTGAAAGATATTTAACTGGGGTCAGAAAAGACCCCAGGTAGAGTACGCTTTTAAAAAACAGGTACAGACCGAGGGTTAATTTAAATTTCACTTACATAAGTTTACATTTGAACCGAACCGGTGCAACTGGCCCTTGATGAATTAAATATGATTACTAATTTAGTAACAAAGGAATGAAAATTATAAAAATTATAATTCACTGTACTGCTAATACATAGGATTGAAAACACTCGTTTAATAATTTATATATAGGTCCGCTGACGTGCGCATAAACGTTTTTGTAGTAGCTAGTCTTTCATTTATGTTGCAGTTTTATATAGAAATATACGTGTATAATTTTTACATTTGCTTGAAAATTTGGGGTTTCTCTGTTTATTCCTTTACACGTACGTCTTTACTATTACTTTAAAACTTTCTACGCTTACATATAACTTATAATCGTCGCCACAGGTAATTAAACTTGCGTCATCATTTATAATATAAATAAAAAAGATTTAAATAATTTCTGTAATAATTTCTTTATTCAATTTCTCCTTTCCGCGATGGTGGTATTGCAGTTACACGTTATCTTATAATTATAAATACTGTTTATAGTAAAATTGACATCAGAAAAGAAACCAACAATTTATAAGTACTTATATTTATTATTTGCAGCAGGTTTATGTAAATATGTAAATTTATGTGCAGTATCATGAACGTTGCTGGTAAATATTAAATTGATAACTCTTGTAATCGAATTAGTAAAGTTTTAAATAAGTAATATTATTGTGCATGCATCTCTGCAATACACATTACACATTTGCATATCATTCTATAACATTTGCTTTATTTTAACTCGATTGTTAGCAAACATTAATGATGATACGTTTCCAATACCGAATTTTTGTACCTCCTTCTACGCGCACTGTTATGGAGATTAGATACGATTTTGCATCTCTTTACTTTAACTTATACCAGTTATTATTCATCTCACTTTGATCTACACCTTACACACACAACTGCTAAATAATTTTGGAAAACGATATAATACATTTGTTTTAAAATAATATATATTTATACATTTTCAATTTTCATAAAATCCGTTAATTGACTTTTCCGTAATTCTGCAGCCAACTCCGCGCTTCGTTTGCGAGCCGCCTCCAAATTACTTTGAACGGTCGGCTCCATCCCTTTAAGCTTCCCGAAGGTTGTTTCTATCAGCTCTTCAGAGGTCATTGGCTGCAGCATTGGTTGAGGGAAGAAATCGTCCTCAAAATCCGCCGCGTATACCTCCATCAGGCTATTCATTTGCTTGCCAGCACTGCGTGGGGAGAAATTACATGTTAGACATTTATTTCATGCCATTAATTGTTAACTTACGGTTGTGGTAAGGGTAGTAATTGTGAGGGTTGTTGATGATTTGCATGACTGCAAACAATTGTGCAAGTTAATTTCTTTTATGTACTGCCTTGTAACTTACTGTGGAGGTTGCTGAAACTCAGCCATTGACTGTGGTAGTGTGGCGGCGGCGGCGCGAGGAAGGTCGCCATCTTTTTATGACTGCAAACAATTGTACAAGTTAGATAAATTCTTTTACGTAGTGCTTTGCCATTGGTGGTGGTGTTGGTGGTGCGGTTGTCACCAGGGGATTCGTTTTGTTTCTACAAAGAAAACATTGTAATAGCTATGGACTTGCATATTTTGTAGTAATTACTGAAAGGAGTGTTCAAATAAATGTCTATCACCCTCCTCATCTAGGTCCTGCAGGAAAGCATCGAGTTTCTATGTCGCTCTGTAAAAAAATTATTCAGTTTAGCGAACTATATAAAATATTGCAGGTACACAATCGTGCAAAAAAAATGGTACAATTATTATAATCACCTTATTTTTTCCTCCTCATCATCCGAGATGGCTGTGATAACACTAGATGGTGAAGCCATTAAGGGTTGGTTAGCCTCCCACTGAAGGAACTTCTGTATTGGCCCATCACCACTTTTCGCACCACTTTTCTTCGGTTCACACACCTGCATGTCTTGTAGAATGTTTATTCTCTTTCTTTTTATGTAAAGATAATTTATTATGTTTTCGGGGGGTTGCCATGTTACCACACTGACGTTAACTGACTTAACCAACGGAAGCATTTTCGTTATATTTTCATCATTTAGGAGTGGCGGAGAAAGAAAGAGTATTTTGCAAGAAGTGAGAAAAATGCAACGTATCGTCTGGCCAGTCGCATAATCGTTACTTTGTTGCAGGTCAAGCACTTGGTCTATATAAGACGTTATTTATTGATACTGAAACTGATTGCGTGTCTTGTTTCCACGTGAAAATGCTCGAGTTGTGTGTGCTGCTCAGTATTTTTGAAAAAACGTAACGTAGCGTCTGGCTAACTGAATGATCGTTACTTTGTTGCAGGTCGAGGACTTGATCTATATATAAAACATGATTTATTAATGCTGAAAGTAATTACACGTCTTGTTCCTAGGTGAAATACTCGGGTTGTGTATGTTCCGCAGTATTTTGAGAAATAATCTGACGTAGCATTCGTCTAGTTGATAATCAGTACTTTGTCTACATAAGGCGTTATTAATTGATGCTGAAAGTGATTACGCGTCTTCTTCCCACGTGAGTACTCCGTTTGATTTCGAGAAACACCTGATATTTTTATTGAATAAGTTCATTGTCGGTAGGTATGTCGTCGTCATCACTGTCTGACCTCAGGAGCTTGTTAGTTGAGTTAACTCGAAATACATTAACTCTATTAAATCACGAACCCGAAATAGTTAGGCATATTTCAATGCTTAGAACTAATATATGTCTGATAGAAAAGGCTATTGCCGGTAACGTACATATAGATAATAGGGATGAAAATCGCCTTAAAATAGAGAGCAATTTGGCCATTTTAAAATCTTATTTGGCGCCACTTCGACAGCAATTGGGAAACTTTCATATAACGGGGGCGAGTGGTGAACGCAATACGTCAAGTTTAGTTTGGTACTCTCTCAAGTCTTGTTTTGATTCGAGGTTATTAACGGGTATTATAGTCAATTGGGGTCACAAAGATCCTCTAGTTTTTTTTAACAAAGGCATATGATAGCTTTATGAGAAAGGTTAACATCATGTTGAAGAGGTATTTGTTAAAAGTGAATGTTGTACTGGTATGCCACTATATTAACACCCAAAATATGAATGTAAAATTAAAGCATTTTGCCACCAGAAATTCGATTATTGACTTTGGCACTAATCTCAAAGTGTGGTATCAAAGGGAGGTAGTCGACAAATTGCGAGTTAAACTGAAAGAGTTTAAAGAGGAAGGATCGGGGTTTGCTCTAAGTGAAATTTTGCATTTAAAATAAACATAAATAATTACGTTCCCATCAGGGGTGGGATTTCAACTTATATCAAAGTTCCGCGTTTTATTGCACTGAAGAGGGCCGTCGCAAATATTAAAAATTACTATAAATTTTGTTTTATTTGGTCAGTGGTGACCGCCTTGTATCCTGAAAACCGAAACCCCCACAGAATGGGAAGCTATCCCCATTTCGATGAGGTATTGAATCGGGGTACGATTAAATTGCTCATTAAATTAACAGATATAAAAAAATTTAAAAAAGTGAACCGCCTATCTAAAATTTATACTGCATAGTAAGAAAGCATGTCGTGCCATTCATGATAAGTGATAATCACAACGATGCTTTTCACGCAATAAACTTATTAATGTTCTGCTCTAACGAACATATCAGCGTTATTGTCCTCCCAACTTTCTAATCAAGGTCACAAAAAATTCTTCTGTAACATATCTTTAAATCACTTTTCCTCCAATAGCATGTTACTGAAACACTCAAGACACTGTCATCAAGTAAATAAATGCTCAGTAAGATTTCCTGAAGAGACAGAGGTATTTAGAATTTACTCACTATTCCTACAGGGAAAAGGTCCCTTTTACGATTTACGTAGATATTGAAAGTATCTTGGAAAAGTGGAAAAAGTTTCCAGATTTAGATGGCGCAAAAATGAAAGTATTCCAAAACCTTTCAGTATTGCGTTTTATCTCAAGTTACGATAACTCCTTGTCAAGGTTTTTCTGTTATGGAGGGCCAGATTGTATTACGTGGTTTATCAATCAGTTATGAAACATTGCAAAATTTGTCAATTCGATTATTACTAACGCAATTCTCATTCATCCGCTAAGCTCGAACAAAATTTTGAGGAGGCCACGCATTGTCACATATGTGAAAAACATTTTCTAGAAAACGAAATTAAAATAAAGGACCACTCGCATCTAATGGAGATCTATATAGGTGCTACCCATAATAACTTTAACTTAAACTTTCAAGATTAACGTCTGATCCCTGTAGTATTCCATAACCTCATCGGGTACGATGCCCATTTTTTCATCAAAGAACCGGTCTTCCTGGACCCGTTGAACTCTTACTGTTAAACAAAGAAAAGTATATCTCCTTTACGAAACATGACGATACGAGCATTCAGTTTAGATTTATCAACTCGTTTCGATTTATGAGTAGCTGTTTGGGGAAGTTATGCTCCTATTTGGATAATGACAAAAATCCATAATAACTCGTATTGCCGTAACGAAGCGGAATTCGATTTGATAAATAGGAAAGGCGTTTTTCCATATGAGTACATAGATTCCTGGGAAAAGTTAAATGAGACCTCTCTACCGTCTAAAGAGGAATTGTTTAGTTCTTTACAAAACGAGGGTGTTAGTAGTAAAGCATATGCACATGCTTTAGAAGTATGAAATGTTTGTGACATTAGAACGCTGGGTCAGTGTTCAGACCTTTTAACTGATGTGCTTCTTTTGACTGACATCTAAAAATTTTCGCGACACCTGTCTGGTAACCTACCTGCTTGATCCATTACACTGCAATACGGCTCCCGGTCTGGCATTTGATGCAATGTTAAAAATTACAAAAGTTAGATTGGTACTTTTAACCGACATCGATCAGGTTGTGTTCATTGAGAAGGGTATTAGGGGAGGCATCACTCAATTCAGTACTCGTTAGGCGAAAGCCAACAACAAATATATGTCGGAAGGATTCGATCCCGAACTTCAAACCACCTATTTAATGTACTATGACGTAAATGCGCTTTACAGAGCCACCATGTGCGAATCGTTACCGATAGGGAAAACATTGACGCCTTAGACCTACTAAATCATCCTGAAGATTCCGACATTGGGTACAGTTTGGATTGTGACTTAGACTACCCGAAAGATTTGCATAATTTTCAGAGTGATTTGCCTTTAGCGCCCGAGCGTATGACCCCGCGGGGATCGAAAATTAAGAAGCTTTGATTAACTTTGTATCCAAAACGTAACTATATTGTGCAAAATGCATTCGCTATTTTCTTTTTCAAATTGATCAGCTGTGTCTCTGGGAAGCTGATGGAAAATGTAAGAAAATATAGAGATGTGCGGTTGTTAACGAAATGGGAGGGTCAGCACGGTGCGCGAGCGTGTATTTAGAAACCAAATTTTCATAGTTGCGCCATATTCGATGAAGATTTGGTCATTATTGACATGAATCGATTAGAAGTCTTTCTCAATAAACCCATATATGCAGGATTTGCGTCTTGGACATCTCAAAAGCCTTTTATACGATTTTCAATATAATTGCGGTTTACCAAAATTAAAACATGATGCTAAATTATTATATACAGACACCGATAGTCTCATTCACTCTTTCACAGTTGCCGACGTGTACGAATCCATTAAGCCGGATATTCATCGATTTCATACCTTGGATTATGAAAGCGATGTTTATGGAATTCCTTCCGTAAACAAAAAGATACCAGTTTTGATGAAGGATGAAAATCACAGAAAAATTGTGCTAGAATTCGTAGGGCTCTCTATTCAGTGATGCAGTTGTAAAAAGATATCAACACCTGATCAAATAAAAAAAAGCATTCTGTGAATACGATCAAACAAAATAAAATTGTTCTCAGTCCCTTCGACGACAAACGAGTTATAACGGCAAACTCTGCGGCAACTCGCCCTTGGGGTTACAATTCAATCATTTAAGACCTGAGTAGTTCACAATAACGTTCAATTGTTGTGTTTACATTTCAGATCGTGATGAGCGCCAATTGGAGCATTGGTTCCGAAAAACACGTTCGCATGGAGGAGGAAGTCAGTCATGCTACGCGTCTGATATATTCAAAATATTTAAAGTGTACTATAACGGATATTTCATCAACCGAAAGCTATTTATTTATTAATGCCATCAACTTGAATCATTTACCTTACCGTCACATGTCAAAATGTATATACTTGATTTAAGTAAGCCCTTATTTAATGATCACAGTATCTTAGGGAATTATAAGAATTTGTCGGTTGTGATGTACGACCCTATTTGTACGGCCATTGAATACGCCAGCTCTAAAGCTCTGGAAATTCTTTGGAATATATGCAAGGAACAGGATATTAAGTACGATGACCTTCGTCATAAACGAGCGCACGAATGGTTGTTAGAGAATATTCGCAAAGGCGTTGAAAATCCAAATGCACTCCTTGGACGTTATATTTAGTCTCAAAAATGCATGCAAAGAAAGACATTCTTAAAAAAACCTTTGTATAGTGAGATGAAATAAAACACGATATAACAGTATGCTGAGTTTTTATTTATAGTTAAGTAGTTACAATAATATGCTTATAAAACTACATTGTCATCATCGATCCACGAATATTCGTTTGATCCCAACTATTTTGCATACACTTTATTCTTCTTACGTCGAATGAACTTTTCCACCAAGTGCATTTTGCAGTTCCTGCCCATAAAATCCACCTAGTATAGGTGTCGCTTTCATGTCTTCTAGCAAGTACGTGATCGGATTGGTTGAATCTTGAAAAGTTCACTAGCCAATTTGGTGTATAACCTTTATCAAACATGCTTTTAAATTTACTAATGCGAACTATGTCACCCCTCATGAATCGATCGCTTTTATTAAAGATTTTGAGATTCGAATGTACATTAAGCGTTGGGTTAGCATTTGCTTGGCTAGATCTCATTCCGATTGTTCGATATTTACGATTATAGCATTCTGTCGTTACTTCCTCCATACGTATTTTCTACGCAGTCCAAATTTTTTGTACTCTGCTATGCTAGCCTTTTTCATGCTGTAGGTGGAGTAGTGATTAATGTTATGTTTTATCATCATTTTATCGAAATGATTATTGTAGAACTCTTTTCCGGCATCTGTTCTACACCGGTCTTCGTCTTCAAACCTCTCGTCCACAGGTATTTAGAAAAACAGTCGATAACTACCAGTATGTATTTGTAGCCTTTATTCTGTTTGGCGTAAGGTACCAATTCAGCTAAATTGGCTTGCCATAGATCATCGAATCCTTTAATAATAGTGCGCCTACGAGGGAAATGTTTGCGTACCGGTTTATGCAATTCGTTTACCGCTTGTTCCATCCTCTATCAATATACTTAAAGTTTACTTAGTTGCATTCAAATCTGTTTGTACTACCTCAACGTAATTACGAATACCATCTATAAGCGACTTCACTAACTGGAGACAAAATTCGAGGTAGCCTTTATTATTTAGGGCATCGGTGTCTTCGTGGGGATCGAACACATGTCTAAGCGGTTCCCATTTAAATGAAACCTCTTAAGGTGATAGTGCTGTAAGGTTAGCGCATCTTGACGTTCGATGGGATCGGCTACGTTACTTAAATGCTTATATTTCAAATTGAACTTATCGTCGGGAATTGATAATTGCATTTTTAGCAGTTTATGGAATTGAGCGTGGACATGAGAACGTCCAAACTTGTCCATTGTTGTGTTATGATATCGTTGACGAGTCCAGTATTACCGACCATTTTTTCCGCCCATAGGACTTCCAAATCTTGAATCACTTTACACATGTTGTTACAGTACTTGTATTCTACCGGTCGCCCAATTTCTTTGAATACTGTAACTTCACCCTCCTTTTTCTCCTTCACCACCGCATTCTCCAGTTAGGGTTTAATTATCCCTGTATATTTTTTGGCACGTGTACCTTTCAATTCTTCGTCCGGGCTGTTATCGCGATGAGCTGCATTAGTTGCAATCAAGATCTGTACATAGTTCGCTTCATTTTCGTTAGTTATCAGACGCTTGTCAGATTCATTCATGATGATTAGTTCATAGACCGCTCGTACCATTGTACCGAACCCCCTTAACAACTCAATCCTTTCCATCTATCTTTACTGGTGTCCTGCCAATTACCCATTTATCGGTTGAAATGTCGTGAAGAACTCCATAAGTGGTATCAATTGCATTCGATGCATCGCATAACATGCGCTCTACGTATATTCCTGGTAATGGATCATATTGTTCCAGAAACTCTCTCTATGCAGAGGTATCGAGTAAAATAGAATCGGTCGTAGTTGCTACATATTCTTCTTCCACTTGGGGTGCAATATCTCCAATAAAACTAGTCTCGAGGAACGATGGTGTCTCTTGACGCAGAGGATTTCTTTGAAACTACGGAAGTTGAGCGAATGGACTAACATAATTACTACCACTAAAAGAAGATGATCTTTGTTTGTTAATTCTTCGCAAATGATACGGTATTGATGGCGTGGTACTACACTGCTGAATCTATAAACTTTCCTTTCCCGACGAATGACGTTTTGGCGACGGTTTCGCGAATACCTCCTCGTTCTCCTCCTCCGGCTCCGTCTTTACTGATGGTTCGATCTTCTTTTCGATTCAATGAGTGGTTTGTAAGCTTTAATGAAGTCTACCTCTTTGGTAAATCGATCCTCCTTAAGATGATCATATTTTTGTTGTATAGCTTTACGAACTTGAATTATACGTTTCGTCAACGCTAATCTTTTGCTATCCATCGCTGGAGGTCAACAATAAAACAGATAAACAGGTCTAACAGGTAAATAAACAGCTCTGTTTAAAACAGGTCTCGTATGTATGCTGTTGAAACGGGGGCTGTTTACTTGTGGGCTGTTTGTTCCCAAATGGTATTTTAACGATACCGCTATGGTATTATATATTGATCGAAGCCTTTCCTAAAACGACCGCTTTGTAATTCAGCGTCTCTATTTATTACCATAAATTCGTATCGAATTCACCAACTCTCTGAGCACATGTCACGAAACAATTGCATGCTTACTATTGGCGTTGTCTCTAATCAGCTGTTTGGGGATTTTAATATAAGTTTGACCCAAGTAGAAGCAGTCAATATTATTGTGACGTTCCATTGAAAAGTACGAATTTGGTTTTGCCACGCTATTCCATATCAGCATTATCGCTGAATAACCAATATCTTCCATAGGAACTAGAATTTCACCCAAGAGTCGATATTTTTCCTGATTCAACATGTTTGAAACGAAGGTCGTTCGGTTCAGTTAGGAGACTGAACATGGTGTTCGTTTTCCAACATTTGGAAAGACCACAAGTTATAGTGCGTACGCTGTTTGGATTTAACCTCCCATGCCGTTGTATCTCCCTATTTGCAGCTCGGGTCAAATCATCGAGAGTTCCAGTACGTAGTCTTTAAGTTTGAACTACTACTCTCATGTTGTTGTTGTTGGTGAGTGTCAATTAAAACTGCACAACTAGGCAATATGATTCTTTATTTATACACCTAATATTACAACAAATTGTTATAACATATTATAGCTTCTTCACTTCTCCTGTCAGAGGATTGTATTGCACCATGGCATCGTGTAGTATGAGGAAATAGGCAACGATACCGGCATCAAATGCCTCCAACGCTTCCATTTCGAGCTTTACGTCTACCGTCGAGTGCTTTAATGATTCATTTTGTTTTGCGCAATCCATTATGACCATTGGGCATGTCTTGAAATGTGAATAGTCAAACAATTCATCCTGATGTTCATGATTGTTGGTGACGTAATAGCCTCCTCGAAAGTTGATAGGCCGTTGATAGGCCGCTATGTAAATACTGAATCATTGAAAATGAACAGAGTTATGCAACCCAATTTACACAGAATGGGAAAATGTTTTTAAAATGACGATATAAATAATTTTCAAAAGTTGCTATGCTTAATTAGTTTTTGAAATACAAAATTGTAAATCTGACTTAGGCGTTATTTTATTGTCAAAAAATAAAACGTTAGTTTACTACCGTGGGTAGACGGTTAGGTCAGCACGACTCTACTTTAGAAACAAGAGGGATGGTCATAAGCGTGGCAGAGCTGAGCCTTTTTTACAGTG
Source organism: Vesta saturnalis (assembly GCA_036346205.1). Classification (NCBI taxonomy): domain Eukaryota; kingdom Metazoa; phylum Arthropoda; class Insecta; order Coleoptera; family Lampyridae; genus Vesta; species Vesta saturnalis. Next base: position 837,294 of record JARFJB010001789.1, read on the forward strand.
AAATAAGCCGACGCGTAGATCTTTCGGTAATTTTACTTTTTTTTACTTATTGGTTATTGTTGTTCACAATAATATTTTAGAGAACTCAAGTTGTACGAAGGGTTCAAAGACACATGTTAGGTGGACATTGACCTCTTGCAACTGTTAGACCCCATAGAACACCTTTGGGCAAAAATGGTTAGCCAATGGGAAGGACGCATGCAAGAAGCTGTTGTTCTGCGAAATCAAGCAGAATTATTCAACAAAAGCTGTATGGGAATTAATACGAGAAACCAATTTTTGTTCAAATCTTGTAGCTTCTATGCGCAACAGAATGCTGGAAGTCATAGAAAGGAGCGGCTTTTATACCCACTATTGACATGTGATATTTTTGTTAAATTCCTTAATTTTATTATGGCTTTGAAAATATTTATTATTTTTCTAAAAATACGGTATTTTATTACTTTATTTAGTTTTACTGTTTAGCCAAATATTCTAGCTTCCCGGGTATTGCTAAATTATTACTCTTTTGAGGTCGTGGATTATGCTCTATCCTTTATTATTATCTATAACCCTGGTGATAAACAAGGATGAAATCATCACGTAACATGAAAATGGTAAATAACTACTACACCATTTAGTAACAGCGACTGTGTATAGACCGTTCTAAAAACGTAAATTAGCTCCTGTAATGCTGGTTGCATAGCCCTGTTCATTTTGGCACTGTCGCTAAGCGTCAAATGCGGAATCGTCCATTGAATTTTGTTATTTTAGCGTCGTTTTCGGTACCCTTATAACAATCAGCATTGCTTCTGGAACGTATTAACATATTCGCATATTCACGATAACTTGTCGATAATCTTCCATATTTCCGAATATGTGTTTTGGCGGTATACAGACGGTAAAATGTTTTTCTTTATTGATTTTAGCCTGTTCTATGTAACGGCTCCTCGTTTTTCGACGACCATCCCAAATGCTATAAACCTTTGATTTCATTCGATGTGTACGATACGTATCCTCTGAGTGCTGATGTTATACCCGGATTTCTGCATGTATCGACTTTCTGTCCTCCTCACTCGCAGCGAATTTCCTCGAAAAAGAATGGTGCAAAGTTGTTTGTTAGATGACATGTTTTTACGCCGGCTCCTTCTTCCGCCGAACTCCATACAATTCTACCTTCAATGTACAGGAAACTATCATATGTGGCGGTCACCAAATCTTGACTCTGTATTACTGTATGGATCTCATCGGACAATCCATAATTAAAAGAACCGTACGGAAGATATGTATGAATATCTGATGTAGTAGTGGTCTCATCAAAACGTGCGCTTTGAAAGGTGTTTAACGACTCTGCCATTTCTATGTGGTTTTAACCCTATAGATTCCAAGAAGTGCTTTTCGATAGACGTTAATTAGCCAGCACGCCGTGTTCGAATAAACCAGTTTATGCTCACGTCCTTTGTTTATAGCATCATTGAGTAAAGATATAAGCGGACCTTGGTTAATTCTTAAGCCCATATTCATTTAATTCTAGTCATACCGTAAATGGTTCGCTATCTCCGAAATCTATTAATTCACCCTTCTGATTCGTTAATTTAATCGAAATGTTACCGATGGTACTGGTGATTACTTCTAAATATTGAGGATTGCTAGGAATTTTCTCTAAGCGATTTCCTGGTGGGACAGACACGCCTATTTCATACAGCACCTTCCAGGGATTCCCGTTTCTATACGATCCTTTGACAATATTACACTCAATGTGAATATGTGCATGTTTAATTATTTGTATATCTAATGCAGATATGTAAAACGTTGGCTTCCAATATCAGTGGTTCAAAACTTAGCATACGTCCAATGGAATCCTTTTGGGTAAAATCTATGGCAAATACACAGCTAAGCTCACACTTGAGCGTGTTATTATTTGCCCTTAAACTAAAGAGACTGCGCTTTTATGCAGATGCTCGGTTCTTCCAACTCGTATGCGCCATGTGGAGTTGTAATAGAGTTGAGTTCTGTCGCTTTTATGTAATAGAATTTATCGTTTTCAGCGTGTATATTCCTTATGCTATTACAACCGTAAAATCCGACGATACCGATTACGTACGTTTTCTCGGAATTAAGTTCAATCGGAGGATAAAAGTTATTGCTCGATATGTTACCAACACTGAAAGTGATTAACATGGTGACTGTACGTCCCCAACTACAGAGTACGCTATTTATATAGAAATTTTAAACAAAGATGTCCACATTTGCTGCCCTTGAGGGTAATTATAATATATTTTGCACTCGCGAAAGTAGTCCAGAACTTCTCTCGGTGGTAGAATATTTCCGAAACTATCATAGTATCATACGCTTCCATCGCGTTTTTTGTAACAAACCCAATTAATACCACGCCCCTTTTATATTTTTTTTATTTTTATATCAGTCAACCGCCTTTTCGGTAATTTTTGAAGTTTTTTTTATTGGTTTTAAGTGCAAAGCTATACTTCCTCCTGACCGATAGTGTTTCAAAAATATTGCCCCGCAGTTTTTCTTTCCTACGGCGATGGCCTCTATTGTACGATTATGGCGTGAAGTTTCATCTAACATTTTCCTCGCACTATTTGATGCGTTAACCGCTTTTGCAATACCCGCTGCCCCTCCGGCTAAAGTGCCAACGGCGGATAATCCCGCAAATAATGGTGTAAGAAATGGTAAAAATTCACCCTCTCTAGGCAGGGGAATTACTCGGGGAACGCTTACTTTTCCCTTCCCACCTAAACCCTTAAGGACAATTTTCCTGCTGTAACAGCTAATTTCATAGCCTTTATGGTACTAGGACTATTTTTCATTTTCTTGGCAATTATTCTACGTAATTTCAATAGACTGCTACGGGGTCGAGTTGTTCTGTTAATACCCATTCAAACTTTCTTTTTGCCCTCATTATACCTGCTACAGCTAAAGCGGCAGTTCGTTCACCTAACTTTGCGTCGGATGCCTTAACACGATCCCAAGCTTTTCTTTCCAAAATATGATCCGCTCGATGTCTACTAGTCAAGTATTTACTATCCCTATAACTGATATCGTGAGCTTTACAATGAGTGTCTAGGAGGTTGATACCAGGATCACCTCTTTGAAGCCTTTTATCTAATTTTGTTCCGGGATATTCATACCCGGTAATATGGAGCTCAATGGGTAGCTTATTAATGAGAGTATTAACCATAACGCCCCCACGCGCACTTCTTTGCTTCCCAACTAACACTGTTTACATGAAGGAGGAATTTCCATATTTATAGGTAGCGATCAAGAACAGACAGACGTTTTATAAAAATTTTATTCATATATGTGGTACAGTAAACAGCTAGGTCGATAATCCAACAGCTCCATCATACAAACCGTATTGTGGGAATTTATATCGTACTTATAATTCGACACATTTTCAAAGACAATAAATGTCATCATTGTTGCTGCATCATCGCCATACTCTATCTTACGAAAGTGACGGTAGTTATTAACTTGTTCGATGAGGTTTTGAAAGAAACAGGGAAGACCGTATAAGTCCAGTAATTCCAACCGATAGTTAATTATATCCTTTAAGTTGAAAAGCTCTTCAGTGTCATTCTTGTTCAACGTACAGTAACCGCCATGGTTTTGCCGAATTGTTATGCTTTTTAATAGTTTTTCTGATGATGCGCCTTTCACTACTTCCCAATTATAACAAATGGTAAACTTGCTAGCAAGCAATTCCGAACTTTGCTCGTACTCAATGTCCGTCTCCTCGTTGATATTTGACCAATCAATATGGTTTTCAGTCTCTTCGAAACAAAAAACTTCATTTCCAGATATGTCTGACACTTGAGTAGCGTCTCCCAATCTTCCCTTTTTATAACGACGACCCCGTCTGTACCTACGATTCGTATAACTGGCGGAAGATCTGGGTGCGTACTGCATCCAACTTCAATGTACTTTTTTGGAGAATTTACCTCGAATAAATCATATAAGCTATAATCAATTAAACGTTCATGGGCAGCGCTTTTATGCACATTTTCAGTTAGGGGAAGAGCACTCCGTAGCTGCTGTGGTAGAACTAGCTTCATCATTACAACACCAACACGAACATGTGAAGTAGTTATTACAACTATTCTTGGTATCAATGTAAAATCTTTTTAAATTCATTTCGAGCAGACTCTTTAGAACTAACGAATTTATAACCGGGGACATTATCACAGAGCGTTTCCCTCCCACCCCCTATAATGGTGAGAGCTCTTGTAATCTATCATGATATACCTCAGCACGATGTTGTTCTTGCAGCACTGGTGATAAAATGCATTCCAATTGTTTTATTTTACAACGGAAACGTAATCTATCCAGCATCAAACTTTTCCACTGCCCTCTTCTTGCCTTACGATGAGCATAAGACGCACTACCATATAATGCACTAAATTTTTAGACTGATCAATAGCAACTCTCTTCATGGTGAAATAAAAGACCTTTTGCAATAATTTTTGTTTTCAAACAGTTATACATTATATTTTACAGAAATGTTAAATTAGTAGTCTTTACTGCCATTCCGCCTCTTTGCTAGCCAGAAACTGTTTAAACGTTCCAATACGATCTTCCTTTTTTAAGAATTCATAAAATGGTAAGGGAAGTATGCACTTAAAGTTCTCAGTTTCGATCACAATTTTCACCAACGACGATTTTTAGCCAAGACGCGAACAACACAACCACCCAGGACTTGAACCGACTATTTTTTTACCTATGATACCTTTTCACCCCAAGACCCGTACTCCCCCACCACTTAGCCACGATACCAACCATTCCTACTCATCATTTTTCTACCTACCTACCCTCTTTCCCGCCATTTTCACAATCTAGTAACTTTTCTAGTGACAAAGTGAATCAGGGTCGGCCTCACTATACTACTAACGTGATCGTAGTTCTTTCTATAGATTCATTTCAAGCATCCCTTTAAACAGCAATACTTTCTTTATTCACCCAACAAGTGAGGTCGAAATTGCAAACATTATAAAAAATTTTAATCACTCTAAATCCTGTAACATACATGGTCTGAGTGGTACATTATTAAAACTAATTGATAAGAATATATCCCTACCGATTTCTAAATTAATTAACATCTGCCTAGCAAAGGGCGTTTTCACAAACGTATTCAAAATATCATTCCTGTTTATAAAAAAGGAGATGCTAATTCTCCCAACAGCTATAGACCGATATCTATACCGGTTATAGGGAAAGTGTTTGAAATCGTACTTAAAAACAGACGTCGACTTTTTTGAAAAGCACAATTTACTTTTCCCAACACAACATGGCTATAGGCAAGATAAATCGACGACAACAGCTTTGCGTAAATTCAAGTTGTGCAAGGTTTTACGATCTCACTAGGGCTTTGATACTGTCCATCATAATATCCTTATTCAAAAACTTGAGAGATATGGGGTAAGAGGCGCACCACTACAGTTCATTGAGTCTTATTTCAAAAATCGCGGTCAAATTGTTAATCATGCAAACAGCACCTCTCAAAAACATGAAGAAACCTATGGCTCAGTATTGGGTCCACTTCTCTTTATTATTTACTGTAACGACCTTACAATCCAAATAGATAAGCAAATAACACACATTTGCTACGCGGACAATGTGGCTCTCATAAATACTGGCACTGCACCCACAGAAATGAAACCTATTTTATATAGCCCCGAAGACGTTGTAAACGATTCGTTTAGTTACAACCTAACTCTAAACAAAATTAAAACTAAGAATTTAACATTTGAAATAACGTCAAGCTCAAATAATTCGGTTAAGTACTTAGGAGTTCACATTGACTGTAGACTGAAATTTTCTATTCATATCAACGATTTATGCTCTCGTCTTTTATGCAATACGACAGTTGAAATTGAGTGTAGACAGCGCCTGCCTAAGAGCAGCTTACTTTTCGTTATTCCACAGCGTAATGACGTATAGAATTGTATTCAGGGGTAACAGCACTATGGTTCAAAAATTATTTAAAATCCAAAAAAAGTTCATTCGAATAATGACATCCAGTCGGTACAATGAGCACTGCAAACCACTATTAAAAAAATTAGAAATATTACCTTTACCCAGGTGTTATATTCTACCATGCCTAATACTAGTTAATAAAATATGGTCGTCAAGCCACGCCACCCATCAAATAGACGTACATAGATTCGACATCAGACATCGAAATCATCTTCGCTTGCCCATGTGCACACTCAGAAAGTCATAAGAGTCGTACAAATTTTTGTACGATTTTTTGGCGATAAAAATGTTCAACATTTTACTGGACTCTTACAAAATCAAAGGCATCTCCTTAAGATCCTTTAAGATAAATATTAAAAAAATGCTTCAAGAACATTGCTTTTACTCTGTCAAAGAATATTTCACTGTCTTACAATCCATAAATAACGAAACCTGAAATTATTACTTGTTTGTTTGTTTGTTTTGCAAGTTACATATATGTATTTGTTCTTTATAATGCTTCCTAATACTGCTACATACAACAAATAGCTAGCTACATATCTCGCGCTTACCTCAACCTGAAATGGCTTTATCCACACAGATCATATTTAAACATCCCAATCAAAAAGGGTTTGTGAAGCACGTGTCTACTGTATACCAGTATATCATTCATCTATTAATGCAATTACATGTAGTCGTATTCAAAAGCTTCAAAATGGTTGCCTGAGGCATATATGTATATGGTCTGAGGAAATATGATCATGTATCGTGTAAGTTGTCCTAAATTGGTTGGTTAACGATGGAAAATCGCAGAATATTACAAAATTTATGTTTATATCAAGAAATTCTAAATAGCAAGAAACCGTATCTGTACAATAAAATAACCTTTAGAACAGATGTCCACAATGTCAACACCCGATTCGAGGATCTTATTTCTACTCCACTTCACTCGATGATTATATATGAACGATTCTTCACATTTCAAATTTATAAATTGTACAATAACATTCCTTCTGAATGTAAAAACTTTAAAGAAAAGACAAATTTAAAAAGTATCTGTGGTTGCACTTGTTTCTGAAGCAGTTATAAAGTAGATAATACGTTACATTTATTTATAGACACTTGTTAGGTTATGTACATTTACAACTACAAAAGTATCACAGAATTTTACTCTTAAGTTAGTTACAGGCACATGTTTGAACCTCACCTTGGGGTTAATTGCATAATGCGTATTCATTTCTATTGCTCTCACATACATGCTCATATATACATTTGTTCATTATGACATTATGTCAAATAATAAAGATATTACTATTATTATTACTTAGATGATCGCGACAATTGTGTACATTTTATGTTATACTTGAATAAAATATCTATCTATCTATAAGGCGATTATTCCAAACGGTATCCCAGTTATCATCTTAAGTTTCTTCGAATTAGTACCATATATGCTCTATTCGATCCCTATATCTTCTGGGGAATTTACTTCTTTATGAAAGCTAGAAAACGTTTACCGTATTCCCTAAAAAGGCGATAAGACAGATCCCTCGAACTGTCAACCAGCCAACCCAGTAAAACAGCTGTAGTCACTATATATATCTGAGATGCATTTGACCACGTTTACCATAAGTGCTTACTTGCCAAACTCACCTTGTGTGCGTTAAATAATACGCTCATCAACTAGGTTTATGTCTATTTTTATTATGCTAAGAAAAAAGGGTGTATCTCACATCCAAGATGATGGTTCACAGAAGAGAAAGAAGAGCGATGAGGTAGGGGGGAAGGGCAAATCTCAAAATCATGATGATGATGATGATGAAGTCGACTCACGGTTCAAGAAGAAGAAGAAAACCGATAAAGCATGTTATTAAATAATAATGATGTATTGTTGTTTATAATAATAATAATAATAATAATAATAATATATTTTCAAAACGTTAAGCTTTCCTTCGGTTTTGTTAATAAACCTGTTTTTTTCCTAGCGGTGCTCCACCGTCTTGATTCATGTTTGCAAGTTTACAAGTTTTTCGCTTTAGCGTGTTTTCGCTCTCTCTCGTGTGTGTGTGTGTGTGTGTGTGTGTGTGTGTGTGTGTGTGTGTGTGCGCATACGTGCGTGCGTGCGGGCGTACGTACGGGCGTGCGAACGAAGATTCTGTTTATGTATTAGAAAAACGTACTACAGCTTCGAAACATAGTGCAGATAAAAATTGAAGAAAGTGAATACGGTACAACTTCGGCGAGCAGACTTAAAGGTTTTAAGTGTGTACAGCATTCCCAGAGCAGCGTTGAAACCATTTAATTTAGGACTAACCTCATGTCCATGTAATAATGTCTGATAAAAACTGTCAGGGATTATTAACTACTTTTATAGGTTGTTACAATATAATCGTTCAAGGTGAAGACGATGAGATGGTAGTATCTCAAAATCTCGATGATGGTGATGCTCTCTATGAAATTTCAAAATAAAATAGATTACGTCACTCTTATTTTCAGATTAGAAATTTTTTAAAACGTTTAGTTGACGTTGCTATTAATCCCATCTGATAAAAAATCCACAAAGATGTATGCGTCAGAAGTGTAGAGATGCTTGAAATCGACCCCCAGCCACAAGAAGAATGTGTTTTCGACTTGTATGTGCTTCTAATCAACTACCCAGACACGCATCTCGACCGTGTGCGATTATCGTAAACACGGATCCTGCAAACAAACCAGACCAGCATTGGACCTCTATCTACATTGACGAGAGTGGTAACAGGGAGTTTTTTGAGTTTCAAGCCTACTTGTTTCTCAAGGTTAACAATTTTCTCAGGGTAGAATGAGTATGCTGTTGTGAAATAAAATTTCGTGTATAGATAAAGCATATAGTCTACAAATGGTAATTAATAGAAAACATTTTTTTTTAATAACCTTTTTTCTTAGCATAATAAAAATAGACATAAACCAATATACGTCAGCTTAAAATCAAGTGTACATTTTTTATCAAAGTTGCTCGCAAGGCTAGCTTCGAGGTAAACTTCGTAACCTATGACTAGCTAACTTCAAGACCAACTTGTTTCTCATGACTAACAATTTTCTCAATGTGGAATAACCACGTTTTTGTAAAAACGTCTTATGTAATAGCATTGTCTGCCCCTTACAGATAATTTCTTTGTGTTTAAAACTGTTTCCTTGTTCTGTATGTAGATTTATAAACCTTCATGTTAATTATACTAGTATTTTTGAAATATCATTCGTATGTAAGAATAATACAAGGTTTGCTTTAAACGATCTTCATCGTATACATTAACAGTTAACCTTTTTTCAGATAGTTGATCGTCCCATTAAAATGGAGCGTTAATAGTTTATAGAAGTACGGGTGTAAATAAAAACACGCTACATAGCGATTGTGTTATAAACTAGTGGAGGTCGTTATTAATTCCTGTATAAGTTGAAGTTATGTAAGTAGAAGGTTACAACCGGTAATTAAAAAGAAAGTGTAATAACACATATTACAACAAATAATACAGGTCCACTTACACATTTTATATATATTGAAACAATTACTTGAAATAAAACGGCGTATCAACTCTAATAATATTTTTATTATTTTTTTTTTATTATTATTATAAAAGCTTGTAATCTATCGGGTTACAGGTTTAAGATCATCATCTTATAAGCTACATTATGTTGGGGCACGCATACAATTGCACTCTTCGGCGAAACGTGTTAACATGTTATCAGTGTATAAATAAATTTCGTATGTTAAACAACCTGTAGACAGGCATTAAAATAAATGTAATAACAATCTCATTGGTAAAAAATACGCTAATAAAATAAAATGGGGAAATACAGTCAATGTGTACGTAATTACTATTATCTAATCAATTCTCTAAATAATATCTGATAAACAAGTTCTAATAAATGTTAATAGTAAAATACAAAATTAAATAAACTATCTTTTACATAATTTCCCAGGGCTAAAAATAATTAAAGATCATAATTATCTTAAAGCTATCAGATTAAGAATTTCCCTAGGATAATTAATTAATAAAAAATAATTAAAGATCACCATCTCAAAATAAGGGTAATAAATACGGTCCTTCACGTAAGCGAGTAAAAAATAATTAGGGTTAAAAAAGAAAAGAAAGGATGCGGTCTCACACGTGGGTGTGTAAAAATAGGGGTGAAAATACACGTCCTATACGTAAGCGAGTAAAAAATAATTAGGGTTGAAAAGGGCCTTCGAAAAGAAAACTCACACGAGGGTATATAAAAATAAGGGTTGAAAATGCGGTCTCACACGTGGGGGTGTAAAATTAGGGTTGAAAAAGGCCTCCGAAAAGAAACCATAAAAATTAAGGATGAAAAAACACGTCCTACACGTAAGCGAGTAAAAATAAGGGTGGAAAATCCGGTCTCCCACGTGGGCATATAAAAAAGTGAAAGGGGCGGGGCTTGTGACGTAAAAAAGGAGGGGTGGGGATAGTGTCCCATTACTACTGATATGACGTTCACTGATCATATGTAAGTGGCATTTATTCTTTGCGTTTCATTGTGGTGAAAAGTATTATTTCGACTGTGAAAAATGACAAAAGCTAAATTACGTTTATCCAAAATCAGAAGAAGTACAAAACTAAAAGCGCAAAAAGCAGTAATTCAGTAAGTACAATACATGGCATTATTTTATTCATATTAATGCTAACATAACACATTTTTTAGAAGATGGAAAAAGGTGTTGAGTAAGATTTCCACTAACGAAATATTACTTGTAAATAGAAAAAGCAAATAAAATGATTAATTTAAAAATCATTATTTCATAAATTAATAGGAACGTGTCCGACAGCCAGTTCAGATGACATAATCAGTTTGAGAGAACATGACAATATCCCCAAAAAAAGTCGAAGTCAAGCTTTAAGAGAAGTTTATATGCCTCAGCTTTATTTTATACCAACTATTAATATTTATTATATGTGATATTAATTCTTTTTTTGTTCAGAATAAAAATCCACCAGAATAGACGGAATAATTTTATTTATGTATTAAACAAAATACCTACCTAACGAAATTCCGTAAACAATAACTTTTTAAGAGTGATATCACTGATAACTAATACTTAATACAATTATATTTATATAAAATTCACACAACTTTGTGTTAGAAAGTATAAGTATAATCTTTAATGTTAAATCGTAATTTACCAAATCCTATGATGGTTGCCTTCAGATTAGAAATGAATAACAACAATGGGTTTTGGATGCAATTGTTAGAAATGAATTAGTCATACAGTAAGCAGGTAAAGTAAATTCAGAGCTATGTGGCGGTTATAGGATTATCTTGTCAGGTACTAAAACCCTCCCTCAAAGTACTCTCCGTCTTATACTATGGCATGTTATAAACAGAGATGGTTATACACAATGCCCAAGATCCAGTAGTTCTCAACACAATTCCACCAGAGTTTTGTATTTTATATTCGATTACATAATATTACGTCTTTGATAGAAAGTTAATTATTTAAGGGGAATTACTTTCACCAAATTAACAAAACTAAAGTAATGTAATTTAATATGCGTAATTGTTTCTATTTTATGCTATTTACATACATTTTAGTTACAACTTTCTACTTTTCATTTTGTAAATGATTTCAAATGAAAATTTAATGTATATAATTAATTTCTAATAAGTACAAATTCCATAACACAAATTACCTAATTACGGTAATTATCGATAACGATGATTGTGTACATATATAAAGAGTGTTTGTCATTTTATAATCACTCTTATCGAAATTGTTATTTATTGGTGTAATTCCCCTTAAATAATTAGCTTTCTATCAAAGACGTAATATTATGTAATCGAATATAAAATACAAAACTCTGGTGGAATTGTGTTGAGAACTACTGCGCATACGTATACAATAGCAGGTGTCGCCTTGGGCATTGTGTGTAACCATCTCTGTTTATCATGTGCCATAATATAAGACAGAGAGTACTTCGAGTGAGGGTTTTAGTACCTGACAAGATAATCCTATAACCGCCACATAGCTCTGAATTTACTACAGCGTTGAATGTCGATACTCACTCAGGTAGACTAAACACCAAATACCAAGCTGCGCGGAAAAAATCACGTGACCGTGTACTATTCAACCGGAAAATATTAGTTTTTTTAAGAAAAGTAAAAGTTACGTGTTGTACATTTTTTAGTTAATAACCGGTTAATTATGATCTTTATATTTTATAATTAGGACAATTTAAACAAAAAAAAAACATTTATTTAATTGTGAAAAGTGAAATATAAGGTTATGTTACTTGTTCATAAATTTACTCGGAAATGTTCTAATTCGCATTTTAATTATTAACCACAGTTCTAAGGGTAAATAATTCTTGTCTAAACAGTTTTATACTGCAATGGTTATGAATAGGTGTAATAGAGGGGGTAGAGTTTTATCGAATTCAAATATTAGATAGTAAGCAAGTTCATAACACCAAGAGTAATGTACGTAAACATAAGACTTAACAGAAGATATGCTCTAAAAATAATCCAGGTATACGCTCCAACAAGTAATCATAGTGACGAAGAAATCCTAAACTTTTATGAAGACATCGAAAAAGCCAAAAAACAAGAACCAACTTATTACAACCTACTAATTGGAGATTTCAATGCCAAACTTGAAAAGAAAAAAGATGAACATGAGTTAGCAATCGGAAATTTCGGAATAGACGAAAGAAATAAACGCGGCGAAATGCTAATAAATTTCATGCTGCAACACAAAATGTATGCAATGAATACATTTTTCAGAAAAAAGAAACATAGAAAGTGGACTTGGGCAAGCCCTGATGGAGTAACCAAAAATGAGATCGATTTTATCATTTCAGACAAAAAACAAATAGTTAAAGATGTAAGTGTTTTAAACAAAGTATCAGTAGGAAGCGATCACAGAGCAGTCAGAGCAAAAGTGAAAATCAACTTACGGAAAGAAAGAGCAAAAATGATCAATAAAGGGAAGAACACCACCTGGAGCCCACCAGAACAACTAAAAGCATACATTGATAATATCAATAAACTTCTAGAAAATGACTCAGAAAGAAACTTAAACATAAATGAACATAATAAAAAGATAGTAAATGCAATTGAAACAGCAACGTCCAAGTTTTGCAAAAGAAGCATCACAAACGAAAAACTCAGCGAAAATACAAAAATTCTAATGAAAGAACGAAGAAACCTGAAAGGAAACGTCAAAGCAAATGGCGAAGAATACAGAAGATTAAATAAGGCCATCTCAAAAGAAATCAGAAAAGATATAAGGAAACACAATACCGAAATAATAACGAAAACAATAGAAGAAAATAAAAGCCTGAAAGTAATGAGAAAAAAGCTTACAGAAGGCAAAAGAGAAATATGTAAATTGAGAGATGAACACGGGATTATGAAAACAAACAGACAAGAAATACTCAAAGCGGCCGAAGATTTTTACAAAGACCTGTACACTAGTAAAAAACCACAACATGAGAAACCAGTAGTCAAAACGCTGATAAACCAAGGATCGGAAACACTCCTACCTATTACGTTATCGGAAGTAAGAGCAGCACTAGGCGAAATGAAAAATCATCGGTCACCTGGAGATGATGGAATAGTTATCGAAGCGATAAAAGCTGGAGGAGAATGTCTCATAAGCTCTCTAAAAGAATTGTTTAATAAATGTCTGGAACAAGGAACCATACCTAGTGGCTGGAAAAATGCAGTGATAATACTGTTATATAAGAGAGGAGATATTACAAAATTAACTAATTATAGGCCTGTCAGCCTCTTGACACATATGTATAAGCTGTTTATGAAAATTTTAACAAAAAGATTAACACCTAAATTGGATTTCTACCAATCAAAAGAACAGGCGGGGTTTAGAGCGGGATATGGCACAAACGACCACTTACAAACTATAAAGATCTTGATCGAAAAGTGTATCGAATACAATATGCCATTAGTTCTGATCTTCATAGATTTCGAGAAGGCTTTCGACACGGTGGAACTGGAAGCACTTAATCAAAGCCGAATAGACTATAGATATACGTCATTAATTAGAAATATCTATAGAAACGCTACATCAAATGTAAAGGTGTATGAAGACTCTGAAAATTTAATATAGAACGTGGCGTAAGACAAGGGATAACATCTCACCCAAACTATTTACGGCGGCTTTAGAACTTGTATTTAAAACACAGAATGGCAAGATGTCGGTGTCAACATCGATGGACAAAGACTAAACCACTTACGATTCGCCGATGATATTATATTGATTTCGGATAACTTACAAGATGCAACCTTTATGACCAAGGCACTAAAAGACTCCTCCGGAAAAATAGGACTAAAAATAAACTTCGGAAAAACAAAGGTCATGACAAATTTGGTAATGAGCGACAACATAAACATTGGAAACGACACCATACAGCAAGTACATACATATAAATATCTAGGACACGAACTTAAAATTGGGAGAGACAACCAAACACACGAAATAAACAGACGAATTGGTCTGACCTGGGCAGCTTTTGGCAAGCTGAATTACATTCTAAGATCAAATGTCCCAATGTGTTTAAAAAGAAAAGTGTACAACCAGTGCGTCTTGCCAGTGCAAACATATGGAGCGGAAACTTTGACATTAACAAAAAAATCAGCTAATAAGTTAAGAATAACACAACGAGCCATGGAGCGTGCAATGCTGGGCGTAAGCCTTAGAGAACACATAACAAATGAGGAAATTCGAAGAAAGTCAGGAGTCCAAGACGTCATTGAAAGAATCACAACGCTGAAGTGGAACTGGGCGGGTCATCTAGCGAGAATTCGAGATGGTCGGTGGACCAAACACATTATGGAGTGGAGGCCCAGAGAGACTAAACGAAGTCAAGGAAGACCACCGACGAGATGGACTGATGACCTGAAACGGATAGCAGGAAATTGGATGCGAGAGGCACAAGAACGACACAACTGGAAAAGCTTAGGGGAGGCCTATGTCCAGCAGTGGACGCAAATGGCTGTATGATGATGAAGCAAGTTCAAACAAAGTTGAAGAAGTTATATAAAATATAGTATACGAATATAAACAGATGGTTTTTATACAACAAAACACTTTATGGGGTTTCCACAATGATGTTGTATTCATAAAAGCATTGAGCTATGGCAGTAGCATGTTAAAAAGGTCAACACGATACATATTAGTGTGTTAAAGATAAATAAGAAATTTCACATATAAATCAATATAATTAAACAATTAAACACATAACAGATATTGATTACATGAAGTACAATAATCCTAATGTGTAGAACATGTATAATAATTGGTACAATGCATAAAAACTATAAAAAAGGGTTATGGTACGAAGACATTATGTTGGTAGATCATAGCCTAAGTGCTTAAGAAGTTAAAGTGCCTTAGAAACATATCTAAGAACATGAACAACACATGTGCAATGTGAAATTAACAATATAAATACAATAAAATATTACACAATTACTCTACACTTATTTCTTCGTTATCATAATCTGATATAAAATCAGATTCATCCGACGAGTCTCCACTCCTACGTATAATCAATTCCTCACAAACGACATCCATAATATGCTCTTTATTAATGTATTCCTCTTCAATTTCTTTAACATGACGGCACACTTCTTACCAGTGGCTCTCCAAATCCATCGAACACTTTTCACGAGTTTTTCAACATCGGCTAATTTAAAAGTTGTGTTTCTCGATGTTACCCAAGGTTTTACAATGGCCCATATTTTTTCTACTGGATTTAACTCCGGGTGGTATGGAGGTAGTCGACATACAGAGTGACCATGTTTTGCAAATATAACATCAATTGAATATTCCGTGTAGCTCGGTTTATTACACTTTATTAAATAATACGGCTCCACTTTTGTTTGGGATTCATCATGTACGATCCCTCGTTCTTGTAACCAAGCTATCATTTCCATTTTTTTACTGCTAAAATTTGGATGTTTAACTACTAACGTGTTGTGATAACTTACATTATCCATAACAATAACTGACTTTTCGAGCAAATTCGGTAATAACTGGTGCTCAATCCATCGTTTATAATTAATAAAGTTCATATCGTCGTGATAATCACGTGTTTTTGAGCCCGATTTAAAAACTATGAGGGCATTATTGATAAATCCCATTTCATCACCAGCACGTACTGTTGTTATAAGACGTTGACTTTTACCGATTGGACATTTTAAACCTTCATTGGAATCATGTACCCAGGA
The DNA here is from genome assembly GCA_036346205.1 of Vesta saturnalis. Taxonomy (NCBI): domain Eukaryota; kingdom Metazoa; phylum Arthropoda; class Insecta; order Coleoptera; family Lampyridae; genus Vesta; species Vesta saturnalis. Next base: position 853,491 of record JARFJB010001789.1, read on the forward strand.
ATGTGGCGTTGTAGGCGATGCATGTATACATGTTTCATCTGTATACACAATGGGTCGCCCTGCTCTTCGATACTTGCTCGTATATAAGCACAACGTAAAGATCGTATATCGTATCGTTCCATTAAACATTTACGATTGTCAACGGTTTTCGTTTATTTAAAACCTATTTTATTTAATAATCTTCTTAAAGACGTTTCCTTCCCAGAGAAACCAATGGATTCGTCATCTTTAATAATATTATAGATAGCATTGACGGTTGGTCGTCGTTTCTCCGTGACATGAAAATTGTGTACAATGCGTCGAATGACTTGTTCGCCACAATTATCGACAGAGGATCTTGGTGCGGTTTTCATTCTTTTATTAGAAGTCTTGAACGATTCTATTTCACCACGATGAATTGCACTCCCTTCTCTAATAATTCTAACGACGGTACTTTTAGATACTCCAGTTGCTTTCACAACGATATCAAGAACGTTAACTGTAAAGAAATGTAATCGTGAAAAAACTGACAGATATTAATCGTACAATAATGACATACCTTCATTCATATTTTTATGAAACTGATAAACATTCTAAATAATTTCGCGGACATCTTGCGATAAGACACACCGCTTCTTTGTTGGAATGTTTGATGTACTATCAGACGATGTACCGCATCACCCATTATAAACAACGAACTAAATCAATATATTATATTAATACCAACGAGGTAAAAGAAATAGGAGGGAATGTTAAGGGTGGTAGGGGGTTAACCAACTTTAGACGGAAGTCGCCATATCGAGAAGCCACATTACGTCATCAATTCATGTGTCAAATTTGAAGAGCCACTTTTCTTCATTAACGTTTTTAGTTAAAAAATACTTTTTTAGTATTACCATAAATGTAAGTTAATATTTAGTTGTACAATAGTGTTTAGTGACTGTATTTATCAAATTTATTTTATATAAACTAGTTGTGAACAATTTTGTGTGAGAACAATGGTTAGTTGTGTAGCTTGTGGAATTTCACAAAGCCAGGAAAATGGAGTTCTTTTTCCTAGGTAAGTAAAATATAGTATTTATTAGTAGTAGGTACTTTAGTATATATTGTTTATACTGCATGGTTTAGGTACTGTATAGAACAATTTTATTATGAAACATACAATATAGGTTAGGAATTAAACAGTGGTCTGTTGGAATTAAAACAACAATTTATTTACTACTAAATTCTAGTTTTAACATTCTTAAACGTTTATTTTATTATATAATTTAAAGAGTATGATACAGGCATGATTCTACATATTCAATTACTAAATTATTATACTAAATTGTCTAACCGAAAGTCACATCAACTTGATTTTATCAACGTTTACCTCGTTGGATTTTATACCAATGTTACCATATTTTATAGTTGTGTTTAGGCTAAATAACTATATAATATAATTTACTAATTATATGGCAATTTTGAAATAGTTTGTTGCCTGTTTCGTCTCTGAAATTTCTTTTCAGTATTTAAGGTAGAACAGGCTTTTGTGTATACTTATATTTCTATTTATCAAAAGCCTTTGGTATTAGAACAAAGTTACCTATCCATAAGCCCGTTAAAAACAATATAAAAGTTTTCAGAGTTTTGACAATTAAAAATTATTTATTCTACTAACTACGAAAAAGGCAAGAAACTTTTAAATATGAATACGAATATGAATACAAATAAACTTTAGACAATATTTATATGGCAATTTTATTTCAATTTCAGGTTTCCAAAAACCTGAACACTAGTTTGGCTGAACTTTGTAAATCGAAGTGAAACGGATTTACCCACAAATTGTTGTGTTCAACATTTCAGTGAGGATGATTTTGATAAATCATCATCAAAGAAAGTAGTTGAGGAAAAACTGTGTTCACAATTTCAGTATTACGAGTAAAATACGTTAGTTTAAACTTTTAATTTTTAATTTTTAATTTTTAATTTTTAATTTTAATTTTTAAGTTTTAATTTTTAAGTTTTAAGTTTTAAGTTTTAAGTTTTAAGTTTTAAGTTTTAAGTTTTAAGTTTTAAGTTTTAAGTTTTAATTTTTAAGTTTTAAGTTTTAAGTTTTAAGTTTTAAGTTTTAATTTTTAATTTTAATTTTTAATTTTTAATTTTAATTTTTAATTTTTAATTTTTAATTTTAATTTTAATTTTAATTTTTAATTTTTAATTTTTAATTTTTAATTTTTAATTTTAATTTTTAATTTTTAATTTTTAATTTTTAATTTTTAATTTTTAATTTTTAATTTTTAATTTTTAATTTTAATTTTAATTTTTAATTTTTAATTTTTAATTTTAAGTTTTAAGTTTTAATTTTTAATTTTTAATTTTTAATTTTTAATTTTTAATTTTTAATTTTTAATTTTTAATTTTTAATTTTTAATTTTTAATTTTTAATTTTTAATTTTTAATTTTTAATTTTTAATTTTTAATTTTTAATTTTTAATTTTTAATTTTTAATTTTTAATTTTTAATTTTTAATTTTTAATATTTTAGTTTTTAATTTTAATTTTTAATTTTTAATTTTTAATTTTTAAGTTTTAAGTTTTAATTTTAAGTTTTAAGTTTTAAGTTTTAAGTTTTAAGTTTTAAGTTTTAAGTTTTAAGTTTTAAGTTTTAAGTTTTAAGTTTTAAGTTTTAAGTTTTAAGTTTTAAGTTTTAAGTTTTAAGTTTTAAGTTTTAAGTTTTAAGTTTTAAGTTTTAAGTTTTAATTTTTAATTTTTAATTTTTAATTTTTAATTTTTAATTTTTAATTTTTAATTTTTAATTTTAATTTTAATTTTTAATTTTTAATTTTTAATTTTTAATTTTTAATTTTTAATTTTTAATTTTTAATTTTTAATTTTTAATTTTAATCATATTTATTGTAGGCAAGAGAATGTGATCCTAGTTTTGTTAGTGTTTCGCCTGTTTATACTAATGAACCGGTTATTTTACCAATAAATCATGAAGTCCCTGATATAAACATGCTTCCCAAAATTGATAGCCCTACATTTCAAGAAGGAGGTAATTGTTTGGATACAAGCTGTACTCCTAAGAAACGAAAACAAGCTTCTCACATTGAAACAAGTATGAATAGCACTCCTAAGAAAAGACAAAATTCAGTAGCAGTGACATTATCAACCACATCCCTAGGAGATACTCCTCGTAAACGTAAACTAAGGGAGGAAGTAAGAAAGTTGTCTTTCAAAAATATTCAACAAGCTAAGAAAATCAGGAAACTTCAGAAAACGAATTGGACTCAAAAGAAGAGAATATTCAAACTTACCTCCGTTATGAAGGAATTACAAAATAAAAGTTTCTTCAACTACGATCATTCAAAATCAATAATGAAACAGTTCGGTGATAATGAAGAGTTGATTAATAGACTTTTTAATAAAACAACAGCCAAAAAGGTAACGAAGTCATATTGTAAAGAAATACGAAGCTTTGCGGTTACTTTACACTATTTTTCAGCGAAGGCATACAATTATGTAAGACAACGTTTTCGTAACTGTTTACCTCATGTGAAAACATTGTCTAAATGGTATTCTGTTATTGATGCTGACCCAGGATTTACCGTAGAAGCTTTGTCATTGTTAAAAATTAAGGTACAAAACAGCAACAAATCCTTGTTGTGTTCATTAGTAATGGATGAGATGTCTCTTAGAGAAAAAATAGAATTTGATGGGACAAAATATCATGGTTATGTTAATTTTGGTGTAGAACTTGAGAAAACTGACAATGTTCCTGCCAATAAGGCTTTAGTTTTTATGGTGGTGGCAATCAATGAAAGCTGGAAAATACCCGTTGGGTATTTTTTTATTGAAAGTATCAATAGTCATCAAAAGTCGCAATTAATCTTACAATGTATATCTGTATTAACAGATTGTGGTCTAACAATTTGCAATCTAACTTATGACGGCTGTGCAACCAATTTTGCAATGTCAGAATTGCTTGGATGCAGTTTTAATAATCTTTTTAAAATGGAAACAGGGTTCTTAACCAATTGTGGTAATTTAGTTTTTATTATACCTGATCCTTCACACATGATAAAATTAGTCAGAAATTTTTTTGGTGATAGGAAAATAATAATAGATGGTGATGCAAATATTATTAACTTTAAATATTTAGACGAGCTTGTAGCATTGCAAGAATCTGAAGGGTTACATTTAGCAAACAAAATTAGGAAGCAATATGTCAATTATTTTAAACAAAAAATGAAAGTAAAATTGGCCACACAACTTTTAAGTAGGTCAGTTACGGATTCTTTACAATTTTGTCGGGATATATTAAAACTAGATAATTTTGCGGACTGTGAGGCTACAATAAAATTCATAACCATTATGAATGATGCTTTTGATATTTTAAATTCTAGAAAATTAAACGAATTTGGGTACAAGAAAGCTCTTTGCTCGATGAATCAGAGAAAAGTTGAAATGTTTTCATCTTTTTTTGTAAATTATATTGCAACGTTGAAATTTTCAAATGATCAGAAAATAATTGAAAGTAACCGTAAAACTGGTTTGTTAGGGCTAGCTATCTGCTTTCACTCACTTAATAAAATGTACGACAAATATTTAAATGGTTCTGATCCAATTTTAAAATTTTTACCTGTTTATAAATGCAGTCAGGACATTGTTTTTTAGTTCTATCAGATCTCACGGCGGACACAATAATAATCCAAGTTGTATCAATTTTAAAGCAGCTTACAAAAAAATATTGATTCGTGCGGAAATAAGGGAAGGTGGTGTAGGTAACTGTGTTCCCTTAGACCAAATCAATATTTTAAATTGCACTTCAAAATGTAAAAAACCCGAAGATATAATCAATGATACAAATCTTATATATAATATCACTGATTCAGATGAGTTAGAAAATGTAGAAGATATGTTTCAAGATCATGATTACCTAGGTGCACATAACAATTTAAGCCAATTTTGTACAGAAGTAGTCAATTATATTGCAGGTTTTGTGTCCAGAAATTTAGGCAAAAAAATTAAATGCGAAAGTTGTGTTTCTGCTTTATTCGGCAAAAAGAATCATTTTTTATCCTCTAATTAATATTAAAAATAGGGAGGGCTCTCTTATCCTTCAGAGGATGTTTTGAAAATATGTCTCAAATCTGAACAGACCATAAGACAGGAATTATCAAAACAGCCTATCCAAGAATAAAAAAGGAGTTAATTTCAATAAATGTGTTAAAAACCTTTATTGACGATAATAATATATTTCAAATTATAAAAAGTCATGCAACTGATAACAGTCCACTAGAAAATCATATTATATTACTTATCAAAGCAATAATAGAAAATTATTTTAATTTACGAATTCGATATGCGTGTAAAAATATTACAGCAAGTGAAAAATTAGGAGCTATTATACTAACTTAATACAGTTTCGAGGACAATAGTTTTATGTTCACATATTCATCTGATGCATTTTGATGTATTTTTGTAAATATTGTAATTTTTGTAGACAATTTCTTTTATTATATTAATGTTTATATTAAAGAAAATAATTGTAATTACTTACTGATAAATAACAAATAATATATTGAACTTTTAGCAAATACCTTGTAGTTTAAACAATATGGACCTCATTTTTATGTAAATTTTCTTTTTTTTAATAAACATGTATTTTAGAAGAAAATTAATTGTTTTCATTCAAAATTTTAGTTAAGTATCAATATAGGAATAAATCAACGAGGTAAATTTACCTCGTTGGAATAAATACATTTTCTACATGAATTGACCTATTTTCGATGTTTCAAAAATGAGTTTTTTGGAAAATAAATTATTAATGTTTAAAACTAGATAATTTATGAGCCGAACACCTGATGTTTGATGACGTCAAATGAAATGTAGACTAATCAGTACGACTTCAATAATTCAAACTTTAATTTGTTATTAAAAATTTTTGAATGAACCAAAATTTGTAAAATTTCACAAAAGATAATAAAATTGTATGAATTTTCTAATTATAACAAAAAATACCACCTTAGAAAAAATGCATAGGTCAATTTACTGATTCCCCTAATTTAATAATCAAATGTACGCCGCTGGTTTACTTACGCTTAAACGGAAGTCGACCATATTCAGAAGCCACTTTGGTCTCTGATGCTTTTTTCTGTTATATTCCCTCCTCTTTCTTTTACCTCGTTGATTAATACATATTACTGTGGATTATAAATACAACTTACTTGTAAATAAAAAGTGATGAAACGGAAGGAGTTTTGAAAAAAACTGTTTACAATTGATAAAAACGTGCACGAAAAATGAGGTTAGAAAACAATAAACAACACCACATTTTGTGGACGGAACATAATATCTACTTCTCACTCATATCATTACTCCATTTCTTTTTAATGCAATATTCGGTTTCTGCGCAGGTCGCAAAAATTTTGTTCATATCGCGTTTACCAACTGAGATATCTTTCAAGTAAGTTTTACTAATAGAGGTAATTATTTTCATAATTAAGATGATTATCAAGAAAATATTTACGCACCATTAATATTAAAGATATTCAACGTGTTTTCAAATGAGTAAGTAATAATCTAGTTAAATTTAGTGTTAATAAAACACAGTGTTGCCTTGTGTCCGCTATAAAGAACAGTATTTTCCTATCGTAAGTATAAATGACTTAGATCTTAAGTGTTCAGATGTTGGAAATGACAGTATCTTCAAATCTATTATGGGTTGATCATCTTCAGCTAACAAAACAGCTGCTCGTACAGATCTAAGCAGTACTTCACCTACCGAAACTCTTTCAGCTATATAACGCCAAAATTCGACCTCAACTAGAATATAATTTTTACTTGTGGGTTGGTGTCCCCAATACGCTCTCGATATCGTTAACCGTATTCAAAAAAGAGCGTTTAGGCTTATAAATGACCCGTCCGTAACATCTGACATACAGTCTCTAGTGCATAGAAGAATCGCTTCAGTTCTTTCTTTGCAGTATCGACATTACGATTGCTATTGGGCTGCTAATTATATTATTTGATACCATCTCGAACTACCTTTGCTAGGAACACTTGATTTGCTCATTGACATCATCAATATCTAGTACAAATCTTCACTTGTCGTACCACACGGGTGCAATCTACATTATCCTACTCGGCTGCTAAACTCTGGAAAGATCACCCTAGTTGCTGTTTATGATATGAAAAAATTTAAGGTAGCCGTGCCTTGGCATCTCCTGTAAATTCAATATAGCGCAATCTATCCTACTAAGTGTTCCTAAGTGCTTAGCACGGTAGGCCAAACCTAGCGTGCTCAAGCCGACAATTAATAAAAAATAAAATCAGATGGAAAGACACAATCAAGATAGATAAAGTAAAACATAATTAGATAAGTAATGTTAGTGAAGAAAGAGAAATTTTAGAATCAATTATTACTAGAGAAGAAATTCATGATAGTAAAATGTACAAAAAGGGAAAAAAATAAAAATTAGATAAAACAAAATAGGAAATGATACAAAATAAGAATAAAGAAATTGAAGGATTGGAATACAAAGGATTGAAAAAAAAACAATGATGGGAAGTGGGTAGGTGACCAAATGAAACCACCTTTAACTGCAAATACAGAAACAGTGATATCAAAATGAAATGGAAACTATTCATAGAGGCTTAAAATACTTAATCATCTTTGGGAAGATTTGAACTTTGACCAGCGACGAACTTACGTAAGTGGTGTAATAGATTTTACTCCTGTCAAGGGTAGCAAGGTTATGATAAAGTATGTTTCTTGCCGGAACATTAGTTTGTTTTATTTTTGAAAAAAGGATTGTGCTAGGATCAGGGTTTGCTAATAGTATATTATGATGCAAGTGTAGAAACAATCCTTTAAAGCACGTGCGAAGAGTTTAATGGCCCTCGGCGAAAGACGAAACGGCGCTAGGGCTTTAAAGACGCTTCTACACGCGTGTTATACGCTATTTTCTATTACAATTGCATCATTATTCGAGAAATTCCTTATTTCAAATAAGCCTTTTAATTTTGAATCTGTATCATTTCGGAAAGTAGTCTCTGCAATGACCTCTTGTCGTTGATGTGGAGATTGGTTTGCATTTGTTGTTTACGTTGCTATGTAGACACGTTGTTTATTTAACATTTATTAAAAACCAATATCTAGTGTGGAATATCACACGACCTTCAAACCTACAAAATGGAAGCTAAAAGAAATGAAATAATTATAATAACATTTTCTTTAGGATAATTATGCAACCTCTTTTATAAGAAGTTCATTACGAAAATAAGCAACATTGTTAATGCAAAAACAATAATCGATGTCAAACACACGTTTAAAACTTCATGACAGATAGAGGTTAATAGATATCTAGATACTAACATAAATTAAAAGAAATGAAATAATTTTAATTTCAATTTTTAAGGATAACTACGCATGCAACCTCTTCTTTATACGTTCATAACCAAAACAGGCAACATTGTAAAAACAGAAACAATAATTTATGTCGGAATGACGTTTAAAACTTCATGGAAGATAGCGATTAATAGACATGTTAAAGTAAAAAATATTACAATGCCGCCCGGTTGCATAAAAATATCGATAAAACAGCTTCCGCATTTTCAATCATATTTATTTAATTTTATTTCGCTTTACATTAAAAACTTTATAAAGAAAATTTATGTAAAATTAGGTTTTCTTTAAAAAAGACGTCTATACTTTTTCTTATAAAATTAATCGTTATTCAGATGAATGGATTTGAACTAACACTTCAATTCTACATTTGGAATTTTTTTGCCGCTAAATTACGCGTTATAAAAAATTGCTAACAACACATTTAATCGACATGCTTAAGGTTTGTATCCAGGTATTTTACACCTAAAATATGCAGCTGATTTAGAAATATTTGATAAAAACCCAAAACTGCCCCTCTACGCCACTGGATTTCTCCCAAAATCTATCCAGTTCTAAGCTACATGAAAACAACACACACACACACACACACACACACACACACACACACACACACAACACACACAAACACACACACACACGCACACACGCACACACACACGCACACTCGCGCACACACCACTCACACGCACACGCACACGCATACGCACACGCCCACGCACACGTGCACGCACACGCACATGCACACGCACACGCACACACACACACACACACACACACACACACACACACACACACACACACTACGAAGGTTAAGGAAAGAACTCAAAAGAATTAATCAAGGAAATGAATGCGTAATAATTGGAGGTAATTTTAATTGCACGTTCAACTCCAACATTGATCGTTTAAACTGCCGCGAAAGAAGAACTGCAATATCACAACTCAAACAATAACCTACATGATGCTTACCGATTGATACACCCTAATTCTTCAGCTTACACATATTACACAAACCATTCGGCGTCAAGAATTGACGATAACAATCTAATTCAGAAATTATGTAACTTCAAACTTACTCTCTTTCTCAGACCACCTCGCTGTTTGTCTGACTTTAAATGAAAAAGTAACGTACAAGTCTCCCTATTGGCGTTTTCATAACTTTCTTCTTAGCGATAAACTCTATGTCGATTGCATAAACAACGTAATCGACTAGACATGATTCAAAGGAATACACATAGTGATCCGTAGGAAACTGAAAGGCGAAATTGTCACCGCTACAATGATATTTTGCAAATATAAAAATCAAACAGAATTTTTAGAGTTAGATAACCTTCAAAAGATATGCAATAAGGAAATATGACCCTAATTCCTAAACCTACTGCCGGGAAATTTTTAAGTCAGAGTCGATAAATGTATGAAACAATGTCAAATACTTAATAAATCAACAATACACAGAAATAATTAAGGGTGATGGTCCAGAGAAGTTAGATATCCCCGCTGGAAAAGCGGAAAGCTTATCAAGGATAAAAATGAATGGCAACACAATAACGGAACCGATACATATTTGCCGCGAAGTTCTTACATTTTTCAAACAGAGACAGTAACATGTACATACTGGTGATGTAAACCAGAAATCGCCATTGTAACAAGTATTAGGAAAAGTGCCAAATGCGGAAAAAGTTGACAAGTTTACCAGTAACATTTGAAGAAATTATAAAAGCACTGAAAAGTCTGAATTCGAATAAGTCACCTGGGATAGACGGGTTAACAGAGTTCTCTGGACTTTTTGGGGAAAAATAGTCATATTTTATTTTGAAGCGTTAGAATGGAGTTTTCGGAAAAATAAGGATATTCCCCAATTGATAAAAACTTCAGTAATTGTACTGCGGCGTAAGAAAGATAAAGATCCGTCGCATATCAAAAACTGGAGGCCAGTGTCTTTACTCACAACGGACTACAAAATATTGGCTAAAACAGCAGCTAATAGATTAATGAAAATAATAGACAGTGTGGTAGAAGTCGACCAATCATGTAGCATTCCAGGTAGATCTATTTACGACAATTTACACCTACATAGAGGCATTTTAAACTATGCAGAAGTCGAGAAAAACCAGTTAGCAGTGTTGTCACTCGATTTAGAGAATCCGTTCGATAACGCTTACCACAATAATTTCTTTCACGTACTAAAAACGATGAACTTTCCAGTGTTTTTAATCAACATAATAAAGCAACTATATCTCCGAGCACATTCGTGTATACGTGTGCAACATTTATTACCTGGTCAATTCTGCATAAATAAAGGCATTAGACAAGGATGTCCATTATCTGGCCCTCTGTTCGCAATAGCTCTTTGTTAAATTTGTGCAGAAGACAATTAACCGGCTTTCCTTTGCCATTGGTATGTCAGAGCAGCGTAACTGTTAAGGCTTACGCCGACAGCGTATCGATTTTTGTTTCGCAAAACACTGACTTCCCACGTATGAAAACTCGTTTCAGCCACTTTTCGGTAGAATCTGGCGCCGTAGCTAATTCAACTAAATCTAAAGGACTATGGTGTGGTGAATGGAAAAACAGAACTGATTCGCCATTGGGATGTGAACCCACGTTAAAATTACTTGGAGTAACATTTGGATCAAAGTATACGACATGGCGGAAGACGAAATAAAATGTAAAGCTAGGACAGCATTAGAAAAATGGGAATTTAGAGCCAACACATTATCTACACGAGGGCCTAAGCTGTGGTACACCCTGCAAGTAATTGTTATAGCAGATCTAGTGCTTGACGAGATTCAAAACAAAATGATAAACTTTATATGGAGGAACAAGGAACATTGGACAGACAAGAAAAACCTTTTCCTGCCACTTCACCAAGGAGGCACAAAAAATACCTATTTAGAATTTTCACAACCATAAAATCTTTCAAAAACAAAGATGGCAAATGGGAAAAAATGTTTACTTATAACCTAAACAAATCTAATAACCACAAGCTCCATTGGTAAGCGCTATATAAGACTTATGATCCACGCCAAGCAACTGGACATGTACGCAGACTAGTAAAAACCTAGAACGTGGTGCCTCTTAAATTCATCAATTTCCTGACGTGTCAAAATGTAATGAATATGTTACCATTACACAAATGTCCAATCCGGGCACATTCGATGGAAGGTCTAATTAGCAGTAGCATCTGATTAAAATACAATCTCACAACCATCGAGGATTGTATCAATGGAACAAAGTAGATGCCTACGGAGATTTTAGTACTTACTGCCGTGATGAAGAGGGGAACGCATGGCATTCAGGCTTACTAATGAGATCTGGAGCCTAGTAAAGAAACTAGTATCTAAAATATTAAATAATACGTCACTAAACATCATAGACTTATATCGCCTCTTCAGAAATAATGCAGGCAAACCCGAAATAAGTTTGGCGAATTGTTTAATAGTTCTAGCCATAAGTAGTATATATCGTGAATTTTTGGGTTGCATAGAAAATGTTCAAACGACTCCGACATACAACAAAAACTATAAAAAAACGGTTAGTGGCAGAATATCTGTGGAGTGTAAAAAACTGTGCAGTTACCAGCTTTAAATCAAAGTGGTGTGCAAACAAAGTGCGGTGTAGCATTGAAGATGGACTTTTACTGCTAAATACGGAAATAGAAGTGGAGTAGCCCCCAATTCGAAAGTATTTTTAGGATAATTATATGTTAAATGTAAATATCTGTATATAAAATAAAGATTTTAATAAATTATAATAATAATAATACATCGAAATAAGAAGAAGATCTAAAGTCACAGATGTCATAGAAAGGCTATGTACCTTAAGATGGAATTGGGCAGGACACATAGGCAGGATGGAAAACAACAGATGGACACGAAGAATCATAGAATGGAGGCCCCGAGAAAATAAGAGGAGTAGAGGAAGGCCACAGACCAGGTGGACGGACGACATAAAGAAAATGGTAGGGTACGATTGGATGAGGAAAACAACGAACAGAGAAGAATGGAAGAATCTAAGGGAGGCTTACATCCGACGATGGATGGAATAAGCTGCGAAAGAAAGAAGAAAGAAAGAATAATAATAACAATAATAATAATAATAATGCACACGCACACGCACACGCATACGCACACGCACACGCACACGCACATGGACACGCACACGCACACCGACACGTATACGCACACACGCACACGCACATGCGCACGCACACGCACATGCACATCCAAACATCATAACCGATCTTGACCGAGTTAATAAGTCGATTTAATTATATCTGCAATTACAACTTTTTTTTCCAAAATGATGACGGCATTATTATAATTATAACGAAAACAGGCAACATTGTAAGAACAAAACAATAATTAATGGCATGTGTACATTTAATCCTTCATGTAAGGTAGATTAATATATTAAGTTAAAAAGAATGTCAAAACCGCCCGCTTCTATAAGATATTGATAATACAGTTTAAACGTTTTTAATCTTGTTTTAGACTTTTAGACTAGCTGTGTATTAAGAAATTAAGTTTTCTATAAATACAAATGTGTGTACATTTGTATTTCCTATAAAGTGGATCGTTATTCAGTTATCGAAAAAATTTGAAATAACACTATAAATCTTTTTTACCGCAAAATTGCACGTCCTATCAAAAAGTTGTATTGAACATAATAGATCTGCTTAAGACCTATATAGAACTAGTTGTATGTCTTTGAAATATGTAGCTGTTTCGGAAATATTTCATAAAGACTAAAATCTGCTCCTATTAAACCCCCTCTCTGAAGTTGAATTTCTCCCAAAATCTAATCGTCGCTGGAATAAATGAGAACAAACCAAAATAGAATATTTTAAGGACGTATGTGTTCTCGTTCAGGAGTTATCGTGGATATATCCACACACTGTAACGCCTCTTTCTTTACAATAATTAAATTTAAAAGGGTTCAATTTAATTTGCCTCGGTCTAGCTCAAATCGGGTCTTGTCTTAACAAGACGAGGGTGGTTCGTATCGTGGCGCTCAACACTGTACTCTTTGAATAATACAACAAAACTATTTTAAACATATATTACCTATTGTTTTATAAATCTAAGATAACCTAACCTACAAGAAATAATATTAATAAAACGAAAAATTACAATAGTATAACAAAACAAATCTGATTGGGTGTTCCTCGGGATGTCCTGGTTAGCAGCGCCCGTTTGGTTGGTCCCCCGTGGACGGTAGTGGTTCTCACTGGATCCTGAGCCGTTTCTGTGGAAATATAAATTATTGTGGTTCAATGGTTGATGTGTTATGGCCCAAAAATCCTACTAATGACAATTTAATTTTGTCTGTTACAACTGCTCAGGCCTGCCCTGTACACGGTAGCCTAGGTTTTGTTCAGGTGGCGTTATGTAAAATTCTATATATTTTAGATAAGCTGGGGCAACGAACGCGTTGGTGTCTTAAAGCAGGTCAACGAGAAAATCAATAATTTAAAGCAACCTTGGTGCGCATGACTATTCTTGTACGTGATTTGGCTTTCACACTGGCTGGATGAGCTCAGTACTGGGAATGCTTTATACAGGACAGGTTACTATTTACATGTATTAAATGCAAGTTGTACGTACGCGTTTAATTATTTAACCTAACTAAACAACTAATCTCAGGATTTTCTAATTATTGGAGAACGTATTTACAGTAGTGAAATGAATATCTAACATTTAATTATGCCCGAAAATAAATGTATTAATTCCTTATTATTAGGTAAAACGTCTATTTTTGTTAAACGCGTATCCTTTTCGTATTAGCGAAACTTACTCTAACTAACAAATACAGAGAAGACGGAGTTTATCACGATCTTTTATGTTAATAATTATTAAAGATTGCTTCTTTATTAATTGCTATAAACGAATTAATCGGAGTCGAGTTTACACGACCTTTTAGGACTACGCGTAATAAATTGAACAATTCTGAGAATTGTTTCCGACGGAATGCAGGTGTTTGAAGTAAGTGATTTGAATGCGATTGCGAGACGCAGGAGTAGGTTTACTGTAATCTATCACGTAGACGCACCACGGGTTCGTCTTTATATGTGGAGAATCACGCGGGTGATATCTACGAATGCGACTTCTGGTATTGAGATTACCTCTAGGTCAAGACGTCGCTTGTTTGTATTGCTATCCTCCTCAGGATCAGGTCGGTGTATTGTATGTGTAATATCTGGTTAATGGAGAGCCCTTGCTAAGATTCTGGGCCCAAGCCCTTCGGCTGCTATATCAAGGGTTCTACCTGGGGGAGCGTTAGAATTTGAGCGAATACCCTTCTTTACGCTGGAGTAAATGGAAGATGCCTTCTGGGCGTTAGCCCGAAGTAGCAACGTCCTGGTTTGTGTGTGTATGTGTGTCGAAGACAACTTCAGTCTTTACAGCCTGTCGTCTACTTCTAGTGTGTGCACTGGTTGTAGAAGGTAACTTCAGTCTTTACAGCCTGTCATCTACTTCTGGAGTGTGTGTGTACTGGAACAGTTAGATCACTTCAGGCTCTGCAGCCCGTCGTTTCTCTAGGTGTCTGGTGTAATGTTTTAGAAACGTGGTGCAATAAAACTTAGGTGCTGTTAACCCTAGCGTAACTCAACCAGCAGTTTGATTGTACAAAGATAATTGACTGGTGACAGCGGCGAAGTAACGCGACTAGAAATGCACGATGATTCAAGATAAACGGATGCGGTAATCGGCAGGTCGGCGACGTATACAACGACACTAACTACGGCAGGCGCGCGGTCTAGGTCTCGGTTCTGGCTGCTGAAGACGCGAGCGTATCAGGATAGCGGAGTCGCGAAGTAACAAGTAGCGGCAGGTGATCGCGAAGCAAGTAACAGAAAAGTAGTCGCGAAGCGAAGCAACGGGAAATTTTTTTTCTTACGGTAGCGCCGCGGTCTTTATAACTGATTCGCGGTGGGTGGATCCGGCTTCTATGCGGGGGTCCTCTGGCTGTGATTGGCTGAGGGTTCTCGGACGTAATAGCATTTTATGCTTTTTAACATCTACGTCGGAGGGGATAGAAATTAATTATTTATGGTGCAATATCGCGCAATCTTTTGTAATGGGTTTTAATTTTAAACAACCGTACCTATCTTAATTACTGTAGGGCAATTAAAAAAAATTAATTACATCAATTTTAGTAAAGTTAAGCTGGATCTTTACAACACATATCTAAATGTACACATGTACGCATGTACCCAAGCACTTACGCACGCATGCACATAAGCACGCAAGCAGGCACACGCACACGCACAAGCACAAACACACACACACACTATCAACATCTAACTGACATAAATTTTTAAACGTCTATCTGACATAGATTATTGTTTTCGTTTTTACAATGTTGCCTATTTTCGTTGTGAATGTATTAAAAAATGGATTGCATAATTATCTTAAAAAAATAATTAAAATTATTTCATTCCACACCAAAGAGTTAATTATTAAAATTTAAATATACGATAGCTGATTCGAATTATTTCTGAAACAGCTGTATATTTTAAACATGTGAAAATACCAACATATTGTCCTTAAAGATATCAATTAATTATGTTTTACTCAATAATTTGATACGTCGCGTGATTTAGCGGCAAAAATTCCTAAGATGGAATTTAAATGTTAGCTCAGTTTTTTTCAATATTTGAATAACAATTAATTTTATAAGAAAATGTGTAGACGTATTTTTAAAGAAAATTTTATTTTACATAACTTTTCTTCATAAGGTTTCTTAATTTAAAGTCAACTATGTTTAAAAATGCTTAAACTGTATTATCGGTATTTTATCGAAAGGGGCGCCTGTAGCAAACCTTTTGAGTTGTATTTAAATATACCATAATTTGGGCAACTTCGTTCATTTTTGTCATATAAATTGCATACCTTAGTAGCTGAAAAAGTATGCGTTTAGATATTTTAAAGTGGGGTAGTACGCGCATTTCGTCTTGCACATTGAGTTCATGCGCAGACATCTATTTTGAAAGTCGTTGTTGTTATGACATGAAAGCAAGAAGCGTCCATTTTTGCTCTTAATTATTTTTATTAAAAAGGTGTCGTAAATTTTACGGTAAGAGTTAATTACACCTATTTTTCTTTGTCTATTATATTCATTCTTTTTAGGCACTTTTATTTTTGCGTTCGTTTCACTTTTATGTTTACTGTTATTTTTACTTTTTCCTATTACGTAATTTCATTGTATTATTATGTTTCAATTCAAATAAATGGTACATTAAATCTACCAAGTTTGGCTTTCTGTAAAAGAATTTATTCATTTCGGATCAACAAATATCAAAACTCTTATTATATTTCCATTTCAAGTTTAGTTGCACAACCAAAATTGAAAACGTGGCTTCGTCAGCACATCAGTAACAGTACACCAGTGACAACCAAAATTTTAAAGTGAAAGTAAAGTAAATTAGTATTAAGATTTTCTACTTTTATAACTTGACTTAAAGATTTTATAATAAACCTTGTTATTGTTTTCAATTTTACATTTATTACATTTACGGTTTACTCGTTTTCCATAAAATAAGTTGGCGTCCGAGGCATTTTAACATTTATTTACAGGTTGAAGTTACATTTTTTGTAAAGCGAACATATCTAACCACACACATTTTCTAATTAAAGCAAATCAAAGTTTAAGAACATGGACCCGATTAATCACTGGCTGAGCTGAAGGCACAAAATCTTCTATTTATTATAGTATATAAGTAATATTAGGGGTGAAATTATTAATAACAACCGAAATACACCCTATTAATTTTTTATTACACGCTTTGGAAGTTAGCATCTGTATGTGTGTCAACGTCTAACTGCATGTTCTTAAACGCTCATCTGGCACAGATTATTGTTTTTTTTTTTTACAATGTTGATTAATTATCCTAAAAAATATATTATTAAAATTATTTCATTCGTTTCAATTTCCACTTTGTGGGTTGGATGGTCGCGTGTTGCTCCATACCAGATATTAAATTATTAAAATTTAAATAAACGGTAATTATTAATAAATTTAGCAGTAGCTAAACCAATACGAGTAAAAAAATAACTTTATTTGCATTTAGTTATCATTAGAAATTTGTTTAATTTGACAAATCCTTATCAAACTAGTTGAAGGTTAGAAAATATTTGAGATAGGAATAGTGTCCATCCCCCCCTGCTCTAAATGCAATAGTTGGTAATTACACACTTACAAACTTCACAATTAAGATATACTTAATTGATTGTGAATAGAGATGTTTAAGTAAATTTCTTCGATTTGTTTAATGAGTCCGAACCCAATCTGCCATTATATTTTACACATCCATTAAAATTGTAGTTTAGAACTTTTCTCATTTACCTTTTTTTACTGTTACCTTTAATTTAGTATCAGCATACTTAATTAAACTAAGCTGTGAGGATAAATGGATCCAAATTAAGTAAATTCCACGAAATGGCGCGTACAAAAATTACGATTTTATCTAATGCACCTACGATTTAAAAAAAAAGCAAAAAACCTTAAAAGCCAATTAAAAATATCTTCAGTAAATATATTAAGTACACAAAAAGGCAATGTTTAACTGTTATCGCCAATGCTACAAAGTCGTTAATTTGAAATGAGCTAATTGATTTGGGAATATAGAAGAGCAAGCAAAAACTCAAATAATGTAAACACAAAATCAATTTACAAATTGAAAAATATGCTGAACGAAATATTTCAATTCATGGCAACCCTCAATCACTTACGAGACAGTACAAAAAGAACTTCAAAATCTGTCACGTCTTTTAAAACATCTGCATACCCTATTATCACAAAGATTGATATATTTTGAAAGCTCAGTCAGTGACAAATAAACGTGTTTTATTAATTACAGAATTTTAAAGGAAGCTTTCTCTTGTAGTAATTTACATATTTTCATTGCTTTATAAAACCTTGCATTTCCAAGCAGACTGTTTCTGACATACGAAGAAATTTACATTTTATTAAACAATTGGTTTCGTATGCATTTATGCAGTACTTTATGCCAGTATAATTTAATAGTGTTAAATGACAATGAAAATATGAGTGAATAGATTTCTTATGAGTCAAATTTATTTATATTTTTGATTCTCGGCACAACTTTTACTACCCAATTCAAAACAATAAATAAAAGTTTTTCTCGCTATAAAATGACGATATCTCAGGATACACAGTCCATTGCAGCGCTAGTTTGTTACAGATTTCTGAAAAATCTCTCGCCTGCGAAGCATTACGACCAAACTACAACTTTGAAAATGGACTAAAAACCAGATTATTTTGTTTTATTTGGTAACATAGCATTATGGAAGCGACTACAGCAACTTTTGCACTAAAATCGATTCTTGCCTCGCGAACTGCTATCTGTATTCAAGAAAGGTCATATCAGCTTTATAAAAGTTGTCGGGTCATTTATATAAAAAGTTTTCCAACAGTGAATGACGATGTGTCAAAAACTTTATGTGATACCGAGGTAGATATTTTCAAAACTACGATTATAACTTGCTTATCATACTTATATTTCTTTCAAAATGTGAGGAAAAAAGAATGTGGCGACGTAACCACTTGTTTGTTTTGTGCTTCATGAAGGGACAAATGCAACCATTTACTCCAGAGATATGCAATTAAAATGAAAAGGCATTTCCTTGGATTATAAAAGCTTGTGTTTACATCATCAGGTTTGAAACTCTACAAAATCCGGGCGTCATTTCCTGCATATTCTAAATCGCTTTAGTTTAGTTTTATCTACTTAATGTTAATCCTAACGATTTTAGAAATTTGCATTTTACCTTTTTGAAACTCTACTAAAGTTTTGCGTAGATATCGAATAGGTATTACTTTTTCATGTTATCATAAACGAATTCTAGAAACATTAGTACAAAATTTGTACAAAAATAAATTAAAAATAAATTGCGTTATTTTCACGCTTTTGCAGAGTTTATATTTACGCAACAATATTGTGAACTTTCAGCATTATGTAGCCAAAATAGATAAAATGCAATCATTTTTTTAATGCAATTTTCGATTACTGAAATCAAATATTTGATTTCGCTTCCAATCTTCTTTGTTATTCCATCACTGATTTAATTTCACTAGTAAACACACATTACCATACATTTTTCCCAAATTCTATTTGTGAAACGATAGCTACAATAGTTTGAATACACAATGAGAACTCCTGATATATCGAGTTACAAATAGTACTGTATCTAAATGAATTGACTTTTAAATAAGTTAATAAGCTACATTTTTATCTAATATAAAAACTAATTGGTTTCAGGTTTATTTTGTTACGTTCTCGTCTACAAAACAAATTTCTGGTAACCCCTTTTTGGAGTTTGAGACCTGCAGGTTCGTGGTCAAACGACTCACTATTTTGTGGATAAAAGTAATTATTACAACACAATTAAATTATACAAGTTTTATTCAGAATAATAATGTAAAATAAAAGGAACGCTAACGACTAATAATAATAAACTTAAAAATGACCCAGGTAAATAATAATAAAAGAAAGTAATGCAAATAAAATTTTAATTCTAGATCGAGACGTCACTGTCCAGTCTTGACGCCTCAGTTGCGCCCTCTTTGTGTATAACTGTAAAATAGGTATCAACAACAGGTGTAATTTTCTATCGACAAAATCGGAAAAATGTTAATTAAAGCTGTCTCTTTTGTGTACTGTGGTCTTTTTGATCTGGAAAAGGAATATCCCAGCGTATATAGCGGGTGAGTAGATTCAGTATGATTTTAACTAGTTACCAAATAGAGTTATAACATTGACCATGTGTTTCGGCAAATTTAAATTTGTAAAAGGGGTATTTCAATTAAAAGGATGTATTATGAAAGGGTCTCTGTACAGGGTGGTTTTTTTCGTTAATATTATTGGGTATAGGCTAAACGGTAAGGGATACAAAAAAACTAAGATACGTGTCCCGTTCTCTTTTTTAGTGTTTAGTTTAATGGCGCAATCGGATCTACGCTAACTAAATTGGTTTCGAAGATACAGAGTGATTCTCAAAATCTGCTGGTTTCTATTATCTCTTATGACTCGGTTATTTATGGAGATAAAAAAAAGCTTTGGATACGAAAGTTTTATGACTTTTTACGTTGGATCCAGTGGCGTTCTTAAAAAAAATATAGATGTTTTATTTTTTGAGATATTATCAAAAGTAGCATTTTCTTAAATGGTACACCCTGTATCTGATAATCTCAAAAAATTGCATTTTTTCTTGAGATTGCAACATTATATAACACTTAATATTTTTCATTGTCCTAAATAGCTAAAATACTAAAAAAACATTTTTTTTTAGTTGGCCATGGATTTAATCAATTCTTTATTTTATAATGGGCATAATAAAATTGCAGATAATAACAATAATAAAACATTAATAAACTAAAACAACAACTACAAAAACAAGAAAAGATTTATAACTACTCAACAGTAATTATTTCAAATACTTATATATAACAATTAGCATAGGTGGTTAATCACAAAAGGTGCTCAAATTGTCTTCCATTCTGCTCGATGCATTTTTAGGCTCTGCTTGTAACTGAACGAGTGGCGTTATAGATTTGAATATTTGGCACTCTTCCAATGCAATTAATAAAATTTGCTCTGAGTTCTTCTACAGTATTACTTCGGGTTTTATAGACTTCATTTTTGATAGATCCCCAAAAATAAAAGTCGAGTGGCGTCAGGTCGGGGGAACGCAGAGGCTATCTGTTTGGTCCATATGTACCAAGCCAATTTTTGCCAATATAGTAAGTCCCTTACCATGTGGCTATTATGTGCTGGAGCACCGTCTTGTTTTAAATAAACATTATTTCTTGCAGCTAATGGCATGTTATCCAACTCCATTATTACACATTCTTCCAAAATTAGGATGTATCCTTGAGCATTCAAATTTTCATTAAAAATTCTGTAGTTAAGGATATAGCGCCACTCATACATGGAACCTAAACCGTCCTTGTTGTATCCTGGCGACCGTCTGATGAGGATTTATGTTTGACCAATATCGATTATTATGTCGATTAAAAATTTCTTCGCTAGATATAAAAGCCTCGTCGGTCCATATTATATTTTGAAAAAAATTGAGATTCCGATTAATCTGCTGCGAATACCAATGACAAAATGTTAAACGCCGCTCTTCATCTCCAGGATGTAAGTTATGAACCTTTCTTATTTTACATGGTTTATACTTATGCTTTCTTAACGTTTTTAAAACTTTAGATTTACTTGCGCCAATATCTTTCTCAATATTACGGCTAGATATCGTCGGATCAGCAGCAACACAAGCTAATGTATTTATTTCATCTCTTGCTCTATTTGCCTTATTGTAAATCTTACTTCTTGGTTTTCCAAATGATCCACACTCACTTAAATTGTGATATAATCTTTCAAATATTTGTTGTTCTGGCTGTCGTCGTTCCGGATAACGCTCAAAATATAGGTCTAGAGCTGCGTATTTTTTTTATTACTCTCAATGTAGCACTCAAGCATATTTAATTTTTCATAATTTTGAAAATTATTCATTTTAATCACCTTTTTTAAAAAATATAATCGGAAAGGAAATAAGAATGCCAATACATAATTGTTACTGAATTTTATGACATGTAAACAAACAAAAACAATTGCTTAAAACATTCAATTAATGGCCAACTAAAAAAAATGTTTTTTTAGTATTTCAGCTATTTAGGACAATGCAAAATATTAAGTGTTATATATTGTTGCAATCTCAAGAAAAAATGCAATTTTTTGAGATTATCAGATACAGAGTATCCCATTTAAGAAAATGCTACTTTTGATAATATCTCAAAAATCAAACATCTATATTTTTTAAGAACGCCACTGGATTCAACGTAAAAAGTCATAAAACTTTCGTATCCAAAGCTGTTTTTTATCTCCATAAATAACCGAGTCGTAAGAGATAATAAAAACCGGCAGATTTTGAGCATCACTCTGTATCTTCGAAACCAATTCAGTTAGCGTAGATCCGATTGCGCCATTAAACTAAGCACTAAAAAAGAGAACGGGACACGTATCTTAGTTTTTTTGTATCTCTTACCGTTTAGCCTATACCCTATAATATTAACGAAAAAAAACCACCCTGTACATTATGGATTGAGGGTTGGTGGTTCATGATCCGGGATCGGTATAATAATAATAAATAAATTCCCGGTGCTGTCTTCCGATGGGGATGGTAAAGGGTAAATGATTCAATAGGGGAGAGCTATGTGAAGGTGTGTTTGGGTTAGTGGAATCGGGACAGTGGATATTATAGGAGAATTAGTGTAGAGGAACTTGTGTTCGGGGCCGAGACGACCGGTCACTTCCAATGCAGATAATTGGGCATGTTAGGTAGTTGATCTACAGGGAAAGTAACTATTCGTTTGGGGCAGGACCTCGGGTGAAATAGTTACGTCTAGGGTTACAATTCAGAAGCCTATTTCGGTGTAGGGCATTCCAAAATTCTGGTATAAATTGTAACCTGACTTTAAAATACGTTTCTCTTTTGTAAAGAAGGGCAGTATGTCGTCATAGCGGGTTGTAAAGAACGCACTACGCTATAATACGAGGCAATACCTCCGGTAAATTACGTAAAACGTGCCTTAGACAAGTTTATACCCCGCACTCGGTGTTACAAGCTGCCAAGAACGTTTGGTTTAAATGTGCCTACGACAAGGGTGGTTATAGGAAATGTAGTTGTATAAAGGTGGATGGGGGATGGTTATTGACGGGGTCCGTGTTTAATGGTCGAATGATATTGGTTTGGATGCTGGATGTAAATCGGATATATGTATGAACAAATGTACTAATTGAATGTTTGTGTCTGGGCTGATAATACATTTGAGTGTAAGTGTCGGAGTAATTAAATGGATAAATGAGTGAATGTTGGTGATTGGTCTGGTATGTGTATAAGAGCACGTGTACTAATCGAAACCAGGTAAATAACTAGATAAATGTCTGGTCTGGTATTGTACTGAGGATAAATACAGGTGTAAGTATAAAGTGTAGTGGCTGGTAGGTGGTCTGGTATATATACGGAAAATCTGTGGAGAGTGTGGGTGAAGGCAACTGATAACATTTTTAAACAATGAAAATGCAGTAACTAGGAAATAAGGTTTGATAGGAACTATTTCTAGGAAAGGAAAATTTTATGTAAGGCTGTTCAGGATCATTACCTTACAATCTACATATACTAGCCCAGTCTCATATTAATGTACACACCCTACTAAATATCATTAATGAGCAATCTTTAAATGTAAATTAAAAATTACTATTAATTTTATTAAATACATAAATAAAAAGTTTACCTCGAGTAGGATTTGAACCTACGACCTGCACTTTGTATAGTATGTTAACCTGCGCCATCAGGTTCGTATCGATGTAAATTTTGTCTTTATGTGTAGAACTGGTGTAAATTCTAAATATAATTTACATAAGTTCTACATACATAAAGACAAAATTTACATCGGTTGGGGCTTAAAACTTGATGGCGCAGTTGATTAGCGGTACAGGTCGTGGGTTCAAATCCTACTCGAGGTAAACTTTTATTTATGTATTTAATAAAATTAATAATAATTTTGAATTACATATTTACCTTTGAACTTATTCGTTCATAATAAGAACTTATAATAATTTAATTGTAAGTGAAAAACAAATCAGATTTCTTTTCTGTTTTATAAAACTAACAGTACCTGAGCTTAAATACAACAACACATTTTAAGGTTTACTGTACTTACTAAAAATATCTGGTGTGGAACACCACACGACCTTCCAACTTACAAAATGGAAATTAAAAGCAATGGAATAACCTTGATAACATTTTTTTAGGTTAATTATTCAACCTGTTTTATAACAATTTAATTACGATAATATGCAATATTGTAAACACAGAAACAAATAAACTGTGTCAAACAGACGCCTAAACTTTATGTCCGCCAGGGGTTAATAAACATTTAAATCCTAACTTAAAAAATTAATGAACTGAATATAATGAAATAATTTGAATTATAAATTTTTTGGAGTAACTATGCAACCTCTTTTTTTATACGTACATAACAAAAGCAGGCAACATTGTAAAAACAAAAAATAATCTGTCAGAATGACGTTTAAAACTTCATGTCACACTAGGCTGCTTGCCAACGGGTGCTGAACAGCGCCGGGCAGTAGCACCAGCAAGCAGCGCTTCCGGCAACCATACCGTCTATGGGTCTACGTAAACAATTAATTAAGTAGTTGTTAAGGGTGGATGTGAGGGAGTTTAGTTAAGAAATACCTAACGAGCATCACTGCCAGCTTAACCGCAACCAGAGCCACCATCGTCTCTGATTACGGTTAAGCATAGGTACAAAGAAGGCAAGAATTAGGAGCGTCTTCAAGACTTTTTCAAGAGCTGAAAGCAGACCATCCACATACGGAAATGTTTTAAGAATGACGGCCTCTCAATTTCAAGAATTGTTGGTATTAATTGAACCTTTAATCAAAAAACAAGACACCGTATTTAAACACGCAATTTCATGTAAAACTAAGTTGAAAATTACCGTAAGATACCTCTCAACTGGAGATGTTTTAGATCTCTTGCGTTATTGTTTAGAGTACCTCAAAATTCAATTTCAGTATTTTTATCTGAAGTGATGGCTGCTATTTATGAAGTTCTCCAACCATTTATTAAGGTAAGTTATATAATTTAGCTTTATTTTTAGTTAAGTTAATATGGGTACTTTAGTAATTGTCACGACTATGATGATATTGTTTTACTTTTTTATGATATTTCCATAGATAATCAACGACAAGTGTGTAACATAATACAAACTGGTATGAAATAACTTTGAATTTTTTATACAAACTAATAATTGGGGCAACTTTTAAAATATAAAGACAAAAACCTATCAACTTCAAATAAGTAGGTACAAATAAAAACGTTTATTTTCTGTGTGGTATTTACAAACGCATTAAAAAATTAGAAAAATATCAACTAAAATGCACACACAAAGTTCATTGCGGGAAATATTACGTTTGGGTGATATTATTCTTATAGCTTAGAAAACAAGGATCTAACTACAGTCCTTAGAATCCTTGCGATGCTGAGTAATGCTTGGTTGAGAATATCCATATTATGTGTATCTTCTTTCTCATTGAAGCATAAGTCGGACGATTCGCTATATGAGTTTTTAGATTCACTATATATTGGTTCAAATGCTAAAGTGTTGTTTGGAGGACTATATCAACAACAATTTTTGACATTGGTGATAGTTGTTCAATTTGTATCACTTTTGTATCGCTTTTTTGTATTACTATGTAAAGGATCCAGCCTGACTTTACTAAAATTTTTGTAATTAATTATTTGTTAATTGCCCTGCAATAATCAAGTAACATAAAGTTTCATAATATTAAAACAAATTGCAAAAGATTGCGCGATATTGCACCACAAATATTTATTTTAATCCCCACCGACGTAAGTATCCAAATAGCATCAAATACTCTTACGTCAGAGAACCCTCCGCAAATCACAGCTAGAGGCCCCCTACACAGAATCCGGACCCACCCACCGCGAATTATCTATAAAGACGCGGCGCGCTACCGGAAAAAAGAAGAAGAAGAAGAGGGTATAGAACCCAGACCGCGCGCCTGCCGATTTTATTCTCGTTGTGTACGCCACTGGCCTGTCGATTGCAGTATCCGTTCATCCTGAACCGTCGTGTATCTTTAGTCGCGTTACTTCGCCGCCGTCACCTATCAATTAAGCTGCTGGTTGAAATACGCTAAGGTTAACCGCATGTAAGTTTTATTGCACCACATTACCTAAACATTACACCAGATGCCCAGAGATACGGCGGGCTGCAGAGCCCGGAAATTATCTCACCGTTTTAGTACATACATCAGAAGGTGCCACGACGGGCTGTAAAGCCTGGAGTCATCTGTCACAAACACTACATACAAACACCAATCAGAAATGCACGACGGGCTGTAAAGCCTGCAGTCATCTTCTACCAACATATACACAAGCCAGGACGTTGTTACTGCGGGGTTTAACGCCCTGAAGTCATCTTCCATTTACTCCAGCGGCAAGAAGGGTATTCACTCTAATTCTACCACTTCCATCCGAAGATCCATTTGTACAGCACTAGATGGA
>JARFJB010001789.1:882500-1112500 GCA_036346205.1 Vesta saturnalis
AGACACAGACACAGACACAGACACAGACACAGACACAGACACAGACACAGACACAGACACAGACACAGACACAGACACAGACACAGACACAGACACAGACACAGACACAGACACAGACACAGACACAGACACAGACAGACACAGACACAGACACAGACACAGACACAGACACAGACACAGACACAGACACAGACACAGACACAGACGCACACACAGACACAGACACCGACACAGACACAGACGCAGACGCAGACGCAGACGCGGACGCGGACGCGGACGCGGACGCGGACACGGACGCAGACGAAGACGCAGACGCAGACGCAGACGCAGACGCAGACGCAGACGCAGACGCAGACGCAGACGCAGACGCAGACGCAGGCGCAGGCGCAGACGCAGACGCAGACACAGACACAGGCACAGACACAGACACAGACACAAACACAGACACAGACACAGACACAGACACAGACAGACAGACACAGACACAGACAGACACAGACACAGATACAGACACAGACACATACACAGACACAGACACAGACACAGACACAGACACAGACACAGACGCACACACAGACACAGACACAGACACAGACGCAGACGCAGACGCAGACGCAGACGCAGACGCAGACGCAGACTCAGACGCAGACGCAGACGCAGACGCAGACGCAGACGACGCAGACGCAGACGCAGACGCAGACGCAGACGCAGACGCAGACGCAGACGCAGACGCAGACGCAGGCGGAGCAGACGCAGACGCAGCGCAGACGCAGACGCAGACGCAGACGCAGACGCAGACGCAGACGCAGACGCAGACGCAGACGCAGACACAGACGCAGACGCAGACACAGACACAGACACAGACACAGACACAGACACAGACACAGACACAGACACAGACACAGACACAGACACAGACACAGACACAGACAGACACAGACAGACACAGACACAGACACAGACACAGACACAGACACAGACACAGACACAGACACAGACACAGACACAGACACAGACACAGACACAGACACAGACACGACAGACACAGACCAGACACAGACACAGACACAGACACAGACACAGACACAGACACAGACACAGACACAGACCAGACCAGACACAGACCAGACGACAGACGCACGCACGCACGTACGTACGCACGCACGCACGCACGCACGTACGCACGCACGCACGCCCGCGCGCACAGACACACACACACACACACACACACACAACACAGACACAGACACAGACACAGACACAGACACAGACACAGACACAGACACAGACACAGACACAGACACAGACACAGACACAGACACAGACACAGACACAGACACAGACACAGACACAGACACAGACACAGACAGACACAGACACAGACACAGACCCAGACACAGACACAGACACAGACACAGACACAGACACAGACACAGACACAGACACAGACACAGACACAGACACAGACACAGACACACACACACACAGACACAGACACAGACACAGACAAAGGCACAGACAAGGCACGCACGCACGCACGCACGCACGCACGCACGCACGCACACGCACGCCGCGCGCACACACACACACACACACACACACACACACACACACACACACTGACACAGACACAGACACAGACACAGACACAGACACAGACACAGACACAGACACAGACACAGACACAGACACAGACACAGACAGACACAGACACAGACACAGACACAACACAGACGACACGACACAGACACAGACACAGACACAGACACAGACACAGACACAGACACAGACACAGACACAGACACAGACACAGACACACACACACACACAGACACAGACACAGACACAGACACAAACGCAGACACAGACACAGACACAGACACAGACACAGACACAGACACAGACACAGACACAGACACAGACACAGACACAGACACAGACACAGACACAGACACAGACACAGACACAGACACAGACAAAGACACGCACGCACGCACGCACGCACGCACGCACGCACGCACGCACGTACGCACGCACGCACGCCCGCGCGCACAGACACACACACACACACACACACACACACACACACACACACAGACACAGACACAGACACAGACACAGACACAGACACAGACACAGACACAGACACATACACAGACACAGACACAGGCACACACACACAGACAGCACAGACACAGACACAGACACAGACACAGACACACACACAGACACAGACACAGACACAGACACAGACACAGACACAGACACAGTCACAGACGCAACACAGACACAAACACAGACACAGACGACGCAGACGCAGACGCAGACGCAGACGCAGACGCAGACGCGGACGCGGACGCGGACGCGGACGCAGACGCGGAGACGCGGACGCAGACGCGACGCGGACGCGGACGCGCGACGCAGACGCAGACGCAGACGCAGACGCAGACGCAGACGCAGACGCAGACGCAGACGCAGACGCAGAGCAGACGCAGACACAGACACAGACACAGACACAGACACAGACACAGACAAGCACGCACGCACGCACGCACGTACGCACGCACGCACGCACGCACGCACGTACGCACGCACGCACGCCCGCGCGCACAGACACACACACTCAACACACACAACACAGATACAGACACAGACACATACACAGACACAGACACAGACACAGACACAGACACAGACACAGACACAACACAGACACAGACACAGACACAGACGACCAGACGCAGACGCAGACGCAGACGCAGACGCAGACGCAGACGCAGACGCAGACGCAGACGCAGACGCAGACGCAGACGCAGACGCAGACGCAGACGCAGACGCAGACGCAGACGCAGACGCAGACGCAGACGCAGACGCAGACGCAGGCGGAGACGCAGACGCAGACGCAGTCGCAGGCGCAGACGCAAACGCAGACGCAGACGCAGACGCAGACGCAGACGCAGACGCAGACGCAGACGCAGACGCAGACGCAGACACAGACACAGACACAGACACAGACACAGACACCGACAAAGACACAGACACAGACACAGACACAGACACAGACACAGACACAGACAGACACAGACAGACACAGACACAGACACAGGCACAGACACAGACACAGACACAGACACAGACACAGACACAGACACAGACACCGACAGACACAGACAGACACAGACACAGACACAGACACAGACACAGACACAGACACAGACACAGACACAGACACAGACACAGACACAGACACAGACACAGACAAAGACACGCACGCACGCACGTACGTACGCACGCACGCACGCACGCACGTACGCACGCACGCACGCCCGCGCGCACAGACACACACACACACACACACACACACACACACACACAGACACAGACACAGACACAGACACAGACACAGACACAGACACAGACACAGACAGACACAGACACAGACACAGACACAGACACGACACAGACACAGACACAGACACAGACACAGACACAGACACAGACACAGACACAGACACAGACACAGACACAGACGCACACACAGACACAGACACAGACACAGACACAGACACAGACACAGACACAGACACAGACACAGACACAGACACAGACACAGACACAGACACACACACACAGACACAGACACAGACACAGACAAAGGCACAGACAAAGGCACGCACGCACGCACGCACGTACGCACGCACGCACGCACGCACGTACGCACACGCACGCCGCGCGCACACACACACACACACACACACACACAACACACACACACACAGACACAGACACGACACAGACACAGACACAGACACAGACACAGACACAGACACAGACACAGACACAGACACAGACAGACACAGACAGACACAGACACATACACAGACACAGACACAGACACAGACACAGACACAGACACAGACACAGACACAGACGCAGACACAGACACAGACACAGACACAGACACAGACGCACACACAGACACAGACACAGACACAGACACAAACGCAGACACAGACACAGACACAGACACAGACAGACACAGACACAGACACAGACACAGACACAGACACAGACACAGACACAGACACAGACACAGACACAGACACAGACACAGACACAGACACAGACAAAGACACGCACGCACGCACGCACGTACGCACGCACGCACGCACGCTACGCACGCACGCACGCCGCGCGCACAGACACACACACACACACACACACACACACACACACACAGACACAGACACAGACACAGACACAGACACAGACACAGACACAGACACAGACACAGACACAGACACAGACACAGACACAGACACAGGCACACACACAGACACAGACACAGACACAGACACAGACACAGACACAGACACAGACACAGACACAGACACAGACACAGACACAGACACAGACACAGACACAGTCACAGACGCACACACAGACACAAACACAGACACAGACGCAGACGCAGACGCAGACGCAGACGCAGACGCAGACGCAGACGCAGACGCAGACGCGGACGCGGACGCGGACGCGGACGCGGACGCAGACGCGGACGCGGACGCGGACGCGGACGCTGACGCAGACCCAGACCAGACGCAGACGCAGACGCAGACGCAGACGCAGACGCAGACGCAGACGCAGACGCAGACACTGACGCAGACCCAGACGCAGACGCATTGTAATGGTTTAATAAAAGCTATGTTTTGTAGTTTAAAGTCAAAATATTTATCTATCCATATTTTTGTGCCTTAGCTCAAAAAACACTAACTGAAGTCAGCAGTTCTCTTTTCATTACAATCGTATTAAACCTTCCGAAAAAATATTAGACTAACTTTACTTTAATGTTCGTAAATTAATTCATCTAATTTGTCCACTAAATAAAAACGTAATTTGCACAAAATGGGACATGTACTTACTGATACATTCAACATAAAGTTACTATATTACATCGAAACAAACTTGTATTTCTTACCAATACGATAAGGTAAAACATTAATATTAGGGTAATCTAGTTTCCATCACTTTTTAATAGTGTTATGGTAATAATGTATCGACCTAAGACAAGCAACATAAGTATGTAGCTACTAGAACGTTCATTAACTAAACAGCATTCGTAACTAACGGCAGGCGTAACATGGCCTGTTTCCATATTTAACAACACAAAAATAAAAGTGTCTCCAACTCAAACTTTCTTTAAGATAAAGTATTGCGTCATTTAACATACTATATGCGAACTCGTGGCGTTATTCCAACGATATATATACTCAATTTTCAAACTGTACAACATTTCTTAACGTATGGGAAGAATTTATTAACGCAAGCGGATTTCCCTATTGGATATAATAAATTAATACAAATATGTATTTAAAAGCAGTTGCATACCTTATGCAGGAAATTCTACTTAAAATGCGACGTACATGAATGGCAGAAGAAACGGAAGTGATGCTGATACGCACGTTGCGCATAAAACAAACGGTTGATGTTGCTGAATACGCATTATAAAACATAAAAACATATAAACTGTGCAATGTGTCTAACCTACCACGTCACATAAAAAAATTTAGTAAGTTAGTGACTACGGCTGATAACTCAGGCTAACGACAGTTTAGCCTCAGAGCACTTGGTTAGCGTGGTTGGTTTTGGAGCGTAGGTAAATATTAGATATTTTTAGGTTAGTGAGACAAAAAAAGTAATACACGTAACTAGTGTAGTGAACAATTTTTGAGCGCCACTAGCTTTCAACAAGAGAAAAGTATGATTTTATAAGAGAGAGAGCCCCATAAAGCTCGAATCGGGGTGAAGAGAGAAATAAGGAACAAACAACAGTTTCCCTAATAACCTTATATTCATTGAATTTCTACAAACGTCTAAACATATTACGTTCAAATACACAATTTCTATTTATCACAATTGGTTATCGCAGACAGATCATAATAATAAACGTTTATACGAACATTTTCTCCAATACAATTATATTACTTTAGCATTCTTATATGACCATACTTGATTCGCGGATCAAATACAAAGGCAAGTTAATTGTGTTTTAAAAAATTCTTTTCTAAAGAAAAAAAGAACAAAATTTAAGAGGTTAAATATTTCGTCGACTTGTAGGGTTCGTTGAGAGATTTTTCAATGGTTAACCTGAAAAGAAAAATTCACAACCAAAATATCAAAATATTGACTTAAAATTTTGGTAACTGTACTTACCAATGTTTCACAAAAAACGAAAATTTACACAAACCCCCTATAAATAATCAGTAAAAATATATATTGACGTATATGGAAACGATTGTTCAGGGTACACTAGACATTAGCAAACGTTTACAAATAGATAAACCACGATAATTAACAAAAATATGCCATGCATATGCTGAACAGTTCCCACAACAATATTAAAACACCTGCTTAAACCAAAAGATAAATTTAAAAATTATGTTTTCCCGCTTGAAAATTCTGAATAAACACTAAATTAAAATTATGAGGACCACTGGGATAACAAAAAGACTAGATTGAAGCTTCTGCGGAACAGTAGCAGAAACGGTTAGATATTCATGACAATAAAATGGTAATCCAAACTTGGGTGTTGTTCAAGAAATTATAGTGAAGAAGAGAGGAATTAAGCCGAAGATATGTTAAAACCAACCCATAAAATTAATTAACGTTATGATCGCTTTACAGTAATTACACAGTAGTGAACTACACGCAGTACACGCTATAACCTTTATGCAAGTTTAAGCAAAATTGTAAGCAACAAAATTCTAATACGGTAGCTATTTCCGTTTTGATTTTGGCGGTATTTATTAAAGCACACTTTTATTTTGTAGAAGTGATGTTATATACACTGCAAAAGGCAGCATTTGGGCTTGAAGGTCTATCGAACCCACTTATCATTTTTAAACTGAACGTAGTTATAATAGAATATGCTTACCTGCTTCGACGAAGTAACCTCTATATCCAGCTATCAGCAAGCTTCGCCCTAATTAGAGTAGGGGTAGACGGGTGCAGTATAACCATCCAGCAGAATCGTAATAATTACTATACAAACAAAATCCCGCAACGTAATGAGAAAGAAACCAAAGGAACGAAGAATCGAAAGAACGAAAGAGCTAAAATAATATAACCATGGATAAGTGCAAAGTAATACTTTGACAATTGTTTCGCCTATACGATGTTAGTCGAGCCCCAAAAGCTGTAATTACTTTTAACTATCAGTTATTTACTTAGTCCTAGTTCATCCACAAAAAATACATGGGGTCTGAAAATGTACAACCATCGCAGAAGGATATATTGACACTTCAATAAAAAATAAAATGGTTGCTGCGTATAAAATATTCAGTGCTATTCAAGAAAGTAGCAGCAACAACACCACCGCAAATAACAAATCCGCTGCTAACAAAAATTTGAGCATAGACATGAATTCACCTCACTTTTCAATTATAAATTATGGTACAGTCAATGTTTTCGTTAATAAGAACGATCAGTGAACTACTTTATTTTTATTTTGTTAATTTTGTATGGTGACATAATAAAACCTTTTAAAAACATGTACGTTTAGTATTGTAATTATTTAATACGAATAGAAAAAGTATAGTATTTAACTCGTGCGAAAGGCATTATTCACTCAGGTAAATTATACCACTTGTCTTCGCCTCGTGGTGCAAAGTCTATCTTCGTGAATAATTGCCAACTTTCTCACTCATTGAATAATGTACTATTTCCCCATGAGTTTTTCTTCAATTCGTTTCAAGCTCTGGGCACACTCTACCCTCCATCCCTTAAATCCTCCTTTTGGTATCCTTTGTAATGATTTTAACCAGTAATCCGCAAGAATTTGTCAAATAAATTAAATAGATTGATAGAAAAGGTTTTATTTGTACATAATGGTGAGCCCAAAGTCAAGTGACGAATCTTGAAAATTTGCAATTTACAAAAAAGACAAAGTGTGGAAGTAAAATTTAGGTAATATTACCAAAACTAGTTATAAAGTGTAGTAGTGGTTTTGCCAATGGTTAAGTTACTAAATATAGGTAAATTCGAAGTAGGTATTTGTAAACTTAAATTGTTCTGTAATAGAATTTAAGGCGGACATCGATTGTCGGTTTCGAACAAGAATGTTTAGGAACACTTACAAAACCTATATAAGACCTTAAATTATATTATTAACGACTATGTCGGTGTACGAGAATATAAATTAATTCTTATGAGCCCTAATATAATATGAATTAGTGTTTTCATATGTATTCGAGCGCTTGAATTTCGCTCTTTCTACTGTATGTAAAGTGATAAAGTAAAACTCGAGAAACTAAACGAGTTAGTCCTGTTAAATATTTTAGGAATAAACAAACCTTATGTGAATTGTTCCAAATCTGATTAACTGAGCAGTGAATATTTACCTACGTAAACATGTATCCTTGTTTTATCTCACCAAACACATACTTTGCTAATTTAAAAGATGCTTTACGTAAAATTGTTTACCTTTTTTTATTTATAACTAACCAAAGAAATCATTATCAAAATACAGTTACATTTAATGAGGTGATTTTTTATTTTAGAGCTTGAATTATTATTACTATTTAATAAACGTTATCGTCTGTTGGACATTCATTAGTTTCAGTAAAGTGGACGACTTTATAGCCCATCATTGTTATGGAACAGAGACGTCACCAAAAAAATGCAAGCTATTGGAAAATGGTGCTCTAAAAATAGTTGCCGATTTCTAAAATAAGTAAGTGTTGCACAAAAGTTATTGCTTTAACAAACTATGTACACTTAAAGTAAGTTCAGTTTAAATTTAATTAGGACTGTGCTGAAAAACGTAAAAAGTAAGTTTAATTTAATTTGTACCTTTGAGATGTAGTTACGAACTGCATTGATATATGTACGTATTAGATAATTTATTTGTTTTATAAAGCAATTTTATAGCAATAAGACTTTCTATTAAGTTTTGAGATCATATTTATATTTATATTGCATAGGAATATAAAGCGTAGATCAGTGAATAACTGATTGGAACTCGGCAGGCAGCTGTACCATCATGAAAACTAAATTGCTGAATTGAGCTTGGTAAGAAATTATATTTTTTATTTTGTCTTTTCTCTTGCAACACAAAATTAGGATATTACATAATAAGGGTGGTAAGTAGCCTATTTCGCACGAGTTTGTAACTTACACGAGTACGTAATAGGCTACTTACCACCCTTATTATGTAATATCCTAATTTTGTGTAGCAAGAGAAGACTATGTTTTTTTCTACTCCTATAGAGTATAAGAACAGTGACATGAGTAATACGTTACTACCACTCATTAAGATTCTTATGACTTTTGAACGTTTTATGCCCGTATCTAATATTGTAATGTACGATCCTATAAAAATAAATCTTAGTATAAATGTATTAGAGTTGTATGGTTTATTTCAATTATCACGTTAAGAGTTCGAAAAATTCGAACTGAAATAAACAAAATTAGTTGACGCCACTGGTTTTATTAGTTACCTTGAAATTAAACAATTTAACTTCACTTTTTGTATGGTTGACGATGGAATGAAGTTTTATGTTATTAACAGAAGATTTTGCTCTAAAGTAATAACAAACTTTAACGTACTACAAACTATAATTTAATGGTGGTATTAAAATATTTCTGTATTTAAGACTTGAGATTTATTGAACAATTTTCAGTTTACAATAAGGGACTATGTTTTTTAACACTGAAGTAAATGGTTAAGATACATGTATGGGTTTTAAAGTTGACACACTTCTTTCAATATATTCTATGTACTTAGTTATAGTGACAGTGGAGGCTTTGCACAGAATTGTCAATTCAACCTTCTGCTGCGTTTTATGACTGTACCGTTTAAGTCAGCTGCTTATCACTTGCATCGATTAGAATGTAGAAGGAAGCAATACAACCATATTGCATTACAACTAGAAGTATATTTAATATGCCTTCTATAATACTGTGAATATATACTTACCTCATTTATGAAATTATTAACATATTTAAAGTTAGTTTTATTTCAGTATAAAAGGAGGTTACAGAAACAATGTATAATAAATAGGATTATAAATAATTAATGCACCAAAAGTAGTTAGATACTTATTTAAATTGTTTTCAAAATAACTAAAGTCATAATCTATATTATATTATTAAACTTATACATATATAGCATAAAATTTGATGTATCATATTGCTAGATTAAATCATATCCAAAGTTATTATCTGGTAACTTATTATTTACGTAGTAAATACGCATGCCTACAACAGAAAGCTCATTATCAAATGTAGTGTTTTATTAGAAATATAAGTTTCCGTTTGGCAAATTATATAAACTATCATTAATTCACAAAAATGATTCACCTACTAAATATAGGATCTATCAAATAATATCTTGCACCATCGATGAACTGTATTTCCGATGTTATTTCGTTACAACCTTCACTTCCCTAAAATGAAAATTATAATTTAGTGGAGTGACTATATGTTCTTACACGATGTCTAACAATTTCTTTAAATAACATTATCAATACATTTATATGTATGTATTCCAGATAGCAGAACATTGTGCTTCTATCCTAAAACAAAAATAAAAGTAAAATTGTCTGAATCAACGTAAGAAGTTAAAATAAGTGTTAAAGTGTAAGAAACTGAGACGGATTTAAGAGAATTCACGGGGCTTACAAACTTTAAAAGTTACTATAAAGAAATATTATTAACTTACTTAGTGAAGTGTTTGAAATATGTTCCAACTTAAATTAGCATTTTTATATGTAATTTAAAATTAAAATTGACAAAAACCAGGTTAGGATATTCCAATTAAAAATGTGTGATGGAATTTTCTATATTAAACCATAAAAGTGATCGAGGCAGTGACATGCCTATGTAGTTTAATCCACAGAATCCATTTCTGGCTTTAGTTTTCCTGTGGAAAGTAGATTAAGTTAGTTATAGTGAATTTTGTAAATAAAACATTTGTAAAATATTTAATTTATAAAAAAGGCAAGGAAGTATAGCAAAAGTGGTACCTAATGAAAGAAAAAATTATGTAGAATCCAAAAATGCTTTTAGTTTTAAGATTGGTACATATATGAGAAAGTTATGAGTAAAACTAAGGTTTTACAAATTTTAGAAAATTGTTTAACCAATAGAATTAAAGCAATCTTGTTTGTATAGGCAATATCACCAAGGTAATTTAGAAATTTGCAGAAGCTATATAAGCAAGTGGAAAAGCATATCTTGATCTAGACAATCTTTACAATTTTTTTTTACATCTTTACATCGTTTCATCTGTTCCTTGTTTCACAAAATATACGAACCACATACCGATGGATGGAGAATTTCCACTGTAGGACCGATTTATTTAAGCAATAACAATTATAATCGTTAGTGTTGTTGGTCTTCCTTCATTGGAGAAAATATGGGAATGGAAAATAGTTTCTGATTTGGATATAAACAATCTGTACGCTGATGGTTTTTCGGAAATGGAACAAATAATGTATGCAATTCAAACTACTGCCGATATGGACGTTGCTACATCAAAATCGTAATTGGGAAAACGAAAAACCAAATGTTTATTAATATAAATATCAATGAGATATTTATATTTCCATGCTACAATGTTACTTTTCCTGTATCATAAAGTTTACATTTTCGTTCTACTTTGGGGTGAAAGCAAAACGATAATAATGCATAACGCAAACATTTTTACAGTTTTTGGGGCATTTCGATTTATGGCAAGGGCTACCCTGTATTTTTAGGTTTTCCAGACAGCTGTTAGCCCTAACCTCTAAAGACGGTGCGAAAAATTGTCAATTTCTAAATGTTAGTTTACTATCAGTATAGCCAACACACAAAAATTCAATATAATGCAAATTAGCAAATTGCGATTTATAAAATTGTTTTATAACAATCAAAATTAGAAAAAGTTGTATAAAACACACGTTTCATAATGTGTATTGCCGTGCTCGATGACTCGCGTGTCGTATTACAAACTTACACTCGTCCGGTAATCTAACATTATCATACTTGTATTTTAATTTTCCTCTAGTGGATAATAGGTCACTTTATATGTTTCATAAGTGTGAATAAAAGTCCAACGTTATTGTGGATAAAATAA
The DNA here is from genome assembly GCA_036346205.1 of Vesta saturnalis. NCBI lineage: Eukaryota > Metazoa > Arthropoda > Insecta > Coleoptera > Lampyridae > Vesta > Vesta saturnalis. Next base: position 894,616 of record JARFJB010001789.1, read on the forward strand.
CTTTTTATCATTAACTCCCTTTCACAGTAACTTAATTTTCTTAAATTTTCTTTAGATATAATTGACCTTATGAACTTCGAGAAAATAATTTTATATTAAAAGAAAAATAAATGATTTTCTTGGTATAACTGGAACTAATATCGGTTTTTATAAATATAGAAATAAAGATGTGTTTTATGTGTATGCAGGATGAGTCTTAAAATGTATGGTTTTCGGTGGTTTATGTAAATGGGTGTATACACGACAACATAAAAATATCTGGTGTGGAACAATACACGACCTTCCATCCCACAATGTGGAAATTGAAAGAAACGAAATAATTTTAATTATAATTTTTTTATCATAACTATGCCTCTTTTTTATACGTTCATAACGAAAACAGGCACTTTTGTGAAAACACAAACAATCTATATCAGAATAACGTTTAGAACTTCATGTCAGATAGAGATTAATAGACATAAATACATGTTAATTTAAAAAAAAAGCTTCCCTCTTCTATAAGATATTAATAACACAGTTTAACCATTTTGGTTCATATTGAATTAATTTTTAAACTTTCCTTGCGATATATTAAGAAAGCGCATAAAGAAAAGTTATGCAAAATAAAATTTTCTTGTCTACACTTTTTTTTATAGAATTAATCGTTATCCAGCTATTGAAAAAACTAACACTTAAATTATACCTTAGGAATTGTTTTGCCACTAAATAACGCGTCATATCAAACAATTGTACAGAACAGTAGTGATTAAGGGCCGATTCTGGACCAGTTCAAGGTCACTCGCCCTCTGGCGTGAGAAATGTAAGCTTTTGGATCTCTTCAAAGCCAAACTTTTGGCGGAAAATTTAAATTTTAGGAGCTCGCTAGAAATAGAAATTGCAATGTCACCATCCTCATTACAAGGTCACTCTGCGGTCAAACGTTTTGGCGGGAAATTTGTATGTCAGAAGCTAAAAATAGAAATTGCAATGTCATCATATTATAATTCGTAGAAGTCTAAAAATAGAGTGGTCAAGGTCAAAGATTATTGACCTGTAGGGGTATCGTATGACATTTCTTAGAAGTAAACTTTTTAAAAGTGCATGTGCCCTCGAGATATCAAAAAGGTATAAAGTGATTAACGTGGCAGTAATTAATACTAAGTATGGTGAACGTATAGTGATGGAAACATGATTTTAAATGTATGTTACCTCAACGCTTTTATGAGTATTTGAAAGAAGAAAATCGAATGGAAGGATTTAATACGCTGCTAAACACGGGGGATGTCTTCATGGGTAGTTTGGGTAAAATCGGGAAAACAACAAACATAACATTAGTTTTTAATAGTAGTACCACAACCCCACCCACATGATTTAACTAAAATCATTTCTTAAACAGCGTTTAGTCCTAGTGCAATTGCAAGCAAGTACAGTCGTTATAATGCAGGCAGCAGTAACATCATTTCCGCAACGATCCATACTCAGAAGTTCACCGTTGTACATGGATACCCCACATAGTTGCAGTAACAATATGAATAACAATTTTACCTTGTGTTGTTGGTGCTGTCAAAATAGTGATGGTGGTGATAGAAGTAAAAATGAAGAGAAACATGATGAAGGTTATTCTTCTGACACTGACAGACAGCCATATGATTTATCTGAAGTGTGTAAACAAGCAGCTAGTGAATACTTAACCGATTGTATTTATTATAAACTATCGAACGATACTCATCATGCAAAACACATGGAAATTGGATACAGTACGCACCTCAAGCTTGCACCAGTAGTGCGTATTGGGTGTGCTAACTGTGATCAAAGCGATAATGCAGTGTTGGACATGAAGGAATAGAATGAGCTTCTAAGAAGCACTACAACTGCTGGTGTGTTTTTATGAAAAGTTCATACAACAAGCTGTTGACTACCGTCGTTTTCGTATGAAAGAATTCCGTGGTGGTGATGATGACATTCATAAAGACATTGATGATGTTATAAATGCTAAGTATAATATTAATTCACATAACACTGTATGTTTAATGGAAATATTGTATTATCGCCCTGCTTATCTAATGTATAGCATTTACTGAATTTGTTTTTCTCAATTTAGGTTCTATCCATCCAGGTAAACAATGTTAGTTAAGAAGCGAAAGAGTGTAGGTGGTGGTGGTGGTGGTGGTATGGTGGTGGTGGTGGTGGTGGTGGTTTAGTGAATGCTCTAATCAATAAACTTCCGTTTGAATTGCATTTACCTGGTTACCAGTACTGCGGTCCTGGTACAAAGTTAGAAAAACGACTCGCACGCGGTGACCCCGGTATTAATCAATTAGATGCTCAGTACAAACTTCACGATATCAGTTACAGAGACCACAGAGATTTAGATAGTAGACATAAAGCGGATAAAATTTTACAAAAAAAAGCTTGGGAACGCTTTAAATCATCAGACGCAACATTAGGTGAACGAACTGCAGCTTTAGCAGTCAGTACCGCCATGGAAGCAAAGAGAAAATTAGGAATGGGGTGTAAACGTCGATCTAATCTGAAGAAGAAGAAAAAATGCAATGACGGAAATTTATTGCATTTATTGCAATGATGCTAAAAATGCTAAAAAATTGCAAGAAGAGAGATCGCGCCATAATCGCATGATCCGTCGCTATAGGCTCCGTGAATAAAAAAGATGGTGCACTGTATCTAAAACCAAACAAATCTGGTGGTGGTGCATTATACTTAAAACCGTTTCCAAAAAACTGAATAGATTGCCCGAAAGACCGTTAACGGATACTGATTTAAAAAATACTCCAAACACGTACCGTACTTTAGGGATATTTTTATGAGAGATAGCATGCCTAAATTGCCACGGAAAAATGAATCTGGAATTACCCATTGGGTTTGCTACAAAAAGGGTGGTAAAAAGGTATGGTATTACGATAGTTTCGGTAATATTCGACCACCAAACGAAGTGATTAACTACTTTCGGGGGTGTAAAATATATTATAATTACAATCAAGATCAAGAGTTTAATACAATTATTTGCGGACACCTATGCCTACAATTTTTATATAAATAATCAGCACAACATCAAATTTTCTCAGTTATGTCAATAACATTCAGTTTAGAAGGTGATGGTAACACAGCTAACTACAACTTCTATCCACCGATAGAGCTAGATTTGGGGAAGAAATACGCTATTGGATTGGTTGGATTTTACGGCTGCAACAGCATTAGAAACATTTATACAGGCAACGATAGATTTTATTTTAGAACAAATCCATCTCATTTGCAAGTGATTAATATTCCACACGGTGCATATGAGTTAGATGAAATTAACGATTATCTAAAATACCCACAGAAAAGTTTATCATTAGAGCAAACAACAATACACTTAAATGTGAGATAAACAGTTCATTTTAGATCAATTTTACTAAAGAAAATTGCATTGGACGCATGCTACGGTTTGAGTCTAAAATATTAGAACCAAATATTTTACATACATCTGCGTTAGACATCCAAATACTTAAACACACTAATCTACACGTAGAATGCAACATTATAAAGGGATCTTATAGAAACGGGAAACCTGCTAAAGTATTATATGAGATTGATGTTTCAGTTCCACCAGGTTATCGTCTAGATAAAACTCCTAGCAATACTCAATATTTAGAAGTAAACACTGACATTATTAGTAATATAACAATTAATTTGACTAATCAAAAGGGTGAATTAATAGACTTTGGTGAAAGTGAACCATTCACTGTACGCTTAGAACTAAAAAACATGGGTCTGAGAATTAATCCAGGATCAATTCCATCTTTCAAAAATTCATATAAAAGAAAACATCCCTACAGTAAGTCATTAATTAGTCAACCTTCATTGCGGTTAACATCTGCAGAGAAATACTTTTTAACATCAATTGGTTTAAAAGTTCTCAATCACAATGGCAGAATCGTTAAACGTCTTTCAAAACGTACATTTTGATGATACTATAATTAAATCAGATATACACACTTATCTTTCATATGGATCTTCTGAATATGAACCTTCCGAAGAAATATGCATCTTAATTCAAAGTCAAGATCTAATTACGGTTACTTATGCTCAAAAAAGAAGATGAAAGAAAAGCTAGCAACTTAACCAACAATTTCCCGAACTTTCTTTTCGAAGAAATTCGTTATGAGTTAGGTGGTCAGAGAGTGGATGTTTGTAGAAATCCAGGAATAACATCTACGTTTAAGGGATATATTTCTTATACGGCAAGCAAAAGCAAAGCACTAAGCCATTTGGGATGGTCACCAAAGAATGAAGAACCATTACAAGTAGAATTCGATGAGCAAAATGGAGAAAAATCTTTTACAGTATGCATACCATTGAATCACATATTTGGAATAATGGAGGATTATCGTCAGGTAATCGTGAATATGCGCCAAGAGTTAGTTTTAATTCGATCTAGAAGCGATATAAACTGTTACTATGGTGAAGTTGATGCCGCAATAACCTTAAATAAAATTCAATGGAAAGTACCACGCTTAACACTTAGTGATGCGAAACTTAACTTGTTTCAAAAAATCAATAAAAATCTATCAATGGGAGTTATATGCATTACCTTCTTTAAAACAACCTCAGACATATGGCCAATAAAAACATCAACGCAACTGGAAAAACGACGTTGGATAATTGTTGCATTCCAACAAAGTAAAAGGTATACAAGGTCAGCAAGGGCCGGCAATTTTGATCACATTAACATCAGAAATCTTAAAGTACATCTGAATTCTGAGTATTATCCATATGAAGCAATGCATTTGAACCGCAGTGCTAACCAATATATACCTGCCTATCACAATTTTTTGAAATTTCGATGAGATTACTATGGTGAAGATGATAAAGATGCATTATTCAACTATTCCGAATTCAAATCATATCCAGTATTTGTAATGGACTGCTCTAAACAAAATGAATCCTTAAAAAACTCAACAGTAGACATCAAATTGGAAATTGAATCTCTAACACCTTTCGATAATGGAATTGTTGTCTATGGTCTTATTCTCCATGACGCTATTGTGCAGTACAGCCCACTCACTGGGGAAGTGAAACAGTTATAGTTATTGTAATATAGCCTAGTATATAAATAAAAAATGTTGTAATTATGCGCCTTAGTTTTATTTCATCCACTAACGATGAAAGTAGTTGCTCCAAAACAAAAACTCTCAAGTCAAAATCATGACTTTGATGAAAAGTCTATTACTTCAAAACATGGTGATTTACTTCCTAATAGTATACGTGGTATCATATGTGGCCCCTCCAATTGCGGTAAAACAAACGCAATGATCAGTCTGCTTACTGAAAAAAATGGTTTGAAATTTAAACATGTATACGTATACTCTAAGTCATTGAATCAAAACAAGTGCAAACTTTTACAGGAAATCTTACTGCCAATGAGGGATATAGGTTACTTTACCTTCAGTGATAATCAGGACGTAATTGAGCCTAATTGTGCAAAATCAAACTCTATTTTTATCTTCGATGATATCGCTTGTGAAAAGCAAAATAACATAAGGGTATATTTCTCTATGGGTAGGCATAACGATATTGACTGTTTCTATTTGGGTCAAACAGTAAAATTCCAAAGCAATTGATTCGTGACAATGCGAATCTAATTATATTATTTGAGCAAGATGAATTAAACCTAAAACATGAGTATGAGGATCATGTAAGTCCCACCATAAACATGAAATTATTTCGGGACATGTGTTCAAAATGCTGGGTAGATCCGTTTGGTTTCATGATCATAAACAAGGACGCTGAAGTTAATAATGGTCGCTATAGGAAAATATTTGATGAATACATAATACCTTAAACTGCTTACAGCAGTTTAGTAGGTACTGATGTGTTCAGGTATTAACAGCTCTCTGTTTGTGTAAACAGCTATCTGTTCGAGGTAAACCGGTATCTGTTCAGCAAACCCGCTTTACTACAATGGATAACAAGGAAATGATATTAAAGAAAAAAATTATTCAGGCTCGTAAAGTAATACAGCGAAAGTATAACAGTATTAAAACTGCTCGCATTGATAATGAAAGAACATTTTAAAGTACTTATAAACCCCTAATAGGACCTCTAACTGAAATAGTAGACAAAATAAATCCAGATAAAAAAACACCTAAAAAGGAGCCCATTGGCGTTAAACCCAAAAACCACCCCTATTAATATTTCCGAGAAAGCACGCTACTACCCCCACTAGCCCGCTAACTCAAATTCAACGTACTCTAGGCTTCACTCCATTAGGTGATTCAAGAAAGGGTGAAAAAACGGAAGCTTCCGTTTTTTCAAACAAATCCTCCTCCAGGTCTTCGTACACCATCATTCCTAGATTAAGGAGAGATTAATATTGAGGAAGAAGAAGAAGAACATCTTAGTGTCACAGATGATTATACTATCCGTAATGAACCCATCTCAGAAGAATTTCTTGAGCAATATCATGAATTACCTCGTATATACGTTGAACGTATTATGAGGGATCCTGAAGGTGTTATTGATCATACTTATGGAGTCCACTATGATACCAAAACTGACAAATGGACAATTGGTGATACTCCCGTTACAATTAAAGGAAACGATATGATTATTAAAGGTGTCACGTATAAACGGACTCCAGGTTTATATGATCTGCTTATTATGAATGAACCCAATTTAAATCTAGTAAATTCAAAAGATAGAAAAGATTATAGAAGTATTTTAGAAGCTACTAATGTTGTAAGGCGAGATTATGACGTAAGTGGGCAAATTCGAGGGAGCCGCAGCAAAAAGTATACGCAAATAATCAAACCCTTGGTATCATCATCATCATCACCCACGACCAAGGGAGGTGGAGCTATGTTTTTTAAGGAATTAACAAACAGGCCCATTGAATATAAATATTGGAATGATGTACATGAACTAATTCTTGATCTAGAGGTATTATGGGCAGAAAAATTGGCAGGGAATACAGATGTCGTGAATGACATAATATCAATTGTATGAGGATGGGTACATGGAAAAACCAAAGAGCCGTTTTTTGAACAGTATAAATGAGAATGCATTGATGTCGACATATCACAACTAAAATGACCCTTGACAAATTTGGACGTTCACATGTCCAGCATCATTTCAAGAAATTAACCCCTCAGTTTAAACTGATTGATGATAATCAATTTGATATCGAGAATAGGAGACTCAGCAATGTTGCCAGCCCCATAGATCCTCAAGATGCCGTCACTAAGCAAAACTATTTATCAACAAGATTCAATTTGGATGGAAACCGTTTGACACAGTTGACGGACCCGGAAGAAGATGGTGATACTATACGTAAAGGATATCTTGATTTTTGTCTACAAGCAGTTCAGAAAGCTTTTAAAGGAAGCTCTAACGCTTATCTAGTGTTGGAGCAAAAACTATATCGGTTTAAAGAAATTGTGGATAAATTAGTACCATGTCCAAATTACAACTCGTCAACGAATTGCATAAACCTGCACGAAAAAAATTTTTAACGAAAGCGCACAATAGTTAGAGGTTTTTATGACCTTTGGCAAGCAGATTTGGCTGAATTTAACACATATGCCAAACAAAATAGGGGCTATAAGTATATATTAGTGGTTATCGACTGTTTTTCGAAATACTTATGGACTAAAGGATTAAGAACGAAAACAGGTCAAGAAGTTACCAAGGCCATGCAAACAATCTTCAAAAAAGGACGGAAACCTACCAATTTGCAGACAGATGCAGGAAAAGAATTCTACAATGAGCATTTTACTAAACTAATGCAGCCTTATGGAGTCAATCATTACTCCACCTATAGCACAAAGAAGGCTGCAATTGCGGAGTGTGTTATCAGAACCATTAAGGGTGCTCTATATAAGTCATTCAGCCTACAAGGTAAATACAAATGGATTGATACAATTGATACCATAACCATGTATTATAACAATCGTAAGCATAGAACTATCGGAATGAAGCCCAAAGATGTTGGTAATCATACAAATCATACAAAGCACTCATATAAAAATATTCGATAGGAATCGATATTCTGTGGGTGACATAGTACGAATCAGTAAATTTAAAGATATTTTCGCCAAAGGATACACACCTAATTGGTCTAGTGAACTATTTAAGATTGTGAAAGTTCGCATTACTAACCCCACTACGTACATGCTGGAAGACATGAAGGGAAAGCCTGTACTGGGAGGGTTTTATGAAAACGAATTACAAAAAACAAAGTATCTCTATGTATATCTAGTAGAAAAAGTGCTTCGCTCCAAGAATTATAAGTTATTCGTAACGTGGTGGGGATTGGATGAAAGATCATGGATCAATAAGGATGATATTGTTTTATAACATTTAACCTGTACTTTGTGAAACAAATTACTTATATTAGTTATATAGTTTGTAGAAAAGGATGTAGCTCTTAGATGAAATAAAACACACAAAAAAATAATAGTATTTTATTTTTTAAATATTACATTTATTTTTAAAACTTCATTATCTTATAAAGTGAACCTAAAGTACTTCATAATCACTTAAATTACTGGATGGCCATATCCCCGAATCTGGCACACACCGCCATCCCAAGCAAGAATTTGAATTTGTTTCACCTTTATTGATGTTGTCTGGTATCCAGTAATAAATTTTGTGGTGCTCATCGTTTTTCCACGGTTGAAACTTATAGTTAATATTTTGTTCTAGTAATATTTCCATCAAAATATCGAGGTGCTTGTAGTTAGCATAATATGCCGCTTTCTCAATACATTCAGTTATAATAAATAAGGTGTCCTTGTAAGCAATATTTTCTAAAGTGGATTTAACATTTGTTGAATCATGAACCCTTAATAAATTGTATAGATACATTTTAAGCGGTATGTCACCAAGTACATTCATATCGTCTAAGATCTTATCTACTTTATCAAAAGTTAATGAATTGCAACCTTTATCGGTACACAATTTCATAAAACTTTTAATGGCATCGTCTAATTTATTTTTTTTATCAAATAATGTCTTAATAATAACTTCATTTGCACTCTTTGAGTTTATAGCACGCAGTAAAAACACTCATCAGGAATAACAATATATTGTAATATATTCAGTACAAATAAATAGCTTTCGGGGGAGGACTTCCCCAACAAAGAACGCTTCAGGTATTTTCTGTAGATTTTATCACTACTGTACCATAGCTCTTCCTGCAATTTGTCTTCAAGACTGTTCATAATGATAAAATTGTTTTCTGAAACAGAAGACGAATAAAATGCTATGTAAAGTTAAATCCCCAAGGTCTAGTATCGGTGAAATTGAAATTTACTAATCGTTTATCATCACAAGGATTAAGTACTACTTTATTCTGTTTGATAGTGAACACATCATGTTTCTTTGATCTTATCAGATGCTGATAACACCTTATTACATCACCATAAGAGGGTTCTTGATATTTGCTATATTAACTATAATTCCTGTAAGTAACCTGCCATTAAAACATGAATCTAGAGTGTACCAACATAATTTGCGTGTACGCTCTTTAACACCATTGATAATTCCACTACCAGTTTTCTCTGAAGCGTTCTTTAACTGTTTAAGTCTAACAATAGCTCTTTAACAATAATAAATTACTTTCGAGTTTAAGCAAATTTTCACGTGCCTCTAGATACATTTTATTTCGTATTATATCTTGCAATAGCTTATATTAATGTTAATTATACGGATGTACATTAAAAATTCATTTTTCGTTTTCAAGAATGGAATACGTCTTGTTAAAATAACAATATCACTATTACTTGGTATAACCTTACTCATAGTTCCCTTCAAAACTGTATCCAACAATGCAAAAATATAAAGCACACACTGCCGATTATGCAGTAATCGACTTGTGGCAAATATTTTATTTATTATAATTGATAATTAAAAATTAATAATTTAAGTAACTGTAGAAGTACTTTAGGTTTACAATTACAATTACAATTCTAGTCACGAGTACAATATACTGACTGGTATAAAAATTCTCTTTATTGGCTTATATAGTCATATAAACCAACATTCAATATCAAATATCACAAACTTGTTATAACTTGTATTTGACTTTAGGCAGCATACAGAATCTCGTCTTATATGAAAATTAAATTTGGCTTTAGTTCATTACCTTTAGATTGCGTTGCAAGAGCATTCGCAAGAACCTCAGTTCAGACAGATGTATACATTGCATTTTGTTCATTATTATTACTGGTCTTTACTGAGAATATCTATTAACACCTATCATTAACCTTGCTTATATTGCATGAAATACTTTCACACGTTTTAGTTCATTGCCTATGCAGCATACAGAAACTTGTCTTACATAAAAATTAAATTTGATGCTTCTACACGCTTTAGTTCATTACCTTTAGATTGCGTTGCAATATTCGGAAGAACTTTAGTTCAGACAGACGCACAAACTGCACTTTGTTCATTATTATTACTGGTCTTTACTGAGAATATCTATTAACACCTATCATAAATTTTGCTGATATTGCATGAAATACTTTCACATGCTTTAGTTCATTGCCTTTAGATTACGTTGTAATTGTATTCGTAAGAGTATCAGTTCAGACATTGCACTTTTTTTATTATCCTCAGTGGGCGTTTACTGGGAATATCTATTAACTTAACCTTGCTGACATCATATGAAATACTTTGTCATTCCTAGATTATGCTGCATTCATTACAGATCATTACCTTTCGCTTGCATAGGTCAGTTCATTCTACTAACCACTTCCACTTGTTAGCAATTTTGATAACGTTAACAGATTTACATGTATATAGTGTTAAAGTTTTATGTGAATACTCATTCATTACGTAGTAGTCACGATGGCTTCAACAAGCAAGAAAACTAAACTGACAAAAAGACAAATATTCTGCAAGATATCTTGGTGCAACCATGTTTTAGTTACAGGGACACATTCAATTGAAAATACTCCTGCCATATCTATCAGAGACAGTGATGTGGAGGAGGATTTTCACGATATTTTGAAAAGTAAGTATACGTTACTTAAATGAGTTTTCATTTACTGATTTATGTATTGGCTAATGTAATTTATTATTTTTCTAGTATTACACCGACAACAGTTGTTGCCACACCGCAACAACCACCATCACTTCACCATATCCAGTATGTAGGGAAGAATCTATCCCTCATCCAACGGGATGATGACCAGGAGGGCCTTGCAACATCTCCACCAACACATCTTACGCAAGACACTTCGACATTGCAAAAATTTAGGGCGAAGAGCGTGAGATGGTTACATCAAATTTCGGCAGAATACACAAACAGTGAGATGTCGGGAGTCGCTCGCGTTGAGCAACTAACTGTGGAGTTAGCTGAGGCTAACCAGCAGTTACAAAAACTTAGAATAACTATAGCAAAAACAGAAAACGTGCTGCGTACGTTAGAGGACTTAGATGTAAATATTTAAATTAGTGTGTATAGTGTAGTTTAGTCAATTTGTTTTAGATGTGTGAATAGTTTTAAATTAGTATATGTTGGTAAGAAGTTTTTGCATAATTTGTTTAGTATAGTATTTTTCTGTAGAATTTATTGTAGTATTTTTTATGTTTTAATAAATAAATAAATGTTAAACTTGTTTGGTTTATTTATCCTAAAAATTTTACTACAGCTAAAAAACATCCTTGTATTATTATTATTGGAAATATACATACATATAATTCATATTTCGAGTTTTCATGAAACAGTGTATAGGTACATTGAAATATTACTACAGCTAAAAAAAAAATGCGAGTTATAGTTCAATTTGCACTAGAAAAGTGAAATGATCTACATTAAGAAAAAAGTTGAAAACATCTGGAAGGCTGACTTACTCATTTATAAATTTCTACATCGAAGTAAAGCAGTCCTTTTTGCAAATTTTAAGTGCATGTTGCGTTACAAATTTATTTATTGTAAAATATCATGTATATAAATAAAGTATGAAAATATAGTACAGTTAAAAGTGAAAAAAAGCTTGCGTTAAATAAAAGTCAAAACAGTTCCCAAAGCATGTACATCTAAAAACTTTACGCCATGTATTTATGCAATACAAATGACATAATCGCATTCATACATTTGCAAGTCTCGTTTCAAAATTGTAATGTGAATTGGTGATAAAAAGTTTACCTAGCAGTCGTAGTAGTTGTATTTAATAAAATTAATAATAATTGTCAATTATATATTTACTTTTGAACTTATTCGTTCACAAGAAGCTTATAATAAGTTAAGGATATAATTGAATCCTTAAGTAAGTGTTGAATACAAAATGTTAATTTCAAAAAATTTCGTAATTATATGAAACGGTAACTTAAAAATACACTAAGAAGGTTATTGTAAAATATCATGCATATAAAGAAAGTGTGAAAATATAATACAGTTAAAAGAGAAAAAAAAGCTTGCATTAAATAAAAGTCAAAACAGTTCTCAAAAGCATTTAAATCTGAAAACTTTACGCCACGTATTTATGCAATACAAATGACACACGCACGCACGAACGCACGCACGCACGCACGCACTCACGCACACGCGCGCGCACGCATGCACGCACGCACACACCCACGCACCCACGCACGCACGCACGAACACGCACACACACACACAGTCACACACACTCACACACACACTCACACACACACTCACACACTCACACACTCACACTCTACACACTCACACGCTCACACACTTATACACTCACACACTCACACACTCACACACTCACACACTCACACACTCACACACTCACACACTCACACACTCACACACTCACACACTCACACACTCACACACACTCACACACTCACACTCACACACTCCACACACTCACACACTCACACACTCACACACACACACTCCCACACTCACACACTCACACACTCCACACACCTCACACACTCACACACTCACACACTCCACACACTCACACACTCACACATCACCACACTCACACACTCACACTCACACTCACACTCACACTCACCTCACACTCACCTCACACCTCACACTCACACACTCACACACTCACCACACACCTCCACACCTCACACTCACACCTCACCTCACACCTCACACTCCACACTCACACACTCACACTCACACACACACTCACACTCACACACTCACATACACACTCACACACTCACACACACACACTCACACACTCACACTCCACTCACACCTCACACACCACACCACACACCTCACATCACTACCACCACACCACTACATCACACACCACATCACACCACCACACACTCACACACTCACACTCACACTCACACACTCACACACTCACACCTCACACCACTCACACCTCACACACTCACACACCACACATCACACTCACACACCACACCTACCACACTCACACTCACACACATCACATCACACACACCACCACTCACACACTCACACACTCCACATCACACACTACACACACATCACACACTCACACACTCACACACTCACACACTACACACTCCACACTACACACACTCACACACTCACACACTCACACACTCACACACTACACATCGCACGTCACGCACGCACGCACGCACACACATCACACACACTCACAAATACACACACACCACTCACACACTCACACCTCACACCTCACATCCCACACACTCACAGCACTCACACACCACACACTCACACTCACCTACACTCACCACACACACACTCACACACTCACACACCACACACTCACACCTCACACCTCACACCACCACTCACCACTCACCACACACCACACACTCACACCTCACACACCTCACACTCACACCACACTCACACTCACACACTCACACACCACATCACACCACACACTCACACACTCACACATCACACTCACACACTCACACACTCACACTCACACTCACACACCCACACCACACACACACTCACACACTCACACACTCACACACTCACACACACACACACACACCACACACACACACCCACACTCACACTCACACACACACACACCTCACCACCCACCACACACACCACACTCACCTCACAGCTCACACGCTCACACCTCACCGCACACAGTCACACGCACGCACGCACCACGCACGCGCACACCACACACAGACCAAACACCACACACTCACCACACTACACCTACGCACACCACACCACCATCCACCACCACCACTACGCACGACTCACACGCACGCACGCCGCACGCACCCTCACACCTCACACACTCCACCACCAACCCACAGCTCACACTCACACTCACACCTCACCTCACACACACATCACACACTCAACACACTCACACTCCATACACCCACACGACTCCACTCACACTCACACTCACACACTCACACACCTCACACGCACACGCCACCACCTCCACCCACACCTCACACTCACACACCCACACTCACACATCACACACACACACACACATCACACACTCACACACTCCCCCACACATCACACACACACACATCACACACACACTCACACACACACACACGCACCCACGCACCCACGCACCCACGCACCCACGCACGCACGCACGCAATCACGCAAGCAAGCACGCACGCACGTACGCACGCACGCACGCACGCTCGCACGCACGCTCGCACGCACGCTCGCACGCACGCACCCACCCAACCACCTACCAACCCATCCACCCACCCACCCACCCAAACAACCATAACATTTAGAGAGTGTTCTCCCGTCACTCGTCCCCGTTCCTCTAAAAATCAGCCTCAAAACCTTTCCGATTTGTACCTGACCGTTAACTTATATATATATATATATATATATATATATATATATATATATATATATATATATATATATATATATATATATATATATATATATATATTATATATATATATATATATATTATATATATATATATATATATATATATATATATGTATGTATACAGGGTGATTCACGTCGATGGTACCTTAGACGTTTACGGAAAACGAGACATGGGATCTTTTTTAAAATTTGGTCACTTGCATGGCTGGCTCGGATCTATCGATCTAAAATATTTTCAGCGTTGCAACGTTGTCTCTTATGTGGAAAAGTGACATCACCTTTGATATTTTTAATGAGACGCCCTTTATATTATTACATTTTTGGGTTCGCTATTGCTTTTAAATTATTTTTGCATCGCACATCTCTATGCCTATCTTCAACCGTTTTTGAGTAATTAATTAATTTCCCTATTTTTTAGCCAAAACATGGTTCCAATCGAATGTTCATTATTGTGGTGTTTGAACATGTAGAAAGTTGAAATTCTGGATGCACTCTATGAATAAGCTGTTCATCAGTTCTGCTTAACAAAATTGGTTCCATATTGTACAGGGTCGTTCGAAATTCGTTACGTTTCCGCAAGGTACAAAAATGCAGAAAAGTTGATTATTTCAAGTAGGACACTCTGTGTATTATCGAATATTCTGATAGACAATTGAAGTCCCTTTAAAATGATGTATCATGTTCCTATACCTAAACAGTAAGGTTTCCGAAATAGAAGTATGTTCCTATAAAAATTTGTAATGTAGTCACACGTTTGTATTGTTACAATGAAGTGTCAAGAATTTTTGACATTATTAAATTCTGACATCAGTATTGTTGATATTAGCACGCGTCCACATTTGTTAACAAGAGTAGTAGCGAAAAGTATTAAAATGGATATATATATATATATATATATATATATATATATAACGTAGCAGTTCTAATTTTCATTACGTAATCATATTACGTAAAGGAGAATTTACACATATAGTAGAGAGCTTCGTTATTCGTGTGTTCGTACATAGGAGTAGAAAATAGTACATTAGTACATTCTATACCGCGGGGCTGAAGTAGCACTTTTAATCCCGAAGGTAAAATTTACCTGAAGGATTAAAGGTACTTCGGTCGCAAGGTGTATACGATATTTTTCGTACTTCTGAAATTGAAACTGTATACATCATAACATAAAAATTACATTGAAACCGCTATAGAAACACATATAATTAAGTCCAAAGCTAAACGCTGTTGCGGTGGTGTCTATGTTCTCTCGAAAATTCACTTCTACGTTGCTTAGCAACAAACATAATTTGGAAACATTGTCATATGATTATCATTATCATTGTCCTGTCCTGTGTATCATGAGCTCTGGGGTGAGTGAAGAAAGTTTATCTAAAATTGATAAAAAAGCAGCAGAAGTACGTGAAGAGTTATTACCACTAAAGTCCCAGAAAGTATACGAGCAGCAGTAGGATGCATTCAAAAAAGGATGCCGCATGAAAAATGTTGGAAAATCTTCAGAAAATGCCTTACTAGTTTACTTCGATGAAAAATCAAAAGTTTTTTATGGCTCAGCAGTCTAGGCACATTACTCAATGCTGAAATCCGTTATTAATATTAGAGAAAGTACCAATTGCTTCCTGATTGCGGTTAAAAATTCGAAAAATAAAATTTTTAGAAATTTTGTGATCATAAATTCAAAACACTGTGCAATCAATTTTGTAGAGACATTTAGAGAGTGTGTGGCACTGCGAAAGACGAGGACACCTAATTCAAAATGTTTTGTTCAATACATCAACAAAGAATGCACTATGCGTCCAGTAGGAAAAAATATGTTTGGAAGATTTCCACGGCAAATAGCAGCTTTCTTAAAATTAGAAAATGCGGCGTCGTGTACAGGACATTGTTTTAGACGTACATCTTGCGTCTTTATTAGCTGATTCGGGAGCAACAATAGACACGCTGAAGAGCGTGGCCGAGGAATAAGATGAATCTTCTATTAAAAATAAACAGAACATAACAGATAAAATATTCGGTCGTGACCGATTTATCTATCACGGTTACGAGGCCATTGTCTTCATTATCACCTCCTGCTTCTGCAGCATTGTCGGATCAAATACCAGTGCAGTATGAAAAGGACATATTTACGCATCAAGTATCTACTGCATTAACCCAGGAAAGGCTGGTCAATATGACGAACTGCAATAACATTAATTTAGATATTAACGTCACCTATTATAATTCTAATTAATTCTCTTCAATAAAGTACTTATAAGATCCATTTTTTCGTAATTTAATCCTTCCGGGATTTTCGTCAATCCTGGATGGACAAAAGTGACACTTCAGTCTGTGATAATGGAGTGAAGTTGTCACTTCAGTCTCGGAAGTCCGAAATTGTATATTATTTTATGTGAAGCTAAAGTGATACATTTTTTGTCGAATATATGTTTGCCAGCCAAGCGTAAACGTGATTAGAGATGAGACAAAAAAAGTCACTTTAGCTTCACAAAAAATATGCTATTTTTTCTTCAAACCTAACCTAAGTCCAGTTATTTTTAAGAGAAGTTGTTCGCGAAACGAGGGTCTACCATTAACCTGGATTTGTATAGGTTGCTTTGCGAAACGTTAGACGTGCGTAGCTATGGATTCTACAAAATAAATCATAAATCTATATTAAAGAAGTGGACATTAGAAGGAACTGGTAGCGTTTTTGACATTTTTCACTTTACAGCCGCTGTGGAGCCGTGCTAAGGTTTTTTAGCGCCACTGGAAAATGACAACAACAAAATGACAATTTAGTATCTTGCATTGCGCCACTAAATGTCATGTTTACTGACGTTTGAAGAAGTCTTTTTCTCCCGCCGGCCGGTTAGAAAAGTAGGCATTGCTCATTCCATTTGAGGTTTGGAAGTCGCATTTCCACACCTAGGTGTGCACAGGAACTGATATTCGTCTTATGCTGACAACTGTACCAATAATGTTACAACTAAGAAATGGCATCTCTGACCTACATTTGGTTTGCATTAATCATGCGGTTAAATAGACTTCCAGAGAAATTTACTACTAAAGAATTAACTGTATATTTAATAATTTATTTTATTGTTTTAGACAGCTGCCGCTTGTACATAACTTTAAAAAGCGTGTACGCGAGAAGTAGATAGTAAATTAAACCAAAACAAGCACTCATGTAATCGAAAACAGCCGTTGAATAACATTATTAATTCAAAACAAGGAAGTAAAGAAATCGTTCAAACAAAAAAGCTTACATATAAAAAGAACAGAAGGTAATTGACATTATTGTGAATTAAAATGAAGTTGAAAATTACAATTTGCACAATTCTGGAATTATTAAAAATACGTGTTGACTGATTTAAGGGTTGACTTATCAAAAGCGAAAGTCACGGATCTACCTAAAAATAAAAGTACGATGTGCATAGAAACTGACCATCGAGCACACGACTACTTTGCAATAAAATAGTAATTCGATTAAACAAAAAATATTCCTTAGAGCACAATACCTATTTACGCATGCACTTCCGAGACTAAAATAGATACTTTAGTCTCTGTCTACTGGAACTAAAGTGGGTCATTTATTCTCTAGGGATTAAATATGGACTGAACCCCCTAGAGAGTTCATTGACATATGTGAAACTTCAAATATTTTTTATTAATTTTTTTACGAAACATTAACATTAATATTATTACAGTTAATAAATATAAGACGATTGATTTCCGAAACAATAGGTACTGCTGTATGTAAAGTTGAACGCATTTCCAAATGAATCAGTGCCTGTGGGCTGGTGTTTTTGATCACCTCCACCTCCAAAAATTTTTTCGGCGATAAGATTGTTATTATTCAGGGAGTTTTCCACATACCCTTCTGCAACAGTTGCAGACTTCCATCCCCCATGTCTTTTTAAAACGTCAACAGTCGCACCTGAATCAGCTAGTAGAGATGCAGAGGTTCGCCTCCAACAATGTCCTGTATATGACAACGTATCTGGTAGGTTTAAGAATGTTGCAACTTTCTGGGGCAATTTTTCAAATATATTCTTTCCTACAGGTTGCACTGTACACTGCTTGTTAACGTAACGAACAGAAAATCTTGAATGGGGAGTTTCGGCTTTTCTCAATGATATATATTTCTTGCAGATTTTTGTATAACTAATGATAGTTTTATCCGAATTTTTTACAACGAAGTTCCTCTCTGTTGCATTTTTGGTAGCTCTAATGTTAAGATGAAGTCTGTTGCCCAAATCAGTCAAATCATTAATTGACAATTCGATTAATTCAAGTGCTCTACAAGCCCCTGCCACACCAAATATGAGTGCTACCTACAGAAAAATCATTTTTAGAAGTAGGTACAATGATTTTTGGACATACTCACTTTTATCATTAAAAATGTGTCATCATTATGTTTAACGTTAAGCATAGTTTTTAACATTGAATACTGGGCCCACAATGTAGAAGCAGCAAATTTGTTTACCTTTTCATTAAAAAATACCAGCAAAGCATCTTCGTTAAAATTTGTAATTTTCTTTTCACAGCACCACTTTAAAAATATACCATACTCTTTATCGTAAATTGTACGAGATTTGGAAGGCAGTAAGTCTTCTAAAGCCTCTTCAGCGGCTTTTTCTAGCTCAAATTCGTCGTACATATTTATTACCCTTTTGTAAAAAATTTTTCAAGTATGGCTACCGTTGTTTACTAATTCCCATGCTAACCGACTGTTTTTTTTTTTCAAATAGCAAGATTTCTAGATAATTTTATTCAAATTTGTCACATTGACACAAACAAATCTGGAATTATTGCAGATAAAAAATAAATACTTTGGAAGTGCAAAAAATAGCGTATATACTTCGGGACCAAAGTGTATAAATCCCTTGAGTGGTTGTTGCCCTCGGTGTTCGCCCTCGAGGCAACAAACCCCACTTGCGGGATTAAATGCTGCACTTTGGTCCCTCTATATGTAACTTACTATTGTTTTTAATTTCTAATATGTATAATTATATCAGAATGAGACCCACCGGGCGGAAAATTGTATTCAAGAGTCGGTTGGAAGTATTATTGCAGGCCTCATATTACAGACTTTGACTGACGGCTCGGTCCATAAACCTTTGATCGGTCTGAATAATAATAATAATAATAATTTTTACCTACGACCACTGTAGAAAATAGACGAAAACACACGACACACAGCCTCAGTAAATTCGTCATTACACACGGTAAACAAATCGCACAGTTTTCGTAAACAAAACGCACAGTTTGACTATATTAACAAATGAAAATATTACAATGTCATATGCATCGACAAATCGAGATACTTCTAATATACGTGATAATTGTACAGTAACCATAAATAATTATAATGTTTCTAATGTTAATTAAACCAACGTAGTAGTAAATAGAACGAATTATATCGTGTATGATCATCAAAGTTGTGAGACATAATTTTGTAAAATTGTTTGAAATAAAATTGATCAAAAATCTAAAGATGCAATAATATACAGAGTATCCCATTTAAAGAAATGAAGATTACTAGTTTTTAGACCTCTATGTATACATAAAACGAACAACAAAAAACAACGACTACAATAAAAAATCGACGTGTTTAAGCATCATCTACAATACCTGATAAAAATGAAAATATTAAAGGTAGTCCAGACTTTTTTGGCACAGTGTCTATGGTCGTAGGTAAAGTATAGTACGTAATACGTGTTGTAGAGCAATTACGCACTCATGGAATTATGGACTCGCCGCTACGCGGCTGCGTGCATAATTTTTCCATTCGTGCGTAATATGCCTTTTACAACACTTATTACGTAATATACAATTATTTGTCCGGTAGACTATTTACATAGCATAGGATATGTCAATAGAATAATTAGTCATAAGAATAATACAGATGTATAACAAATGCATGGACTATACTTAAAACAAATGTGTAGAACACGATTAGACAACACAGATTGTCATCAAAAAAACTCTTTTAAAAAGTAATAACATTGTTTTTTGCTTAAAAATGTTTTAGTGCGGTCTTTGAATGTATTAGGTAACTTATTGTATAGTTTTATAGCCAAATACTTTGGACAGTTTTCGAAGGTTGTTAAATTGTGCGAAGGTACATACCTCTATAATACCGTGAGGACCAAAAGTTTGGAATAATCGATTTTTTTCCTTTCATGCTAGAAATATGAAAAGACTATTTTAGACAAGTCAAATTGATTTTGATAATGGAAAACATTTTTTTTTCAATGAGAACACACCACTTTCTTAACGACTTTTTGACGATGATTTCAGCAAATACTCACATTGTACCTTTTAAGCGCAGATTTCAAGAGATATTAATCAAATAGCGTTGTCAACAAATAAACAAGTCCTTGTTTCTAATGCTACAGTAATAATGTCACGCTTTTTTTTATTTTACGTTTTTAAATAATTTTTTACTTTATTAGTTATCGTTATTGATTAATTCTGTTCAAAATAAAAAGAACAGTTAATATTGAAATCTAGGTTTAGTTTATTGATTCCTTCTTACAGTTAATTTATTATTTTAGTAATCAATACAATAATTGTTCGACGCTTATCGGAAACCCAACGAATTGAAATTCTCATCATTCGAGGTTGTGGAGATCGAGTTCGTACTTAAGATTAAGTTTGTAATTATTTTAATGAAAAATATCCCCAAGATGAACTGATTACTCAATCAACAGTTAGTAAAATTATAAGAAAGTACGAAGTGTCGGGAAATGTGAAGGATCGTCCAAAATCCGGGTGACTGCAGTTCCAGAAAATGTAGAAATGTAGGTTCTATTAGCGATGACAGAAAATCCACATTTGCCATCGCAAACTGTTGCGACAAATAACAGTATTTCAAAAATCTCCGTTTTAAGGAAATTAAAGCACTACTAATGGCATCCATACAAGGTTCAGTTAGTTCAAGAACTAAACGAAGATGATCCGGATCGCAGAATCGACTTTGTAAACCTTTGAAATGCTGATGAGATGTTTGCTTCTCTAATTTTATTTAGCAACGAATCAACTTTTTTTTATAAATGGTATACTGGATGATGGAAAGTAACACCCAATATCCAGAGCAAATTAATATTTGGGCGGGAATAGCAGCCGATAGAATTATAGGACCTATTTTCATTGACGGGACAATGACAGTACCCACATATGCTACAAAATGATCTTATTTCAGCATTGTCTGAATTTTATCCGAACGAAGACGATCCCGACATCCCTAAGAAACCTAGTGGTTGGTTTCAACAGGATGGAGCTCCACCACTTTATTCCTGAGAAGTACGCTATTATCTTGATGATGTTTTTGAGAAAAGGTGGATTGGCCGACGAGAATTTATTGAATGGCCCGCGCAGTCTTCAGACCTGACTCCACTTGATTTTTTTATGGAGATTATTTAAAGTAAAGTTTACTTCAATCGACCAAATAATATCCAAGACTTGAAAGAAAGAGTAAGACAGGAAATGTTTGCAATATAACCGGAAACTTTACAAAATGTTTGCACCGAGTTTCAAGCGCGATTGGCGTACTGCCAAGAAGAAAACGGGTTTCAATTAGAAGATCACTCTAATTATTGTGTTAGTATTATTATTGTTACTAAAAGAAAAAACAATTTTATTTTATATTTGTAATAAAATTTGTTTATTTGTTCACAAATTATTTTATGTTTTTCGCGTTTTCCTATTTTAAAAAGTTAAACCCTCATGAAATCTGCACTTAAAAGGTACAATCTGTAGGTTTGCCGAAATCATCGTTCTATACTCTATTAAAAGCCGTTAAGAAAGTGATGTGTTCTCATAAAAAAATTGATGACGTCACTGCGCAGAAGAGGTGGGGGTAGGAACATTGAAAACTATCATGAAATGTTTTCCATTACAAAAATCAATTTGACCTGTCCAGTTTTCGATATTTCTGACAGGAAAGGAAAACAATCCATTATTCCAAACTTTTGGTCCACACGGTATATTTATTTCTTGTACCATAATTATGATGTGCTGATAACATTTTTTACACTCTGTTTTAGCATCCATAAGCATTATACATTATTAATAAGCAAGAAATGTCAAAATCTTTACTTGTACAAAAATGTTTCTACAACTTGTACTATGGTTTGCTCCAACTATATTTCTTATTGCCAAAACAGTTCCTTCTCACCTAGATTTGAAATGCACTATTATAATCTAGGCCTCAAAATAATTTTACGTTCAGTAATTTATATCTTCCAACTTACATATACATATGTAGGTATAGAAGGTTATACAATCGACTTTTCTTCAGCATCGCTAAATCGACTTATTAGCTCATTTTACAACTATTGGACATGTTTCGACAAGTGTGGCTATGATTTCTGGATGTGTGTGTCTGTGTCTGTGTCTGTGTCTGTGTCTGTGTCTGTCTCTGTGTCTGTGTCTGTGTCTGTGTCTGTGTCTGTGTCTGTGTCTGTGTCTGTGTCTGTGTCTGTGTCTGTGTCTGTGTCTGTGTCTGTGTCTGTGTCTGTGTCTGTGTCTGTGTCTGTGTCTGTGTCTGTGTCTGTGTCTGTGTTTGTGTCTGTATCTGTGTCTGTGTCTGTGTCTGTGTCTGTCTGTGTCTGTGTCTGTGTCTGTGTCTGTGTCTGTGTCTGTGCCTGTGCCTGTGTCTGTGTCTGTGTCTGTGTCTGTGTCTGTCTGTGTGTGTGTGTGTGTGTGTGTGTGTGTGTGTGTGTGTGTGTGTGTGTGTGTGTCTGTGTCTGTGTCTGTGTCTGTGTCTGTGTCTGTGTCTGTGTCTGTGTCTGTGTCTGTGTCTGTGTCTGTGTCTGTGTCTGTGTCTGTGTCTGTGTCTGTGTCTGTGTCTGTGTCTGTGTCTGTGTCTGTGTCTGTGTCTGTGTCTGTGTCTGTGTCTGTGTCTGTGTCTGTGTCTGTGTCTGTGTCTGTGTCTGTGTCTGTGTCTGTGCTGTGTCTGTGTCTGTGTGTGTGTGTGTGTGTGTGTGTGTGTTTGTGTGTGTTTGTGTGTGTTGGTGTGTGTGTGTGTCTGTTGGTCTGTTTGTCTGTGTCTGTGTCTGTGAGTCTGTGTCTGTGTGTCTGTGTGTCTGGGTGTCTGTGTGTCTGTGTGTCTGTGTGCCTGTGTGTCAGTGTGTCTGCGTGTTGTGTGTGTGTGTGTGTGTGTGTGTGTGTGTGTGTGTGTCTGTGTGTCTGTGTGTCTTGTGTCTGTGTGTCTGTGTGTCTGTGTGTCTGTGTGTCTGTGTGTCTGTGTGTCTGTGTGTCTGTGTGTCTGTGTGTCTGTGTGTCTGTGTGTCTGTGTGTCTGTGTGTCTGTGTGTCTGTGTGTCTGTGTGTCTGTGTGTCTGTGTGTCTGTGTGTCTGTGTCTCTGTGTCTGTGTGTCTGTGTGTCTGTTAGTCTGTGTGTCTGTGTGTCTGTGTGTCTGTGTGTCTGTGAGTCTGTGTGTCTGTGTGTCTGTGTATCTGTGTGTCTGTGTGTCTGTGTGTCTGTGTGTCTGTGCATCTGTATGTCTGTATGTCTGTGTGTGTGTGTGTGTGTCTGTGTGTCTGTGTGTTGTTACTTTTTTATTTCCTTATTAATAATTTTTATTTTCATACTAAGAATTTTTATGCGCTTATAGTGTAAACGGGGCTTTAATCTAAACGTTAACTGCAACTATTGTATTCTATTTAACAATCAAGGTCGTGTGCGACACTTGTCGTTTATTGTACCATTTGTTTTCCAACTGCGCTACACGCAGCATTACGAACCGTTCTTTTGGTTATTAGTGTCATAAACCCGGATCATATTGCACATTTTTGTAATTAGAAAAACGGTAATTCACCGTAATGCAATAATTAATCCAGAAAGAGTGATTTGGATGACTTTATAATTGGTTAACATCAGTCACTAACTTCCTATTGAGAGATTGCGTTTGGTTATAGCTACATCAAAGAACGTACCTAACATAAAATTAAATTAACGATATTTACCATTTTTCTACTTCTTGTAGGGTTCTTTCTGTTTGTCTTTTTTTCTGCTTGTGTTGGTGCTACATCACCGCATCTATCTCTCTGGCTGCACCTTTACCTTTGGGTTTTATTTTTGTTTAATTGAGGACTGGAGAAATTAAATCAAATTTTACAAGCGCCGTCAACGAGAACCGCCTTGCGATATATTCTCACTCTAATCTTTGGCAACACACCTGAAGACGGTCGAGTACGAAGACCCACCCGCATCTAAAGAAAACAAAAACCAGATAATTAATTGTTTAGTATAACAGCTATTTATTTTTTTGTGCCTTATGCCGCCGCTCAATTTTCTCCGCTTGCTGTATTCAATGCTTACTACATGTGCTACAATTTTTAAAGAGGGTTATTGCGCTTTAATAAAAATACATATCATGTAAAATACGAAAAGAATTTATTGTATGAACTATGTACGATCTTCATTTTTGGTGATCACTAAAGAAAAAGATTAGCTAAAGCAATTTGTTTGGTATTAATCAGCTTGTTTTTGACTTTCGATAATCCGCTTTAACTGTTTTGAAATTAACCTTATTAAAAAACGCTTTGTGGCGATTGATAATTTCTTTTTATGTACATTACTAGGTTTAGCGCAAAAGAAACCTGTTATACTAAAGTTTCAATAGACGGGCAACGTTGATGTTATTGTTTAAAGGCGAGTGTTGTAGATACGACACCTATTCGTTAATTGAAGTAAAATAGGTATATGATATACCGGGTGTGGCATAAGAATTAATCCTCATGTTGTGTGTAACAACACGTTTGATTTAATTAAAGGTATTTGCTTTTTTTTTCTTCCTCAAATATACATTAGTCAGGAACTATTTGTGTTACGATAACCATTTGAATATATGTAAGATTGCTAAGAGTTAACCCTCATTTTGGTATTATAACCTGTGTAATTACTGACGTACCTTTTTTTTTGTGGTTCTAACTAGGTTATGTTTGAATTTTTTTTTTATTTACAATAAATATTCAGATTGGAAACTACGTTCTCAGTTTTTTGTATTTGCAGTGGTGTTACCTGACTCCTTTCTTTTATTGTTACGAATCTAACCTTATGGTCGACTCTGGCTTTCTCTCTTTACCAGAGCTGGTACCTAATAATATTTCTAAAGAGAGTGGCGCATCCGGGTTTCTAGAGGTAAGTTAATCCAGCGATTAAATCGGGAACTGGGTCCATCCCCCTGAGTTGAGTTAGCACTTAAGCCGGGTACAATATTGCAGCTTCGCTGTAATAAAAGTGGCACCAAACGTTTTGGCCAGAATTAACTTACCTCATCCTTACTTTTCTTTCTTTTATGGTAATCATTTCTCAACGATCTTCATCACTGCCTTTAGCTATTCCGTTAACCTTTCATGTCTTTTTATTTCTTTTATTAGAAATTGTTTAGCAAAAAGGTGCACCACAATCAGAAAAAGGTATTATATTTAAATTGTAAGTACAAAATGTTACTGGTAAAGTTATATGTACATATATATTTGTAGGGTATCGAGAGTGTTATAAATTCGCGTGATTTGTATTCGCGTGTTTATATAGATTTTCAATATTAAGCGGTGTTTTTTTTGTTTGTTACTGTTTTATTATACCTATGCAAATTTTTTTTTATTAGTGCACACAGGTTTCTTTATTTTTCAACCAATATGGACATTAATCGATTACATTTAGGTGAACTTGAATACGAGTTAAAAATTCGTGGGGGTGCGTTGGCTCATACGATTGACGACAGTCGAGCAACGTTGCGACGACTTTCAAAAGCTGAAAAATCCGATGACTTTGCCCTTCCGTCTTATCTATTTTCTGCCAATGATGATTTAACTGCTGTTTCCGGCGTAAATACTAAATTAACTGCAAAAATTGAGTCATTTGAAGATGTTGTGGAGGGGAGGCGCGTATTTAAGTGTTCTCGCTACTTTAGCCCACGTTGACCAACGTTTACATCGAACGCGCACATGTTGTGAGATATCTTCAGACGAACTCGCCCGTCTTAAAGAGTTACAAAATTCTTTGCGTACTCTTCGCGAACAGTTAGATCTCAAAGCTTCAATGAAAGTTTTCAAATATCTGCGATGGACATACCTCATCCTAGTACATCGAGGCCAATAAAATCGCCACCATCGAGGCTTTCTGTTAACGCTACACCAGTTTTTAAATGGGGACTTAAATTTACCGGGGATGGGGCAGGAGCTACTCTGAGTTCATTTCTCGATACTGTCAAACGTATGGCTAGAGCTCGCGGGGTTGATAAGGTAACTTTATTCGAAACTGCTTACGATCTATTTGATGGTCAAGCGCGAATGTGGTACAACATGAATTCTTCTCGTGTCAATGACTGGGATGAATTAACTGAACTACTACGACAGACGTTTCTATCTCCTTATTACGACGACGACCTTTTAGATGAAATTAAATCTAGAATCCAAGACCTTCTGAAAAAATTGACATTTATTTTTCTTTAATGCAGAGTATGTTTGCCAGACTTAGTAGATCACCTCCTGAAACCGAGCAAGTGCGTATTATCCGACGCAATTTAACGCCTTTTTACTTAGATAAATTAGGTTCTACAGTTCCCACAACTGTACAAAGCTTGTTACAGGAATGTAAACGGTACGATGTGATTAAATACGAGATTAGTCGTGTAAATACACTTCGAAATCAATCGCCTATGCCTATTTTGGAACCAGAATTTGCTTACCAAGCACTGCGTAGACCATTTCATCGTGCACCTGTCCACAAAGTTAGCACTTCGCCTTATTGGAATTGCCAGCGTCTAGGTCATTCTAGCAATCCTTGTCCGGAACCAAAACAGCTTATCTGTTATCGCTGTGGTCAACGAGGTTTCACTACTCGAAATTGTACAAATTGTTCGGGAAACGGGAATCGGGAAACTCGTTAAATCGTCGCGAGTCTCCTGCTCAATCAAAGACGATCTTCGCAACTTCATTTCCTGTTAAAACCACTTTAGATTTTGTTATTAAACACGTGTCCCGAGACAATCGTCCTTATGTTAACATTCAAATTCATGGAATTTCTTTGTTGGGTTTGTTAGATTCGGGAGCTTCTCGATCTCTAGTGGGTAATAAAACCTTTCAATTATTACAAAAGTTAAATTTACTATTTGTGAGTCAACCGACTTGTTGCACTGTCGCTAACGGTGTTGACAGTTTAGTACTCAGTTATATCAGTACCTCTATCACTCTTAAACATAAAACCATAATAGTAGATCTTTTGGTCATGCCTGAGTTAGCGCAAGATCTTATTTTGGGTACAGATTTTTGGGAACGAATGGTTATTATCCCAAACATTACAGATGATGTTTGGCATTTTACTTCTGAACCTCTCTCTACATATGTAGCCGGAGTTAGTGATCGTTCTGTTCTTTCTCCCTTGCAACAGCAACAGCTAGATACACTATTGGCTTGTAAATTCGCAACCATGGGTCAATGCTTGGGCCTCACTACTGTGGGCGAACACCAGATCGTCGTACCACCAGACGTTCAACCTATTAAACAGAGATACTATCCGGTTAGTCCTCCCAAACAACAACTTATCAATGCTGAAATCGATAACATGCTCGCGCAAGGAATTATCGAACCGTCACAAAGTGCATGGGCTTCACCAGTCTGCCTTGTTCCAAAAAAAGATGGTACTTCTCGTTTTTGCGTAGACTACCGCAAACTAAATTCGGTAACTGTCAAAGACGCTTATCCTCTTCCATATATTGCTACCATCCTGGATCAGCTTCGTGATGCTCAGTATCTAAGTTCTTTAGATGTCAAATCTGCATACTGGCAGGTAGGGGTTGCTGAATCTTCGCGTGCGTATACAGCTTTTACTGTACCGGGACGCGGGTTGTTTCAATTTCGACGCATGCCGTTTGGCTTAACTAATGCACCTGCGACATGGCAGTGCATTATGGACAACATCTTAGGACCTGATCTTCACCCGAACGTCCTAGTATATTTGGACGATGTGGTTATAGTGCCAAAAGATTTTGAGGACCACCTTCAAGTCCTTTCCACTGTTTTCGACCGATTGCACGCCGCGGGTATCGTGGTTAACCGAGACAAGTGTAGCTTTTGCCGGCCTGAGCTGAAATACTTAGGGTACATCGTGGACTCTTTTGGACTGCATCTAGATCCTTCTAAGGTGCAGGCTATTCTGAACATATTGGCACCTTCCAATGTGAAAGAAGTTCGTCGCTTCTTGTGGACTTGTAGTTGGGACCGACGCTTCATTCCTGATTTTGCTACTGTAGTATCACCTCTTACGTGTTTATTGCGAAAATCTGTCAAATTTGAATGGACTTCCAAATGCGATGATTCTTTCCGACTCCTCAAAGAACTGTTAGTTACAGCACCCGTCTTGCATTGTCCTGACTTTACGAAACTGTTTGTTTTACAAGCAGACGCCTCAGCCTATGGATTGGGCGCTGTGCTGACATTTAACGATGGTGAACGTGTTGTCTGTTACCTTTCGCGTTCCTTAACTCGTCAAGAAAGAAACTACAGTACTACTGAGCGCGAATGTTTAGCAGTCATTTGGAGTGTGGAACAACTGCGACACTTTACCGTGGTTACGGACCATCAGTCGTTGCTGTGGCTTCACTCTTTGAAAGATCCACAAGGACGCTTAGCGCATTGGGCGTTGAGACTTCAACCTTACAACTTTACTCTAATTCATCGTAAGGGAAAAGAACATCTCGTTCCCGACATGTCTCGCTCAGTCCTAGTCGTCACTGCTCTCGCTGACACCTCTACCTTCGTCCATGCGGGTGATTTTAGAAACACCTCTGATCACTGGTATTTAAATGTTTCGACGCTTAGAATTATTTCCACACAAATATCCTGGTTGGTTCGTCAAAGAAGGTTTATTGTATAAGCATATTCCATCTCGTGTTACTTCACAAAACCATGAAAATTGGAAATTAATCATACCAAAAGATTTCCGTAGAGCAGTTCTGAAAGACCATCATGACAATGTCACTTCTGGCCATTTGGAGACCTACAAAACCTATTGGCGTATTCATCAACGCTTCTATTGGCCTAAAATGCTATATGATGTTAAGAAATATATTTCACGATGTAGCGCTTGCGCTCAGCATAAAACCGAACAGTTGAAACCTGCTGGTTTAATGGGATCTCGCCCAAAAGTTTACGAACCATGGCAAATGATCAGATCAGATTTTATCGGACCCTTCCCTCGATCTAGTCAAGGTTATTCTCACGCCTTAGTGGCGGGCGATTATTTTAGCAAGTTTGTCCTGCTCTTTCCCATTCGCACTGCAAATGCTAAAACCCTGTGCAATTGTGTCGAAGAATCCGTTTTTCTACTATTCGGTGTTCCGCAGTTCCTTATTTGCGACGACGAAATTCAAATGAGAAGTCATTTGTTCACGAATCTCTGCAAACAATACCAAGTCAAGATTCTTTTTACGTTGCTATATAATCCGCGCGCTGATCCTGTCGAACGGGTTAATCGGGTCGTCAAACAACTCATTTCGACCTACATCAAAGACAATCATCGTTTGTGGGATGTTAATCTTCAAACTATCGCATGTGCTATTCGCACGTCTAAACACGAAACCACCGGACTTACTCCTTACCAAGTGAAGTTCACCGTATTCGGGGAGACAGTTTTGATTTCGACGTGAATATCGAGCCTTCCGGCCCCAAATTGTCCGTAGAAACGCGTAGAGATCATCTTCAGAAATCGTATGCTCGTATAGTTGAAAAGCTTAAATCTGGTCATGTACGGAACAAGCATTATTATAATCTGCATCGTCGTCATGTCACATATACCGTAGGACAGATGGTCTGGCGTCAGAACCAATCTGTATCCGATGCTTCAAAAAAATTCTCTGCTAAACTTGCGCCACGATACCTAGGACCCTTTCGTATTAGACGAAAGCAAGGTTATTTATGCTATGAGCTAGAGGACGAGAGGGGGAAGACTGCGGGAATTTGGCATGTACGACATTTAAAGCCGTACATCGAGCCAGAGGACTATGGTTAAGTTTTCAAACTACACGAGGGTTTCTCCCATGATAATTTGGCTCATTACTTTACCACGACTACTATATGTTCTTTCGTTGTAGTTGATCGTCGGACGTTTTCCTCCTATCGATGGAGAGGGGGGATGTTACATTTTTATTTCCTTATTAATAATTTTTATTTTCTTACTAAGAATTTTTATGCGCTTATAGTGTAAACGGGGCTTTAATCTAAACGTTAACTGCAACTATTGTATTCTATTTAACAATCAAGCTCGTGTGCTTTGTTGTCCTTTATCGTACCATTTGATTTCCAACTGCGCTACACGCAGCATTACCAACCGTTCTTTTGGTTATTAGTGTTATAAACCAGGATTATATTGCACATTTTTGTAATAAGAAAAACGATAATTCACCGGATATTGGAATAATTAATCCAGAAAGAGTGATTTGGATGACTTTATATTTGGTTAACATCAGTAACTAACTTCCTATTGAGGGATTGCGTTTGGTTACAGCTACATCAAAGAACGTACGTAACATAAAATTAAATTAACGATATTTACCATTTTTCTACTTCTTGTAGGGTTCTTTCTGTTTGTCTTTCTTTCTGCTTGTGTTGGTGCTACATCACCGCATCTATATCTCTGGCTGCACCTTCACCTTTGGGTTTTATTTTTGTTTAATTGAGGACTGGAGAAATTAAATCAAATTTTACAAGCGCCGTCAAGGACAACGGCCTTGCGACATATTCTCACTCTAATCTTTGGCAACACACCTGAAGACGGTCGAGTACGAAGACCCACCCGCATCTAAAGAAAACAAAAACCAGATAAGTGATTGTTTAGTATAACAGCTATTTATTTTTTTTTTGTGCTTTATGCCGCCGCTCAATTTTCTCCGCTTGCTGTATTCAATGCTTATTACATGTGCTGCAATTCTTAAAGAGGGTTATTGCGCTTTAATAAATATACATATCATGTAAAATAGGAAACGAATTTATTGTATGAACTATGTACGATCTTCATTTTTGGTGATCACTAAAGAAAAAGATTAGCTAAAGCACTTTGTTTGGTATTAATCAGCTTGTTTTTGACTTTCGATAATCCGCTTTAACTGTTTTGAAATTAGCCTTATTAACAAACGCTTTGTGGCGATTGATAATTTCTTTTTATGTACATTACTAGGTTTAGCGCAAAAGAAACCTGTTATACTAAAGTTTCAATAGACGGGTAACGTGGATGTTATTGTTTAAAGGCGAGTGTTGTAGATACCTAAACCTAAAATAATTCTAAACTAATTTAGGAGGCTATGGAAACACATCACGATATTTATCATGAAGTTATGAGGATGTAAAAAAACTAAATTTAAAAAATACTGAAAACCATTAAACTCTAAAACTCTATTTAAGATGTTCAAAAATTCCACCGCGTTCCTGAAGATACTTGTCAACTCGTTCATGAACATCTTTTACACTTTTGAAAACGGTCCTGCCATCTATTTGACAAAATTCTTCTCGAACTGCATTTTTGAGAGCATTAACATTATTATACTGTCTTAAATACGATTTTTCAGATAACTCCACAAGAAAAAAATCGAGTAGGGTCAAATCAGTTGATCTTGGAGACCATGAAACCGGTGCATTAGTTTCAATCAAAAATTATTCGGAAGATGACTAGTTTCTCGACATTTGTGAACAGGTGCTCCATCCTGCTGAAAAATGACATTTTGTCTGATTACAAGATCTATTTCATCTAAAAAATTGTCCAAAATCTCGGGCATAAATTCCACAACCTTTCGCCGGTGAGGGAACTTATAAATAAAAGGTCCAATAAATCTAGATGAAATTATCTCACACCAAACGTTAAAACTTCAACGAATCTGAGAAGCTTCAGGATGTTCATGTACGGGGTTTCCTCTTAACCAATAATGATAGTTTTTTCTGTTAAACGTTCCACGATTGGAAGTCTGACTCGTCACTCCATAAAATATTTCGATAATTATTGGCGTTTTGTTGATAATAGTTAATATACCAATAGCAAAAAACATTCTTCTTTAGGGATCTCCTGGAGCTAATGTTTGAAAAGGTTTGTACTTACAGGGGGAGTATTTATGTTTCTTCAGTATTCTGTGAATCGTACCACAAATCAAATTGGAATCTCTAACAATGTCCCTTATCAAATTATTGTAATAAGCTTCAAAATAAGCAATAACTTCTGTTTCAACTGCTTCACTAATTACCCAATTCTTTTTCAACCCCTTTTTATTCAAAATATTTTCATTAGTTCTAAACTTGCGGTAGAGTTTTAGAAAATATCGACGATTCGGTAGATCACGAAATGGGTATAACTTCTGGTAATATTCTTTTGCTCTTAGCTCTTAAAATGTTGATATTTTGAATGGCAACACTAGTATATTTTTGCACATTTGAAGAGAGAAATTCTGAACATTTTTTATGTATCATATTCTACACCTAAAAGATTTTTACTTATGGAGCTCTAACGTTTAACCTACTTTGACATTTATTTGAATTTAAAAAAAAAACGGACCTGTTAACAATTTTCAAAAATCAATATTTTGGATGTGACGAATTTAACATTTTCATCGATTTCTATATGAAAACGGTATAACTTACAACCATAACACTGTCACTGCCCAATCATACTTTCTTATCCTCTACCCATTTATATCCTCATTTTTTACTTTCAAATTGATATTATTTTTTTGTTATACCTATTGAGTCCATTCAATTAATAAAAGTCTCTGGGTATTTTTAGAATAATCAAATCAAACACTCCATTAAGAACGACACCCCGACAGAAACTAATCTTGCTACGCCTATTTGCCGTGGCTGGTGAAACATTTGAAAACGGTTCCCCAAAATGAAAATGAAGAAAAATTCATTATTAGTGAAGAAACTGAAATAAACGTTCTGGCATATGTGAATGTCTATCCCAACACTTCTACGTACCAAATTAAAAATGAAATCGGGGTTATCAGAGAAGGTGCAAGAAAATATTTAAAGAAACAATTATGAACCCTACAACTACCAAATCCACTAACACTAGGACGTTAAAGACTTTGCTAGGCGAGTTTACTATTTCGGATGGTTTATGGAGCATTATAACTTAATAATAACTTTAGTAGCATGATATTGTTTTCTGATGAGCCCCGCTTCACGAAGCTGGGCATCTCACATTATTACTGGTAAACTAATGTAAGATATTGGGCGAATGATAATCAACGTCTGTTCAGGCAGGAATCTTTGCGAGATCGCTTTGGTGTTAATGTATAGCTAGGTGTTTTAGGGACAAGAATTGTGGGCCAATATTTTTTAACAAGCTCCTTACATAGAAAGTTTATTTGAATTTTTTGGAAACAATAAATAATGATTTTATGGATAATTTACCTCTTGTCCAAATTCCCAATATCTATTTTCAACGGGATGGGGCACCGTCTCATAATGCTCATAATGACAAGTTCGGGGACCAATGGTCCTGTAACGTGGCCAACCTGTTCCCCAGACTTGACGCCTGATTTTTTCCTCTGGGATCCTATCATAGAAAAATTCTATTTTACTCCACCTAATAATCTAGACGTTTTAAGAAACCGAATTATTGCAAATATGAATAATATTACTATACCGCAAAAGATAATGTACTACGGAAAATTGTAGAGAAGTGTGAGACCAGCATTCAAGAAGAAGGTGGTGTTTTTGAAAATCTTAATTATGATTAGGTTCGTTCGTTTTTTAAGAATTTCTTTTATTATTAGTTATACCCATTAATCTTATGTACCTACCTACCTATATAATAAAGTAAAATAACGAAATAAAAAATTCTTAAAAAATCGGAGATTGAAATACAAATTGAATCCTATGTTTTCTCCTCAGCATATATTCTTTTGTAAACTCCAAATGAGTCATAATAGGATTTGAACAATCTGCTCAAATTGACAGGTAATAAATAAGTTACTTGTCAAAATTAAATTGTTTTTAAAAACCATAGCAATCTGTGGCATGGCTAATATGATTTGATTATTCTAATAATACACAGAGACTTTATTATTTATTTAGTGGACCTAACAGGTATAACAGAAAAATATTATCCGTTGTTTGCAAATAAAAAATGCGTATATAAATGGATAGAGGATACAAAAATTTGATTTGGTAGTGAAAGTTAAGTTATACCGTTTTCACACAAAAATCAATACAAGTTTTAAATCGTGATATCGAAAATATCGATTTTTTAAAATTGTTAACTTCAGCTTTTTTATTCTGCCATCCTTAATTGAAGTACAAATTGTACCATTTATTTTGGTTGTAGCGCAATTCGTTTTTTTGAGAAATTAAGATAAATGTCAAAATAGGTTAAACTTTAGAGCTCCATAAGCCAAAATATAGGTATAGGGATGCTACATAACAAAAATTTATAATTTCTCGTAGAATTCAAATATGCAAAAATATACTAAGGTTTCCCTTCAAAATAGCAACATTTTAATCGTTTCCGGTGAAACCGGAAGTGATTGTCATTTGTTTTTTGTTTTTTTTTGCTTAAAATATGCATATTACTTAACCCAATCGTCGACGAAAATTTAAAATTTTTTCCTAAAGCAGTTTTAAAATGCGAGCCTGGGTAGTAGTCCCGGTATGTATCCGAACGTAAGGGTCGAACGTGGAAAACGTGGGTGAAAGTAGTAATTACAATGGTCCAAAAACGTGTATTGTTGAGGAGATTTGTCTATGCCATTGTCATACATATGTTACTGTTGTAGGTTACAGGGGGGGGGGGCGATATTAAAATTTTGTGATACACGTGTCTCGTAGTTTTTTAATTGAAGAGTATGTTTACCAATTTTCGAGTCAATCGGCCCATAGAATAAAGTGTCACAAAAAAATTGATCCCCCCATTTCACCCTCTTCGGGATAGAATTTCGAAAAACCCTTTCTTAGTGGATAGTTGCACTTCACAAAGAACACACCCTAGAACGATAAATCCCGACCGATGCAGCTGTTAAATGACATTTGCAGCGCGTGAACTGTCAAACGCGCGAAGTTTAAATAGTCGTTATGTT
Source organism: Vesta saturnalis (assembly GCA_036346205.1). Classification (NCBI taxonomy): domain Eukaryota; kingdom Metazoa; phylum Arthropoda; class Insecta; order Coleoptera; family Lampyridae; genus Vesta; species Vesta saturnalis. Next base: position 930,465 of record JARFJB010001789.1, read on the forward strand.
TTCTTAAATTTTCCAATTTTCTACGCAATTTTCTTCATTTTTCTTTCCGTAAGAACCTTCTGAATATAATATGTGTCATTATCGCGAGGAAATATACACTATCACGGTGTGTAGATACTATAGTAAAAAATTGTAGTCTTCTTAGTTTTGTTGTATGATTTTATTGAAGTTATGAAGTTTGAGAACCACTGGTTTATTCTTGTTTTTATGGTGTATTTGAGTCTATTTGAATTTATTAGAAATTGTTGTAAACGTACTCAGCTTTATGGTTATTAAGTTTTTTTTTCTTGGAGTATGTTGAAGTTTTAAATTGCCTATATGTCTGTGATTAAGACTTCTGCAGTAATTGTAGGAATGTCGAGTTCCAATAATGAAATGACTAGATACCGAGTACTCATATCAGATGAGAAAATTAAGAATAGACGACTGTGGTTTTTATAATATGTTCAAGTAGGGTTTATTTTCTAAAGTATGGCGACGATGAAAACATATGAGGCTACAACTTTTTTTGGGTGTAATCTGATTAGGTAATCTGGTGCCGTTGAAGTATTTTCTGGATCTTGTTTGTTTCGGTTTAGCGTACGGTTAAGAAGAAATTTTAGCTTTGTGAAGTGTAAAATGACGAAGTCTGGAAGAATCGCGAGAGATCAATAATTAAATGTCGAGAGTCAAGTAGAGTAAGACGCGGGTAGGCTAATACCTGGTGGTAGAGCGGTGGCGTTGTTAACCTTCCCTATGTCGTGTGTATCTGAGCAACGTGTTGAGTGGTGCAGTTTGGAGGGGTTACTATCCTGTTTCGCGAAGAGTATTTTATTAAAGGGTTTGCAGAACACACCTTATTTAAGTAATGTTGTTTTCTCGGTGCACTAAAATCACCAAGAGGAATATACTTGTTTACGGCTTTGTTAAAGACTTTAGTAATTTTGAGGGTTTGGTTAACGAACGTGAATGTTGAGGGGTAACTGCAAAGCACACGTGTTGGTTATTTTTGGATATAACTGTAGTGCTCTAGGGAAATTACGTAAAACCCTGCTGAAGGCGATTGTATTCAACCACAGGTAATGCAGTATAATTTCCGGTGTTGAAGAAATATAATACGTAGAGAAGGCCCCTATCGTGCCGACCTGCGAAAGCGAGTACGAGACCCGGACGTCCCCTATTATTTCCACCTTGGCGACCTGAAAGTGTAAGGTAAAACTATTCAAGTTCCTATTGTTATTTTGGTTTACAATAAATATGGACGTTGTTTGTCTTGAATAAGATTTTTAAACTTGTTTGTATTAAAGATTAATACAGTACGCCTCACCAGAGCTTAGCATTCAAAAAGTAAACTGTTTATGTGTTATATACGTATATAAGAAAATAGTTAGTCATTTGTTCACGTGTATTTGAAGATAGTAAATTTTTTTATTATTGAGTGCTGGTGACATCGTGTTTGTTTGGCTTGTGATTATTTCTTTTTAAGGTATAATTAAATATTTACATATAAATAAAAGTGTCCGTGCCGCCAATCTTGAGTTCTCGAAAGTGCTTTCGTAAGAGCAAAAGAAAGGAATTTTAAATTCGGTGAGATTTTGAATAGATTGAAGAAGTGTTTTACTTTCATGCCGTATTCGGCGATAAAAGCTTTTGTGTAATATGTTGACATTAAATGTGAACGCTTAAGTACGATTTAGCGTTACTGTTTTTCATAATTTAATTTGAGTTTATGTCAATTAAGATAGGGGCGGTTGTAGTTTTATCTGAATAAGAAGGTAAACTAAAGTAGATTTCAATATCGGGGAGTTTTCTTTTGTTTAAATTAGCAACAAAGTTCAAGGGGGAGATTGGTACAGATCTGTTGAAGTGCCGAATAGTAAGAGCTTTATAGTGGTGTTTTTTCATCATTACGTTTCAGAATCGACCACGGAACCGATGGTGGCGAGTAAAAAAGTAGGTTCAAGTATATTTTCCTGTTTTATGCTAGTGCACCTTTTTTTATTTGTGGACATTTTACCCGGATTAGGACAGGGTGGCGTCCAAATCATTACCCGATCAGACTGACCGTATTATAGTAACCTCAATATTGTATTAAAATCCATGATCTCACGCGCAGCTAATTGGCCCCTTCAGTTGTTTGCCCGTGCGATGTTCTAATGCCGTTTGAACTGGTTACAATATGTGAAATAATAACAAGTGGTTATGGTAACATATCATTAGAGTAAAACGGTAAACTTGATGTAAATTACAATTCTATATTTAAAATATCTGTTAAAGGTGAGTCTACAAGATCAACGTGTTCGTTCATTAAAGATACTTTCTCTTTATGTTTGTAAATTTCGAATGCTTCCAAAACATCTAATTTGTCTTTTTTACAACAAACATCTGAAAATGTAATGTTGTTTTGTAAGTTACAAGGTGACTATTTACTATTAGATGTTCAGCATAATTTGATTTGTCTGTGTGTTTAAATTTGTATCATCTAATGTGTTCTTTGTATCTAGTATCAAACTTCCTAAGTGTTTGTCCAATATAAAGTGTTTATTTTATGTCAGTTATGTGTAATTGGGTAAATGCCTTTGATAGAAAGCTTTGTACTTTTGATTTTTAATTAAATATTTTAAATATGGAGTTATAACTTATAACGATCTGTTACCATAACTACTTGACATTATTTTACTTATATATTTTCTTTTGATAATAATACATGTTGTATAGTAACACGTAGAGAAATAAATAATTATATAATAATTATTTCATTCATTAGTACAAAAAATATCAATTTTCGGGACGAGGAAGTCCCTGAAACCAAGAATTTTACATTTAACTTAATAAAACACAAATTTAATCCTAAAAAAATGTCTTTTTTAATTGATTAACAACATTAAACAACAATAATATTTATATATATATATATATATATATATATATATATATATATATATATATATATATATACAGTGCGTTCAATATAATCGGACGCACTCAATAACTCTTTTGTATTGCGTTTCACAAGAAAGTGTTTAAATAGTTTTTTATTCATTTACAAATGAATGAATTAAGTGCTTGGTTTAGATAATTTTTTAAGCTTCCGGTTTGGCCGGAAGCGCACATAATTTTATTTTTTTAAATCACACTGTGTATATACTTTTGCATTTTTACATTGCTTATTTTTTTCTCAATACATACGTATAAAATTCTTATAGGGTTTTATAAAAAAAAATTAGAGAAAAATGCCATCGAAAGTTTTTCAATTTTATTATATGATAAGAAAAATTAAACAAAATCAGTTATAATTAGCGAATAAATTGTTCAAAGTTGCCACCATTCTGTTCTAGACATGCTTCTAATCGTCGCCTGTGTTCATGGTTAGTTGCTTTTTTGATTTGCTGCGTAGTTAGATTAACACATGCAGCTGTAATTTTATTCTTTAAGTCTATAACATTTAAAGGTGGATCGGCATACACCACTGTTTTTAAATGACCCCACAAGAAAAAGTCTAACGGTGTAAGATCCGGTGATCTCGCAGGCCATTCTACCGAGCCGTTAGTTCCTATCCATCGTTCATTGAACGTTTGGTTAAGATATTCTTTTACTATCAACGCGTTGTGAGCTGGAGCTCCATCTTACTGGAAATACAATTGTTGTCGCAGAAGCAGAGGAAACTCATCGAACATTGTTGGTAGCACGTTATCTAAAAATTCAAGATACCTATTGGCGTTTAGATTACCATCATAGAAATAAGGCCCTAGTAATTGGTTTCCAATTAAACTGCACCAAACATTAGTACCCCATACGGTTTGATGGTTAGTTTCCATTGACCAATGAGGATTTTCGTCAGACCAATAACGATTGTTTTGTTTATTAATAACTCCATTATTTGTAAACTTGGATTCATCTGTCCATAAAATATGATCTAAAAATAATGGATTGTGATCGCATTGCTCAACTATCCATGCAATCAAAGTTAATCTCCGATCAGAGTCTTGAGGCCGCAAGTGTTGAACCAAATCGACTTTATACGGCAGCATTTTAAATTTTTTTAATGTCCTGTGAATTGAGTCAACTGATACACCTACTGCTTGCGCTACATGTCTAATAGATGACCGTGGATTTACTCTAAAATAACCCAACATTTGTACTTCAATATCTTCGGTTAAAACATTTCTTTGTTGTTCTAAATTCTGATAATTTACTCCATGTTCCATGCATTCTAAGCGATTGTTCAATTTTTCGTATGTAACTTTCGGAAGGATGGTATCTATTGTGATATCTTTGTGCGTATAATTCTACCGCTCGTCGAGAATTACGTTTACATTCACCGAAAATTAACAACAGGTCAACTTTTTCACTGTTATTCATTTTAAACAATTATTTCGATTGAAATTAAATTAAACTTTTATCTGATTGTCAATTGCAATAAACGAAAATGCGATGCGATTTTGTTTGATTCTTCTAATCGTATAATAAAATTGAAAAACTTTCGATGGCATTTTTCTCTAATTTTTTTTATAAAACCCTATAAGAATTTTATACGTATGTATTGAGAAAAAAATAAGCAATGCAAAAATGCAAAAATATATATAGTGTGATTTAAAAAAATAAAATTATGTGCTAAGTTAAGCTTAAAAAATTATCTAAACCAAGCACTTAATAGAGTATTTGTAAATAAATAAAAAACTATTGAAACACTTTCTTGTGAAACGCAATACAAAAGAGTTATTGAGTGCGTCCGATTATATTGAACGCACTGTACATACATATATATATATATATATATATATATATATATATATATATATATATATATATATGGCTAATCATTATTTAGATACTGGACACGAAATTAACACAAACAATATTCGATTACTTGCTCCTTTATATAATTTACACCAGCGGATTACTAGAAGCCATTGAAATTGAGAAGAGCCTAATGCCCTTAACAAACGTGATGATAGTTCTAGGATACCGCATATTTGGAAGAACCTTATTAAACAAAATTCAAAATTACCAATAACTCAAAATCTTCCCAACATCTCGGCCAATATTACATCTACATCACCTCTAAATCCTGATACTCAAGGTTCTGTTAACATTCCGGCATCTAATACAATTCCAAATTCAACGTCATACCTTGGATCTGCAAATCGAAGCAGAACTCGTTCATCAAAATTATTATAATTAATCAGTTAGCTTGTTTCATATTTCATTACTAAATATCATTCTTGACAAAGGGGACATAGTAAGTCCCGAAACGTTGAATATTGTATATTTTCACGTTAATAAACACAAGTTGTTCGAATAATGTCTTTATTGAATAATACTACTTGTGGAAACTTAAGTAAACATAATTAACCTTACGGACAGGATACATTGAAGTTGACCAAAATATTTCGAAAATTACGTATCAAAAATCTGAAACAATAACTAATTTAACCTTTTTGAAGCGATGCAGAGATAACAAAATTATACCCAATGCCTTTAAACTAAAACCAAGACCAGATATTTATGGTTCTAAAGGGATTTTATCTAAAACAAGTACTGCCCTTTTAAAAAAAGCAATTTCTAATGAAAGAAGCAAACTCGACCATCTCAACCGAAAACTTTACGATACGTTTCAAACTTTAAGTGCTATTAATATTCATCCATTCATATTTGATACTTTAGATCGCCTAATCGAAAATACAGCAGAAAATTCATCGATCATAAAATCTACTAGACAAAAGAAAAAATTTGATCTCCTTTCTAAAACATCTCTTCAGAATTTGGAACTATTAAAAACTGTACATAATTTTAGTGATACAACATTTAACAAAACAACTTTGAACATTCTAGCAAAAGGATTTAACTTCGCAATTACACCTAACAAAATCCAGTAGAAAACATTATTACAAACGTTGAATTCGCCTTAAAAGACACTGAACCAACAACAGCTGATACAATTAGACTTAATGTGGCACACGTTCTTCAAAATTCTAGGCTTCCTAAACAAAACCTTAATAAACAAGAATTTACTACTTTAAATAAAATTAGAAACAATAAAAATATATTGATATTACCAGCTGATAAAGGTAATGCAACTGTAATTGTGAATTCGAAGGATTATCACCTTAAAATGTCCAAATTACTAATTTCTCCTGAATATAAGAAAAATTCTAGTGATCCCACAACCTATTTGGAAAAGAAGACTAAATCTATAATAAACGGTACCAATTTAGAAAAAGAAATTAAACAAAAATTGATACCAAGAGAAAAAAGCTCAAGAGTTCCCAAAATTTACGGTGTACCTAAAATCCATAAAGAAAATTGGCCTTTACGCCCAATCGTAAGTGCATTTAATTCACCCACTCATGCACTTGCACGTTATCTGTCTAAATTCCTTCAACCTTACTGTGAAAGTGCTAAATCTTACATTAAAAATTCATATGACTTTCTAGATAAATTAAAAAGTGTACCTTTAGATCCTCATGACATTTTAGTAAGTTTTGATGTTACATCGTTGTTTACCAAAGTTCCCGTTGAAGAGACAATGAAAATTTTAAAAGAAAACACTCCATCAATCAAGATTTTTAAATCTAATCCACCACTGCATGAATTCTACATACTTTATATAATAAACAATTTTATAAACAAGTACAGGAGCACCCATGGGATCCCCACTTTCACCACTTTTGCCAACATTTATATGGAGGATTTCGAAATTAACGCCCTAAATTCCACACCATTAAAACCTAAGATTTGGTATCGCTATATCGATGACACGTTTGCAATTTGGTCACATGGAAAGAAAATTTAAACCTTTTTAGATCACCTTAACCAAATTCATAACAACATTAAATTTACAATGGAAATTGAAATAAATAACTCTCTCCCATTTTTAGATACACTTATAACAAGACTTGATAATGGCAAATTTTCACATAGTGTTTACCGAAACCTACCCATACAAACAGATACCTAAATTCTCTTTCAATCATCACCCCAGTCATTTACATAGCGTTATGAACTCTTTAATATTCCGTTCTTATCATCTATCAGATCAAAATTCTAGAAATGACGAAATGAATACTATTCATAATATTTTAATTCAAAATAATTACAGCCAGAACGAAATAATCAAAATTGTCAATAAAATCAGAAAACCTGAAAACCATTCCAACTCATTAGATACTGAACATAAAATTCCAGTAATTTTACCATATATAAAAGGAATCACTGATAAAATCGCTAAAAATTTCCCAAACATGAATTTAGACCGTTTTTAAACCTTACCTTACCTTACACCAACTTTTGAAGAATCCGAAAGACAAAATTTGTAATGAAAATCAAGGAGTATACGAGATACCTTGCAACGGTGCACAAGAAGTTATATTGACAAACAAATAGAAAATTACATGTGAGAGCTAATGAACACAAACTGGCCATCAAACAACAAAATCCTTCGTCATCTTTGGCTAATCATTATTTAGATACTGGACACGAAATTAACACAACAATATTCGATTACTTGCTCCTTTATATAATTTACACCAGCGGATTACTAGAGAAGCCATTGAAATTGAGAAGAGACCTAATGCCCTTAACAAACGTGATGATAGTTCTAGGATACCGCATATTTGGAAGAACCTTATTAAACAAAATTCAAAATTACCAATAACTCAAAATCTTCCAAACATCTCGGCCAATATTACATCTACATTACCTCTAAATCCTGATACTCAAGATTCTGTTAACATTCCGGCATCTAATACAATTCCAAATTCAACGTCATACCTTGGATCTGCAAATCGAAGCAGAACTCGTTCATCAAAATTATTATAATTGATTAGTTAGCTTGTTTCATATTTCATTACTAAATATCATTCTTGACAAAGGGGACATAGTAAGTCCCGAAACGTTGAATATTGTATATTTTCACGTTAATAAACACAAGTTGTTCGAATAATGTCTTTATTGAATAATACTACTTGTGAAACTTATAATAACATATATATATATATATATATATATATATATATATATATATATATATATATATATATATATATATATATATATATATATATATATATATATATATATATATATATATATGTATATATATATATATATATATATATATATATATATATATATATATACAGGGTGGGCCACCACCAACGCGTCGAGTCTCTAGCACCCAAACGACTGAATTTTTCAAAATCTGTTTGGGCGAGAATATGTAAGCCTTCTAGGACTACAATCTAAAATTAGTTTGGTTTATACAGGGTGATCACAAACTTGTTACTTATCAAAGTTATATTATTTTAAATGGAATACCCTCCTTTTTAATTTTTTTTGAAATAGGTGAAAAATAAGGTAGACTTTCATTAGAGTTCCTATACCTAAACCTTACAGTTTCCGAAATATTTAACATTTTTGAAAATGTTGGGTTGTCAAAAAATTCAAGTATTTTCGATTCAGAAAAGATGAGACAATCTAATCTAGGTCATCGTAATAAAGATATTTGGAAGTACGTATTCTGTTGTTTATTGTTTCAAATCATAATTTATAAAATACAAAGAATAACGCGTAAAGTTAACAAACTTAAAGTTAAATATCTTTGTTATTTTAAATACAAACCAAGAAATTTTTATCGGAATGGAATAGTCTTTTGACAATAGTTCGAACTGTATTAGGTTCCTATACCTAACTTCAATACTTTTCAGAAATTAGTGTATTTGTTACTTTTGAAATTACGCCATTAACTCATGTCGATCAGTTAGAATTCTTTGATTTATAAAGATTTCTGTCATATTGACGTATTTCAAAATACGACAGTGTTTATAACTATTGATGATTTTTCATTACAATGAAATATTCAGTGCAAGAAAGAGTGGATATGGTGTTGACCATAGGAGAATTTCCGATAATTGTCTTTTGGCTTCCAGGGTTTATGCCCAAAAGTACCTGATACAACCATCCTAATACGAGACTTTTGAAGGCTTTTACAAACATTTCACAGGTAACTGCCTATCCAAAACCTAAAAAATAAACCGGTAACTGGCAATGAAGAATGTTGAGTTTTTAGTATTGGATTATCGCTGAAAATTCCCATTACAGTACTAGAGTAATTTCTAGCACATATTAATTAGGAAGTTATGAAGAGTTCTCAAAAACACAAATTTCATCCTTATCACATAGAAATTCATCAAAATTTGTGTGGCAATGACTTTCAACAACGAATAGATTTCTGTTTGTGGGCAATTGAAAAAATAAGGGATCAACAAGATTTTTTAAATTTCGTTTTGTTTACTGATGAATCAACATTTCACAACAACGGTTTGGTAAATAGACATAATTTTCACTATTATGATACCAAGAATAGGCATGCTTTTAATACTGTTGACCGCCAAAATCGTTGGAGCATAAACGTATGAGCAGGAATTATTGGAGATCAGGTAATTGGACCATACTTTTTCAATGATCATTTAAATGGTAGAAAATCTTTGAGATTTTTAAAGCGAGACTTTTGGACACTTCTCGAAAACGTTTCGTTGAACATTAGAGGGAATATGTGGCTACAATTAGATGGGGCACCGGCACACTTTGATCGTAAAGTTAGAAATTATTTAACTAGGAAATTTGTTAATAAATACATTGGAAGGAACGGCCATGTCATTGCACCAAGATCGCTTGTCTTACTCCAATGGATTACTTTTATAGGGCTATATTAAAATATTGTTTACCATATTCCTGCTACTACTGCAGACAATATGAAAGAGAGAATTAGAAATGCCGTGGACACAATTACTCCAGATATGTTAAGAAAAGTTAGACAAAATTTGGAAGAAAGAATTAGACTATGCATTCAAGAAGACGGTCATCAGTTTGAACATTTACTATAGTGACAAATCCAGCAGTAGGCTCTCGGTGCATAATGTAAAACGGTCTTTTCAAGACCAGCAACCGTATAACCTTGATAACCTTAATAAACCAAAAACCGTTTAGCACATTTGTAACCTTTGTAAATTACAGAATTCTAACTGATCGACATGAGTTAATGGCGTAGTTTCTAAAAATGTAACAAATACACTAATTTCTCGAAAAGTATTGAAGTTAGGTATAGGGAACCCTAATACAGTTCGAACTATTGTCAAAAGACTTCCATTCCGATAAATATTTCTTGAGCGTTGTATTTAAAATAACAAAGATATTTAACTTTGAAGTTTGTTAACTTTACGCGTTATTCTTTGTATTTTATAAATTATGATTTGAAACAATAAACAACAGAATACGTACTTCCAAATATCCTTATTACGATGACCTAGATTAGATTGTCTCATCTTTTCTGAATCGAAAAATACTTGAATTTTTTGACAACCCTACATTTTGAAAAAATGTTAAATATTTCGGAAACTGTAAGGTTTAGTTATAGGGAACTCTAATGAAAGTCGACCTTATTTTTTCACCTTATTTGAAAAAAAATTTAAAAGGAGGGTATTCCATTTAAAATAATATAACTAATAAGTAACAAGTTTGTAGATCACCCTGTATAATCGAACTAATTTTAGATTGTAGTCCTAGAAGGCTTACATATTCTCGCCAAACAGATTTTGAAAAATTCAGTCGTTTGGGTGCTAAAGACCGACGCATTGGTGGTGGCCACCCTGTATATATATATATATATATATATATATAATGTAAAACTCTGTTAAAACGAGATCTCTGGGACTGCCAACTTTTGCTCGTTATATCCGTTAAACGTTATATCCGAGAAACTCTAAACATTTTTAAAAATATTGTTTATTACGCATAAAAACACATTATTTTGCATTAATAGATATTTATGTATTAAGGATAATCAGAAGATTATGGCTCGAGAATGATAAAAGCCCGACGCGAAGCGAGGCTTTATATTCCTGAGAGCCATAATCTAATTATGCCTGTACATATAATGTTTTATTTTATTTTGCACCATGAAACTGGAACAAAATATTAAAAGATCCAGTATTTTCGGCAAGTTTTAAATGCAAATGCAGTTAAATAAAGTCGAAGTAGGCTAATTTGTTGTTACTAAGATACTGTGATATTGCTATTATATATCATGTCATGTGTTTGCTGTCAATCATGCTGCTTAGCATCAATGACATTTCCGTGCTATAAAGACCACATTACGCCCGCATTTGGAGGCGTATAAAGAACATTATGGTGGCAAAATAAAATAAAATTTATTTAGTTTTAGCTGATGTTTTGGTTTAAATTTAACATCATTGAGACTACCTCATAAAACACTTACAGATTTCAATATTTGCTCACTACTACCGTTTTCTTCAAAAAACCGCGTCAATAATACCAATGTGTCGCCTGTTACACTAACAGGCATGGGTTTATCATACTCATTGCTGTCTACATCACCTTCATCACCTTCAGCTTCCCGTTCTGTAATTTCTTGCATAATTTTTAAACCCGAAGTAATCACATCGGCATCAATATCTACGTAGTCATCTAAGGACGCGCATTTTGAAAATTATTGATGTCTCTACTTTCTAACCAAGTAGATAAAGGAAGATCGTCTTCTTCTTCGAAACTTTCATTTACAGCAGAAACAAAACCATCTTTTTTGTAACAGTTCTGAATTGTTGTGGGGGTCACATTATTCCACGCATCACTCAATAGGCGAATTGCATCTAACACGCTTATTTTAAGATCCTGTTTATTTTCTATTCGATCGATTAACTGTAACACTAATAAGCGACTGTAGAAATTTTTAAAACTCCTGATAATCCCTTGGTCCATGAGTTGAAGGATAGACGTTGTGTTTGGTGGTAAAAAAATAAGGGTGATGTTGGTTAAATTTTGCGATTCAGGATGCGCTGGGCAATTATCAACCAATAATAAAATATTTCAATTGTTACGTCGTAATTTATCATCCCATTTTCTAATTTTCTCTTCAAAAATTGTAGATGTCATCCAAACTTTCTTGCTAGCGGTATAGTCAACTAGTAGGCACTTAACATTTTTAAAACAGCGAGGATTTCGTGATTTTCCGATTACCAACAACTTTTTTTGTCACTGCCCGTCATATTGGCGCAAATTAAAACAGTGAGACGATTTTTCAACATTTTTCCACCAATACATTTTTCATTTTTACATTTTAAAGTGGTATCTGGCGTTAAATTGAAAAATAATCCGGCTTCGTCGACGTTGTAGATGTTTTCATCTTTGAATTTTCGTCGTAATTCCGGCCAAACACTTTTTAACCATTCACCTGTAACGTTAGTGTCCACTGATTTCGCTTCACCATTTATTTTTCCATACACAATGTTATTGCGGTTTTTAAAGCGATCAATCCACCCATTATTACACTTAAAGTCTGTATAATTTAATTGTTCCGCGAACTTCTCAGCCTGCGCTTTTAAAATGGGCCCATTAAAGGGTAAACCGCCACAATTAGCGCTTTATCAATATCATCTCTAGTACACTTTTTTAATTTTTTCACGTCATGTAAATTGTTTCCGAATGCTTCAAGTGTAGTTTTTCTATTTTTCCACAACGTTGACACGGTAGATGATGGTAAACCATATTTTTTGCACGTCGCGGAATTTTTTGCACCATTTTCTAGTTCCCAAATTATCTCGACCTTCTCGCGAATTGAAAGTGTTTTGCGTTTTATTGAAACCATTTTTCAACCTCACGTCTTGCTGCAAAAGTAACAACTGACCAGAAACTACATACCTTGTATTCATTTGTAAAACAGGTACAATGTGTACAATTGGTAAGCGAATTCTAAGCAGTAGGTAATCTCATTTAATCTATTTAAAGTCTTTTAAAATATGTCCGTCTTTTCTGTGAAACGTAATTACGGAAATCCCAAAAATTCTTAACAAATAGTTACTTGAAACGGCTTTTAGTATGTATATAAAAACTACTACAAAATTTGAAATTTGCTCGTCTTTACCGTGAAACGTGAACGTAATAAGCGAAAAAAATTAGTACGTAAACTAATGCAATTTCAATCATTTACCTACGAAACGCTCGTTATACCGAGAATCTCGTTTTATCCGTGCTCTCGTCTTAAGTGAATTTGACTATATATATATATATATATATATATATATATATATATATATATATATATATATATATATATATATATATAATTGGTTCACTTAATCAACATTCGATATTGTAGGTAAATGTACAACGGACACGAACTAGATTCAATATAATAGCTACACAATTTCCACTTGCGCAAACAAGTAGTAGTTTGGTGTATACCTTTAGTTATTGTAAATTGATTGCTTCGAAACGAGGTTATTGTAATTTTAGACCAACCTGTTTCGATGTCTTCAATGAGAGATACAAAAGTCACAGGTGTACCGGTGGTGTGCAGATAATAGAGTGTATATTTACTGTAAGTGGTCTTAGATGTAGACAAAAGTAACCATGTCATTTCAGTGATAATCATAGAGATTATTTTTCGAACATAACTACAGTAGCACAAAAATGGCACAAAAAGATCCAGAAAAGAAAAAGTAAAAGTCCTAAGGTAACTCCAGATATGTTTGATGTGTATTTAAAAAAATAGAAACAAGTTAACACCAAATTGAGAATTGTTGACATAACAAATTTACTTCCGAGATGTAACTCTTAAGTATTCTATTCAATATAAAGTGTGTATTATATCCCAATTAGCTACGGTTATTTAATTAAAATGAAACAGATAATTTCAGTGTTTTTCAATTCAATATCTTTTTGAAAAAGATTATTTTGTATATTAGACTCCAATTCTATCTCTACATAAATTTTCATAAAATTTTTATTAAATTTATGTAATCATAAGTCATTAAGTTAATTTCAAGGTAGAAATAAGAAAAAGTGACTTAACGATGGGTTAAGTATTTATTCCAATAAAGTAGAAAATTGCAGTTTAATTAGAGAACATATAATAGAATGATGGGGTTTATTTAGGTTAAAATTATTATGTATATTGCACAAAATTTACTAAACAAATTACGAATGTGGACTAAAATAATGAAATTCAAATTACACACGTCCATAATCTCAATCGTTTATAATAAATACTGTACCAGAATGTACAATATTTTGTGTAAAGACATCAAGTGCATATATAAATGTTAGAACGATAAGTGGTGCCTTGAAGTGTGCGGAATTGTATTAAAATTTACTCACATTTCTAAAAAGAATGTTACATTAATATAAGTAAGCAAGTAAGAAACAAGACCAAATTCTGTACATTCCATATAAGCGAAAATGTAAATAAATTAAAAGTGGCTGATTTCTCTAGTCTGTGGATTATATGTATATTATATGTATGGGTACTACTTTAATAACGTAACATGACACTAGCATATGAAAGTCATGTGCAGGATATATCAGATTTTTTTTTCATTTTAATACTGTTTATACATGTTTTCATATGAATATGTAGATTATACGTTTGTGTTAATATAATTTTAATAGACAATAACATTTGAAAAACTCAACATAAAAGATATTGTGTTAATATATACAGGCAGTTGAACTAAGTAGCTTTATATTTTGTATTTTAAAAAATACAAACATTTTTTTTAATAATGAAAAAATGTAATAAAATTTTACAGTAGCCGATATTTAAGGTTCTTTCTGCTTTCTTAAATTTAACAAAACAGTTTTAAAAGAGAAAAAGGGAGAATTTTTCATGAAAAATGCTATTAGCTATTTTAAAGTAACATTAATAAAATTTAAAATGTTTGAAGTTAATCACTGAAAATTTGTTTTCATTGTAATAGATATCCAATTGAATGAACAAAGGAAACAAAAAAACCATTTCGATTTCAATGAGCTGAAAAGTTCACATCAATTAATTTCATTAGAATTTATTGTTTACCAACGCTTGCTTCGACTTTGTAAGAAAAACGTTTAATCAATTCTGTATTGACTTCGTTCTTCCGTTATTTATTCAAAATTAATAACGTATAAATTATATTTAAAGTCTTGTGCCTTTTTATCATTAAGTGAAAGTAACCAATTAATATTGTGCTTGTACTGTTTAAGTACCTGTTAATATGCATAGCCAAGTACAAAACACGCAAGTTCTAATTACTCAGTAAGGAATGCCTTAAGTATGATTATAATACATATTTATAATTTGTAATCTTGTATTAATGAAGTTAATTATACAGGGTGATCCAAATTGATTTAAGTGGTCCGCTTACTTCAAAAAAGCTATTCTCCACTTATGTCATTTAGCGATCCCAACTATTTCCAGTGGCGTACATACGGGTATTACTGATTGGGCGGAAAATTCAAAAGTTGATATATCAACAATAAATACAGCAAAATTTTAAATGACATAAATAGTCTGTATTTGTTGATCGCTGGATTACCTCCATCTTGATGCAAATAAATAAATGGGATGTTTTTATTTCAGTTTAGTTTTAATTTGACTGATGACGGACACAGATTATAATCTCCGAACGCTTATAATAGGCGCTGAAAATGTTGTCCATTATTTTCTAAGCATAAATTTGCAACCAACTCCCTTAGCTACAATTTTAGCTGATAAGGTTCGGTTGTAACTCAGTAGGTTTTGTGCTTTTTTGCTCAGAGATTAAGATAGGCGGGGTTCATAAATATTATCAGATGTTACTTTAAAAGTATATATATATATATATATATATATATATATATATATATATATATATAGTAGGGTGGTTCGAAAAAAACGTTTCTGCGATTTCGAAATTCCATTACCATCCAAAAGTTGCAGTTTGTTACGTAGAATTCGGTAAAAATAATAAAAAAATTCTGAATTGTCATCTTTCGTTCGCGCATGTAGCTTAAAGTTTGAAAAAAAATTTTAAATTTTAAAAATTTTAAATTTTTTTAATTTATTTCTAAAATAGTTTTTTGTCTAATAGTAATAAAACTACTATGTATATGTAACGTGTCTTCTATAAAAAAAGCTTTATATGTTGGATAATTGAATATTTCAACCATATTTTATTAATAAGCTTATATTTAAATTTTAACTGAAATACCTTGAAATGGTCAAAGTGATCCTTTTCTTTCTTTTTTTATCGTGAATGGATTGTTGAACAAGTTTTTCTTCTTATTAAAACTTAGTAAACTTGTGTGCATCTCTTAGCTCGTTTCAAAAAAATGAAACTACCCAGAACTCACCACGAGGAGGTGGCTGCACTTCGAGTTCCACCCACTCCCTACCCAACCAACCATCCAATTGTAGGGGTGTTTTTGTACTATATTTACATTATGCATATATAAATACATGATATTTACATACAAATACAGGTTGAAGTAGTATCTTAATTAGAAATAAAACAGCCGATCAACTTGAACGTGAATTTAAGTTTACTTATGATCATTCATTAGGCATTGGTTTGAATTCCCTTTTGAAGTTAAACGATAGCATAACTGATCTTGAGAGCAGTGTTGATATTATGAAACCATCTCTGTTTTCTTCCCCGCAAACTTTTGTCAAGACTCTGTTGCCAGTTTTACTATTCTTTCCACACTTTGTGTATGGCAAGGAAATTTCATCAGCTCTAACTCCGGCAAGACATCGTTACAAATTAATTGTTCTAAGCTCTCATTTGACACATTGTTCATTGCTGGAGGAGGTGAAAGTTTGCACTGAGACCAGTCAATCAGTTCAATATAATCTGAGCAGCAAAATTGATGGTCGGTGGCAGAAAAATACGCACTGATTTTGCTTTTGGCTCTTCCTTTCTAGCTTTTAGCAATCTTCGAAAAGCATTCCTCTGAATCACAGAGTCAATAATTTTCTTTACACTTTCGGGTAGCTGTCGTGACGACTGAAAAACTTTAAATATGTGAAAGGGTCCAAATTTTACTGATGGATGCCTTTTAATTTCAAACCAAGCAGGATCGTATACTTTCAAAATGTAGTTGACAAGCATCTTATGTTCCTCGGAAGGTGTCAATTCAGATATGTATATCCTTAGTGTCTTATTTGTACATGTCAACCACCTAGAATGACTAAGACGACCAGGATCTTTGACAGCAAGATCTGAAGGACACTTTCCTATCTTCACTGCTTGAAAAATGTCGAGTAAGTATTGTTGGTCCTTACTTAAATCAGATTTGGTTACGTTAATATTTTCACTTGTGATCATTTCGAAATCAGCAACCGGACGTTTTTCACAGTCCACCAAAAGTTTGCCAATTTTTCCTGAGAAGCTTGTTGGCCCTGAAGTCTCACCATCTACACTTTCAAACAAATGTCTGAAAGGAAGTTCATTGAAGTGAATCAAGCATATGAACCATTGCACTGGGCGGCCAAGTTTAATCTCAAGATTACGTATAACACCATTTTTCCAACCTGTATTTGTTGCTGTTCCATCACATCCGATAGCAACAAGCTCATCATGGTCAAAGCTCTTACTTTCTAAAAAGCCCCAAATGGTTGTAGCTATTTCGCTTCCTGTGCCAACTTGTGGTGTCAAATGGCCTATGTACTTTCCACCAGGCTCTTTTACTAAACTTATATGCTCTTCCTTCTTTAGTCTCCGATACATTTTACTATCAATTCTCTCTTGAAAATAAGTGTTGTCTTTCCTTCCGTCGAAATATACCCCATATATCTTAACACTGTTATGTTCAATTTGCAAGGACTCTCGAACTTTATGTTTTTCACGTGTGATCTTGCTCTTGTCTATTACAAGCGATAGATCTCCTTCATTGATTAGGCCAAGGTCTTGTGAAACACTTGAGGCTATAGCGGCAGTGGCTCTATCTGATATCCCGTATCTATCACTCATCAATGCAGTTGCAGGAAGTTTAAGTCGCATTTGAGAAGTTGATGGTAAACTGTCAAAATTATCTTCGTTTTTCTCAATTAATGTATCTTGTGAAGATTCAACTGTACCCTCTGTTGTACTGGGATTAACATCAGGTTCACCAATTTCAGGTTTCTTACAGATGTATACTCGTTGATTTCTTTTTCCTATCTTATTTGTCTCTACTCTGTCTAAGGTACCAATATATCTTAACCGCATATTTCGTTGGTCATACATAAATTCTCTCTCAATAATAGGGATTTCTTTGCATTATCACACCTACAATCCATAACTACTTTACAATTACAAGAGATTGGATTCTTACCACATAAACACGTAAAACGCATCACACATTTGCAGAAAGCGACATCCAAAAGTTTGGTATTGGCTTCACTGACAAACTCATTTAGTTTTTTCTTAAAGTTAGGTTTTTCGTTATCACGGCTAAATGACTTTTTCAAACTGTAGTACTTATCATGAAAATCCTTGATCAATTTTACAATACGTTCATTACTCACAGTTGGTATAGAAGCTTTACGGTAAATTTCCTCTATGTGAGCAGCAACACGATGAGAAATCTCCGAAAAAGATACATTTTTCACAGAATTTGATGTTTCTTTAATGCATGCCGATAACACATCTTTATATGTAGGTAACACACTTTCACTCAAAGGTTTTGATTTACCAATAACTGGACAAACACTTAACCGTTTAGAAGTTTTACAAGACGCCATGTTTCAACATTTAACACATCCGCAATGTACAACAATATATTATATTAATTCACTGCACGCAACTCAATGTCGATCCGAACAGTCGAACACAACCCACTTAGAACATTACTCACAGACAATGCTGCCTCTAGTAAGACTAAGTGAATACTGACTATGGAGAGCAGGTGCCATATAGTTTCATGTCAACACAAGCACAACCGTCGACCAGACTACTACATGTCGCGACAAGTAAAAGTAGGCAGGCGCCCGACGCGGCGCCAGGTTTGACGCTTGCCTCTCTGCTTTGTTGAATGGCTTGATTCTTTTTACTTGTATAGAAACATAAAAGCATTTTAAATGTCTTAAAACGCACATCTAGTCTTATATGTTACAACATTTCAAACAACAAATTACGTCACGAAGAGCAGATTTAAAACTGGTAGAAAATGTCGAAATTAACCTTTTTTTAAACACATTTAGGGTTTGTGCGCAAACTAAAGACGCTTTAAAAAAATTATAAAATTAATTTTTCTTGGACGATATATTACATAGTGTTATTTTATTACTATTGGACAAATAAAAAAGTTTTAGAAATAAATTTTAAACAATTCTAAAATTTTTTAAATTTTTAATTTTTTTTCAAACTTTAAGCTACATGTGCGAACTAAAGATGACAATTTAGAATTTTTTTAATTATTTTTACCGAATTCTACGTAACAAACCAACTTTCCAATGGTAATGGAATTTGGAAATCGCAAAAACGTTTTTTTCGAACCATCCTAATATAATATAGATATGTTCGCTTCACAAATTGATGTTGCTTCAATCTGACACTAAATTATTAAATAAAAGGGCGCCAGCTCGTTTTATGGAAAAACAAGTAAACCATGAATATAATAAAGTTAAAAAATTGACAATAACAAGAGTTATTTACTACCTAAATTTTGATTATAAATGAGAACATCTTAAAGCTAGTATTAGTAACGATTGATTAACTTAAGTAAAACTAATTTATGGAATTATTAATAGAAATAAAATACCTTATTTTGATTATACAGTACTTCTGTGGGCTCCTAAATGACGGCTTGCTGACTGAGCGCTTAAAAAATACCGCTGCTTAAATTTTACATGGAAGTTGAAATAAAACTGGATTAGGATGCATTAAAATTCCCAAATGTACAAATTTTTGCTGGTTTAATGGATATTAAAATTCCACTTCATAGTAACAAAGGCTATTGCGTCATTATTGGTTGAATGCAATTACACCGTAAAGTAAGTAACGGTAAAATGATAATTACGCGGATTAATAAAATAAAGTAAAACGTAAAGTAGAAATAAATAAAGAAAAAGTAAAAGTGCCTGAAACAGCAATTATCTCAAACTGTTGTATAATGGCTTCTCAATAACCTACCATACAAATTATATAGCACAAAAAATTTAACAAAGCAATAGTGGATGCCTACATCCACCTTAAAAATATTATCAACAAAGAATCGCTACAGTAGTCTTTGCGTATGCACATATGAATCGAATGTGCGAGCAGTGTGCGTACGAGTTTTAATTAAAATAATTTAGTACACGCAATGCATGTTAAGTTGCCTAAATAAAAGTAAATGTTATTAACAAACGTAAAGTGTTTGTTACAAATTTACTCTGTGTTGATATTCTCGAAGACTACTGCTAACTATTGTGGGGTTATTTCATTAACGGCGTTAACTGTGGCATTCTGTAATTCCTCAACTGTACTCAAACGATTTGCATACACAGCATTTTGATAACCCAAGAGAAAGCAATCGAGCGGAGTCAAGCAGGGAGATCGTGATGCCCGTCGATTTTGCGTATTATTCTATCACCAAAAATTGTGATAAATATGCCAACGTTGTACGGGTAATGTGGGCTGTTGCGGAATCTTGTTGGAAATACCCATTTTGAAACTCGTCGCCTTCTCGACATGGCAATACAAACTCCAGTTTTCACTGGATGTAATGGAGTTTCAATAAATACATGGGGATATTCTTAGATGAAACCATGCCTCGTCACTGAAAGATGTTACATCCCAAACATCATTATTATAGAGATTTTCGTTAAACCAGGTACAGTACGTTCGATACTTTTCAAAATCACGTGGCAGCAATTGTTGTAACACAGACATTTTGTACGGGTGCATTTTCAATTTTTACAAGCCCTCTGGCATGTCTCATACAAAACCCCTATAATTACAGTTAATAAATAATCAAAATTTAGTAATAAAAACAAATTTTACTCAATTACCACTTTGAGCAGACAATCGTCTTAAAGATTTATTGGGACTAGCTTCCAATCGCCCTCGAACATCTTCGAAGCCTTCTTCGTCAAGTACAGGTCTTCTGCCAGGATATTTACCTTTGGATACGAAGCCGGTGTCACGAAAACGTTGAACAATTCGAAGAACATGCTGTGTGAATGTTTCGTAGATAACGTCAATGTTGGCGAACCGTTGTTGGAATTCGTCGAAGCAAGAAACTTGTGAATATTTTTGATAACAATATTACATAGCGGAGTTACAAACCCTATGTTCAATCTGGACCACGCTGTACTTAATTATACTTCAAACCACGATTCATAGTAGTTTCATTTATTAATAAATGTCTATGTTAACGTTATAAAACTTATTAGTCAATTATTACAGTTTCTTGGAAGAATTACTGAAAAATGATTAATATTGCAGAATTTGGTTCAGAAGCATTAAAGTTCATATAGGGAAGACCGATCTGTGTTGGCATCCCTAACAAGAATTATCTCTAATATCCTTAATAAAATAGATCAAAGGTTCTTTTTACCATAAAAAAATGAGATAACAAAGTTTTTTTTTGTCAAATAAACCAAAACTAAGAATTTGACATATAAATTAAAAACAAAAACAGCTCTACTCAGCAAACAAGATAGAGGGAGAAGAGATACCGGCGCTATAGTAGCTTTTAAGGTACAATCCGAAAAAAAAATATTTGGGCGCTTTGTTTAAATGTGTATTGTTGAGTACACATAAGTGTATTGTGTGCTGCATAACCAGTGTAACTAATGTTTTCTGGACAAAATCACAAAGGGGCAGATGTATACACGGTGAACCAAGGATTTGATAGAAATAACTTTATTAAACTTAAACACCTAAACATTAATATAAAATATTTAGTAACAATATTAAGCTTTACAGAAACAGTTTTAAATATTTTAATTTAAGATCTACAATTCATTTTGATAAAAATGTAATCACATTTTTATAGTTTATCGAATGAACTGATGAGTTATTTGTTTGGCAAAGTTTAGCAACACAATGTAATTGTTAAGTTAAAATCAAAATAAACTGAATACGTATTTGAATAATCGAAATGAAATCATTTAAATATTCAAAACGTTTAAAACAATGTTGTTTTCTTAATCTTCAACTTCCGAACTTGTGTCATCTTCCGACAAACCACTATTCACTACAAATTCCAAACTTTCCACTACTTCGTCAATGAATCCATCTTTCTCCCACATTTATTGAGCCACCACATGCGTGCAATATTTTTGCAATAATAATGTTTCGAGCCTCAGAATTTATAGTTTTCTTTGTAGTTCCATCTATAATAGGGATAACCTTAAACATAAAAATTACATTAAAATTACATTTTTATTAAAATTCTTTTACATACCTTTATTTCACAAATAAAACAACCAAACAAGTCTTCAAAAAAAGTGATTTTAACAAACAAGCGTAACACAATAAAAGGATTAAGTAACACAACGCCCGCGAAAATGTCAGCTGTAAACTGTAATAATTTACGTTTAACTGTGAATGTAATGTACCACCTTAGAATTCTCAAATATGATTGGATAAATAAATTGCCGCGTCAAAAATTTCAAATACATTAATTTAGTGGACTATCTTGTTCGCCGAGTGGAGCTGTATGCCATCATGCCCGAATAGTCGGGCATGGCATATCCTGCTTTTTTTTGTTTATTTTGACCTCCACATTAAATATATTAAATAAATAAATAAAACAAAAATGTAAAGAAACTCAAAGACTATATTTAGTAACAAAAAAAAACATTTATATACAGAGTTCACACTTAAACACTTTAATTTTACGATCTACACCTGCACCTTCTGTATGGCACCAACTGCTACACTTCTGGCAACGAATCCAGATCTCTTCCTTTTTGGATATAGGATATAACTAATTCGTTGCAATATAAGCATCCTGCATCCAATTCATGGTCGCTTTCATACATTTCGACACCTTCTTCTGACTTTCATCAATTATTCTCTTCACTGTCTCATTTTTTCTATCGAAGCGTCTTTCGTCTTTCTTTCTCCTTCTTTTCTGCCTCTGCAGGTTGTGTTGCAGCAATAACCAGTGAGCTGTTTCAAACACCTGTTGCCCTTCTTTTTGGTTTTTTTTAGACCATCCTGTGGTGCAGGAGCAACAAGCATCGGCGATAATTGACCAAGACATTCCTTAAGTTTTGGTGTCACATTTTTGTTTGAATTTGAAAACTGGATAATTTAGAACCAACTTTGGAAGAAGAGGCAAGTGCTTCAAGTTCACCGGTAAGTCCTTTTCTTCATTATGGACAATATTTGTGGTCTCAGTAGCAGCGAAAACATAATAAGGAAATATATCCATATTTAGCGGTTGAATTCCTGTTTTAGAAAAGCCACTTAAAGCATTTTCTATTGTAGTTGCTTTTTTGAATGCGTTACAAAGTAACTCCCCATCCCGAGAATGCGTCACAGCACGACCTGGATTTTCTCTCAACCATTTCGGAATTTGCAGGTGATAATAAATGGTTAAAGGCCCATAAACGCTTACATCCAAAGGTTGTACGCGGCATATGCTATGAGGAGCAAAACAAAATAGAATACTGCCATTTTTTTGCAGATTTGAATACAGCTAAGTTCTTATGACTTCCATGCCCATCAACTATTCATTTAATCTTGCAATTACCAAGACACTCAACCTACACTAATTATATAATAAGGATTGTAACAGTGAAAATTGCGTTGTATTGGGTATAGGTGCTTCAGTTGAACTATTTGATTATTAGTGCCCTTAAATGTTATCTAAAATATTGAAATTTGGTTAAATTAACCGATTTTATTACACAGTTTACTTCTGCAATCATTTAATATACTAATAAATTGTATTTAATAACAAAATATGTGTAGCGCAAAATTTGTTAACTCTTTTGGATGACGCAATTTCAGTTAGATCTTTGTATAAGATTAATGTAAATTCTATTTCATGTCTGTACAAGTACTTATACTGAGATTTCGTGCCACGAGCATTTATTTTTCTTTATTATTAAGTTATTTATAAGTAAATTAATATTCGTTGTAGCAAGCCAGTTGATGTGATTTGTCTGTCACTTCAAATGTGCTAATCAAATTTTTCTCTTTTACTACTTTCTTGAATTTTTAGGGTGGTATTTAAGTTACTTCATGGCGCCTACTATTACTACTAAAAAGGCTTATGCTTAGTGTTGTGCAAATAATGGTTTTCTGGACACGCATCAACAGTATTCTAACTACTTTTGCTAGCTAGCTGGTTATACTTGCTAGATTATGCTTACTGGGATACTTATGTACGTGTATATATATATATATATATATATATATATATATATATATATATATATATATATATATATATATATATATATATATATATATATATATATATATATATATATATATATATATATATATATATATATATATATATATATATATATATATATATATATATATATATATATATATATATATATATATAGTGTCCTGAAAGAATAGGTCATACTTTAACTGGAGATTATTTACGTTAAAGTAAACCGATTTGACTAAATTTACCTTTATCGAAAAGTTGATACTAACGGAGATACAGGGTATCAAAGTCGAAAAAATAACACATTTCCTTTAATATCTTTCGACTACTTCCAGCTAACTTCATGAATTTTCTTATACGGGGTTTTTTTGGGAGAAGAAACCTAAATTTATTATCAATTTCGCTGTATCTTCTAGAGGACGCCACCGGCGACGATTTTGATCCCTTTAAACCGTTACAACTTTTTTGTTCCACCACGTATGTTATTTCGAACTATCTCTTTCCCTGTTTTCTCTAGTTAAGAAAGGTATACCTTATTGAAGTCACTAGGGAGAAAAACACATCTAAAAGTGATGATGAATACAAATTATCTTAAAGTAAAGTTAGTTTATGGACGTATTTGACTGCTATCCACAAACACAAAGAAATAACACTTCCAGTAACACTAAGTAGACGTACATCATTACATTTAGATGCGTTTTTCTCGGAAACCGTTGACCCTCGTGACTTCAATAAGGTATACCTTACTTAACTATAAAAGTTAGGGAAAGAGATTTTTCTAGTCCAAAATAACACAAGGAGGAACAAAAAAGTTGTATAGGTTTAACAGGTTAAAATCGTCGCCAGTGGATTCCTCTAGAAGATACAGCGAAATTGATAATAAATTTGAATTTTTATTCCAAGAAACCCCCGTATAAGAAAATTCACAAAATTAGCAGGAAGTAGTCGAAAGATATTAAAGGAAATGTGTTATCTTTTCGACTTTGACACCATGTAACTCCGTTAGTATCAACTTTTGGACTAAGGTAAATTTAGTCAAATCGGCTTATTTTAACGTAAATAATCTCTAGTTAACTTATTTCCATTCTTTTCAGGACACCCTGTATATATATATATATATATATATATATATATATATATATATATATATATATATATATATATATATATATATATATATATATATATATATATATATATATATATATATTATATATTATTTATCATTATAATTATTATATATTATTATTATTATCAAATATATATTATATATATTAATATATAATAAATATTATTATCAAAATAATACACATAATTAGTTACTACTCACGTTGATGGGTTGATTATATATTTATATAAATCTTTGTATATGTGCAATATTATATAGTTTGCTCTGTAATTGGCTTTTGCTGTTGGGCAATAAAGGTTATTATTATTATTATTATTATTATTATCATATATATATATATATATATATATATATATATATATACAATGGTGATATTTTTTGTACTGTAAGTAAATATCCTTTTTTTGTGCAAAGTACGTTACTGTGTGAACAAATTCGATGGCTTGCAATAATCAAAGCAAATTTAGTACTATTAACGTTTAATAAAGTTGAGTACAGCATTAACATAAAGAAGGCACAATTTTTCAGTTAGAGTGTTTAATAATAGAAGCATATATTTTTGAGTGCTTTGACTTGCCCGCTTAATATTTTTCTTGACGTTAACCATAAACTTGGTTATGACAGTGAAATATTAATACATTCAGATTTAATTTTATGCTTGGTGTGTAGGTTTAAGGTTCTTATTAACAATTCCTTTTATTATCGTAAAGCTTTACTAGCACAATTTCATTTGAATTTATGCTAAAATTAAATATTATCCTTGCCAGGAGTGTTTACCGCTACGTCATTAATTTATGAATGTACCTATCTATACTGCATTCTCATATAAAATACTTAATTAAATAAGGACGGTGAACATTCGTAGTGCAATTGACGAAATCGAAATACGGTATTGAATAACCAAATGTAGTAGAAAGAGTAAACCTATAAGCACTTAATCAATTTGTTTTATATGCATATGAATTTAATTCTCATTTGAATAACACTATATAACCTCCATATGTTTGTTTTTCCCTTGACTGTTTCCTCATTTCCTACATTTACTTTTTTTAATCATCATTTATTCCTCACTTTAAATCAGTTCTAATTTTTACAAAGTAAATCACAATAAATAACGAATTGTATTTTGGGACTCTGCAGCTTTAAATGCTGCCATCTCGGGCTATATTTTCTAATCAGAATTTATTATAACGATAATAATTGTGACTCATGTTTTTCATATTACACCATATGGTTGTGTGTGATGACGTAGCGGTAAACACTCCGGGCGAAGATAATAGCATATTACAGCTCATGACTTATTTGATGCGTTCACATGAACGAGTAGTGCCCTACACACACACACACACGCACGCACGCACGCACGCACACGCACACACAGACACACCACACATATATATATATATATATATATATATATATATTATATATATATATATATATATATATATATATATATATATATATATATATATATATATATATATATATATGCCTGAAATCTCTTGCACCCTGTTAATAGGAAATTTTCTTACTATACCAGCGTGCAGTCTTCCAGTCCTTATAAATTGGCCTACTGTAGGCGCTAGTATGTACATGCGTGCGTGGGCGCGTAGGTGCAGACGTGGCGTGTGCGTACTCATTTGTATGTATGAATAAATTATTTCTGAAACAGCTGCAGAGGTTAAATATATAACAATCCCAGAATATAGATTTTAAAATTACATTTAGCGTTAAAAATTCCTAAGGTGAATTTTAAATGTTTCAATTTTTTCAATATCTGAATTTGCTCAAGAGTGCCAAACATGATCCTTTCTACACCCTTATCAGTAAAAAAAGCCTCAAATTTTTCTTTATTAACATGAAATAAAGTTACGCTTCTAGACGATGCACAATATGCAACTTTAATTACTCGCAAGCATACCTAAATGCATACATACACACCGTTCTGTTGCCATAGTTATAATTTGTAATACAAGTAATTAGTTTTATAGTTGTTTCAATAAATGTTCATTGATAAAAGACCCCGCACCATTTAAATGGCAAATGGCTTTCTGTGTATTTGGCTAAATTTTTGATATATGTATTGTAGATTGTAAGGTTCTAATCAAAGACTGCCATAGGCAGAAAGTCGAAAAATGGACTGTTTTGCGCTACAGATCCACAACTTTTTATTTTTACGTCGTTCAATTTACCGCGATTTTCGCAAAAGTCATAAAAAGCATAGCAACACGTGCCTTAACATATGTACCTAAAAAAGTATCATTCAAAACGTCACGTCTTTTAAGTAGTTCGAAAATCAAATCGAAATTCGTTTAAGCAGTTTTGCCGTAAAAATTGCGAGTCGTATAAATGGCATTTAGAAATCGTTTGCCCTATTTTGTCTGTAATATGCTAACAGAGTCAGGGCTAATGAATAGAATTGATGGCGATAATAATGTGATTAAAAGGGAAATAGCGATTTTCAGAAGAAATGAGAATGGAGGGCCACCGCTAGAAGTCACAAATTTGACCAGAGCTGGCGCTAATTGTTTTCGGCTGTTCCTTAACGAAATAGCTCTTGTTGAAAATTACCCAGCTTGTTTAAGATTAAATGTTTTGAAACAAACATCAACCCATACTTGTTTGATTTGTAATGGTAATAATAATGTGCGTAGGATGACCGTATCGTGTAAAATAAATATTTTTATTCTTTTAAACATTTACATACCAGGAAGTGTATGAGGTTGCGGGAAGCACTTGGATGGCAAGGGTCTTACTTTTGAGCATTTACTTCCAGGGTTGCGGTCTATTAATAGGACATAAGCCATTAAAGGTCAGCAATTACAGGCATTTTTTCAAGAGTTCCGGCACGTTAGTAAAAAAAAAATGATTACGAGGACGAAGATAGTTTTAGCGAAGAAGATTTCAAATCCGAAGCCCCCCTTACGAAAGAACAATTTCGGGAATTGTATGCATTTTGTGATTCAATACCTCGGCAAGGTGGACAAACGTATGTAACTAAAAAGGACCTCTTGACATTTTTATGCAAGATTCGGCAAGATTTGTCGGACGAATGTTTTCAAAAATTATTTTTCACTATCCAAGTAGACAGGCTTAAGTATGCCATTGCTACAATTAGAGAATAGCTAATGCAAAGATCCGTACCTAGTTATATTGGACTTGAAGCCATTACAAGGGAGGATTACATTGCCAACCATGTAACAGAATTTTACAATCAATTATATAATCCGCAACCTAATACACCGATAGCAATTGCATATATTGACGGGGCCTATTCATATATATCAACAAGTTATAACTTTTCGTGTCTTACGACAACGTGCATAAAAGTCGTCACTTAGTAGAACCGGCTCTCATTGTAGCTCCAGACGAATATATACTATCAATCCAAGATCCTTATTTTTCGGACTAATTCAGAATAATGATGCCAAAATGCTGATTAATGAGTTTAATTGGGTCGGCGATGCAATAAGAGCATGGTTTCACCCAGGTGATATCTTTGTGCTGGATCGTGGATATCGAGATTCCATACCTCTGCTTCACGATGTGGGTGTTTCAAACAAGATGCCAGCTTTTCTTGAACGGAGCCAAAACCAATTGTCTGCTGAAGAAGCAAATGAGTTCCGCATAACAACTAAAACAAGGCGTATAGTTGAAGCCAGAAACGGTCACCTCAAAGCCATATTTAAGTTTCTTGATCAAACAAGTACAATACCACATACAAAAAACCTTGGCGATTTCTATCGTATTTCAGGAGTGATATTAAACAAGTTTCACCCTTGCGTTCTTATGTTAGGCGCTAACGAAGGGCTGGCTCAGTAATTACTGGAAGGTTAATATTATACAAGTCCGGGTGGAAGTAGAAAATCTACGTAGACGGAACGCTCGTTGGGTTCAAATAAACGAGCATGATTTAGTTGATTTCCCTCATCTCGCTTTGGATTATCTCACTGTAGGGGTATACCAAGTTAACCTAGCCCTATCTTACATTCAAGATAAGTTGCAACGAGATGAAGAAGAATTCCATATAGATTCTCTTAATAATGAACCTGGTTTTATCAGAATTAGACATTTTTCGCTCTTTCGTAGTGCGACAAAACATCAATTGTGGATTGCTTACAGCCCACCGAAAATCAAGAAGCCAATGAGAATGTGAAGGATCTAATTCTTGGTTACTACTGTACGTGCAAATCACGTGCAAGAACTATTAGAGCATTTGCGCAGATTGCTAGTTTTTTGTGGTTTTTGGGGTATGCGCGTTATGAAAATGATGTTCACTATCCAAAATCAACTTTGGCGAGCTATAGCGCAAAAACTGTCCATTTTTCGACTTTCTGCCTATGGTAGTTTTTGATTAGAACCTTACAATCTACAGCATATCAAAAAGAAAGCCATTTAAATTGTGCGGGGTTCTTTATGATCAAGAGATGTACATTTTTCAATTATGTATGATATTCAAGTGTCAGCTCGGAAAGAGGTTATGAAATCTAGCCGCCATCGCGCAGCTGTCTGTTTCAGATGCTCTAATTTGTAATTACTATCCAGCAGTATCTGATGGCAAATTATAAAGGTATGTTACAACAACTAGTGCAGTGTGCAGTTGATACAATGCGCTTAAACAGTGTTGAAAATGATTCATAACTTACCTGAATTGTGTTGATACTCATGAAACAGTTATAGTTAAATGAAATGTGGTATCTAGTGTGTGTTTTTAATTACAATTGCATATTATAATCGTTTTCATAAAGCATAATAAATTAAATAATAATATATGCGTTTAAGCAGTTTCTATAAACAAATTAACTTAATTAAGTGTGCTCAAAATTGAATCTATTTGTAATCATTAATATTTATGGTGTAGTTAGTTAGATTTTAGAAACTTATATTTGATGCAGATGATATTTCAACATCACGTCTTGAAACTGGGGATGCATTTTGGGTCTTAGTAGAAAGAGTTAAGTTATTAGGTGCACTGGGAAACTCTAGATTTGTAGCAGAGATACTAGGCTGATTTAAATGCATTAAATAGGAATTTCTCCTAAAATTCTGTTGGAAACATCAATTTGTGTTTGGAGACTATCATGAATGTAACTTTCAGCCACATTACTTGATCTCCAATAAGCACTACGGCTAGTTTATAAAGATATAAATAGTTGAAATACCCGTCAATTCATGTTACCAATAAATCATTTTACAATTAATCTGACGAAAAAGGGGGACTATCGACCTATACCAAGTTTATTCTGTTAGCTGAGTACTTCGGCGGTAGCGTAGACCGCTATCGATCATCCTTTCTAGATAACGAGGCTCTAAAGCCCGTCTGAGGGAAACACCAGATTAAAATCCGAACCAATTACATTCTCGTTTTTAAACTTAACCGTACTGGCTTGAAATTAGTAGTACTCTTATTCGAGCTTTTGAACTGTCCACCTTGGCTATAAGGGATATACAAATTTAAAACACCCTGTATATCCTGCCCTACCTAACAACTCCCTGTATAATTATTTCCTGACACATAAAACGAGAATTCCGAAAATCATTCCGTTTTATGCATCTAAATTGAAATTAAAATGGTTGGCTTCGCAGTAAACGAATATGATTTACAATAAGAAATTATTCAAATTACAATAATTTAATGCTACGTTTAAATTTAATTAAAACTTAATATTAAAACCTGATGTTAACATCATCCAAATGAAATCCATATTAATAATTCAACATATTAGCAAAACTGCCTATTTATTTAAATAATCAATTGAATTTATAACCTATTGATAAAACCACATCTACGATTACGTATTAACCTAATTCGTACATTACATTCCAATACAAAACAAAACCAAATATTTCGTATTCATGTACTTGCTCCCAACCCTGTGTATACTGTATAAGTGTAGTAAATTAATCCCGCTTCTATTAATCAATTTCCGTGTGTACACAAAGCTATCCAAGTAATTTAAGGATTATTTGCATCACTCAAGGGCAAGGTGGTCCACACTTCAATCTGTCATTCCGCCTCTGATTTATTACATTATAACCACACCTTGTCCTTAATTATTAGATGGTGCTTAACGTGTTAATAATTATTTACAAGTCCAAAAGGGAAGTTCTGTATCCAGAAGCTAACCTCAACACAGATTTCATCTACTTCATTATAATGTCAAAATAATGCTTACCCGTCAAAAGTAAGTATCCACTTAATCCTGCAAAGACCCAACTTGTATACACACAACCCTTGAAAGAATACCCCACGATTATTAATTTGCATAATAAACACTGACGTGGCATTTTTGTTACGTACTGATTACATTTTCAGCACTAGAATATATAATCCCTAGCCGCACGGGCACGACTTTCACGCAACCAAATTCTGCGGACGGGGTGGAAAAATGCCCAACGCATAGGAGTCTATTTACAATAGAACTTCCAGGGATCAGAATAACATTTTTAGATAATTTTGTTATTGTGCAAGTAGCCGGTCATTAATATTCATTTTGTTTATTTTACAGTATTTTATATTTAGTACCAGAATCATTTTATGTTAAACTTTATTATAACCAGAATGTTTATTTTATGTTTCAATATATGTACAAAACTTTTTTTGTACAAAATTATTAACTACGATATAAGAGTCAAAAACCCATCCCAGCTTCCGCTGAAGCTAGTTAAAAGGCATAAATTCAAAATCCACCATCGGGTGTAATTAAGTAACCCAGATAATCCCATACAATTGTGGCTTTGTGTATGTCACTTATATTTTAGGAAATGTTATTTTGGGTTATTAAGAGAAAAGGCCCATGATCAATGAATACAAGAAATTGGTTGTACTATATGTAGTACAGTGGGCATTTGTACAATTGTCCACTATACTAGGACTACTTCTAAAAAAAACTTAATTGTTGGTATGATATTGCACATAACCCTTTATCGCATTTTTGACACCTTGTTTTGGCCCTCTCATGGCAAAAAGCACAACTTGCCTGTTTTTCTTGAGGAATTATGAAGTGATCCACGCAATCGTATCTTATTTCAGTTCCATTTTTTGTAATTGAATGGCCCTTGGCCGATGTTTGTTTTTTATTTTGGGTTAAAAGGGTTTCAGCAATACTTATTCGAAATTCCAGTTCTCCTCCTTGATGTCGATGCAACTGCTAAGCATTATGTACGCTCATGTAGACACAGTGTGCAATAAGTTGAAAGTACCATTTCTTTCCGCGAATCGAAGTTCTACATAAAATGATATTCTGATCGCATTTGTCCACACCACCCATATTTGCATTGTATAGCTTAACAATTTGAAGCTGAGGTACCTATTTAGAATATATTTTGCTATGCTATTTTGATAACTTGACACAAATTTTATACTTTACCTGGATTCTTTTCTTTTGAGAATATCGCTTCACAGAATCAACAGAATTTACTCCTACTGCATTAGAACATAGAGTTCCAACATTGTTATCATGCCACTTCACCAGAATGAGTGACTGGATCTTCAACCCTTTTGTAATCATAGAAGCCACGTTGCTCTTTTTCATTAATTTAGAATCCATTAGAGAAGATCTTCGAACTCTATTTTCACATCAATGTCCTGTAGCATTAACCTTTTTTTTCTGACAAGGGTTCAAATAAGGGTAATGTGGAGAAGAAGTTATCAAAAAAGAAGCGGATATGCTGATCTGCGATTTTTTGCTCAGTGAATCGGTATATTCTAAAACCACAGCTGACCCTACTCCGTATGTTTTGTATTTGTCACTTATAGTTGTTGTGGCACCTTGATACGGCTCAAATCAATTCACGTACCCCGAACGTGTTGTTCCAACCCAAAATTTGTAGCCTTACCGTATTGTCTCCCATGTATGTATTGCTTGCACCCGTGACGCACAAATTATGGTATCATAGCTTCATCAACGGATAGTATCTCTTGCATTACACTTTTTCTAGTTACATTGAGATGTTGGAAGAAACGCCTGTCTTTTGGAAATTTTTCAGATACATCTAAATTTGTATTGTCAACCAGGTGTAAATTGGAAACGATCTATTCAAATTTATTTCTGGAAATTGCTGCTGATGCCAGAGAGTTTGGACTATGTCTTGTACTCCCAATACATACGACGTCCTGATGCTTGAACATACCCACTGA
The DNA here is from genome assembly GCA_036346205.1 of Vesta saturnalis. Lineage (NCBI taxonomy): Eukaryota > Metazoa > Arthropoda > Insecta > Coleoptera > Lampyridae > Vesta > Vesta saturnalis. Next base: position 963,857 of record JARFJB010001789.1, read on the forward strand.
GAATGAGCATACCCAGAAAGCACTTTATTACTGATATGTCAATTTTACAATTAATTCTAGCAATAACTTGTCAAAAAGATATTAAAAAAGTACTAAGGGGCTTTTTAACGGTTTAATACCTTCTTCGTTATTATGGGAGGTAACAGAACTTATAACTAAATTTGCTTTTATCCAGTTGTAGTTTTTTTCTTTTTACAGCATCCTTTTTAGAGCTGTTCTTCGTCTTAGTTCAGACAAAAAAATTTCTTCCTCGGAAGAAAAGTCATCTCCATTTGTGTAAAATTCACTTCTGCAGGGGCCTGAAGTTGAGCACCAGGTAAATTACTGGTGCTAATAACATCTTCACTTCCTATACCTTCATCAGTCACGTCTGCAGCACTATTCGTGGGAGGAAAAATTGTGATTGAAGTAATTTTTTCACAAGTTCTTCTTTGTCTTCAAGTATAGCAAGGGTTTCGTGGAGAGAAAAGCTTCTAAAACAACTTACAATTTATAGATACCCAAGTGTCCACTGTACTATATTTAGTACAATCAAAATCAAATCAAGAAATGCCCTCAAATATATTGCTAATTTTTAAAATATAATCTTTAAATAGCAACATTTTTTTAATAATTTACCGTTCTTGAAATAAAAATTAATTGACAGCAAGTATGCGTAAATCACTTACCTTGCAAATCTAATTCACTACAAGGACACAAACAAATATAACGCAATTTACTGCATGTAACAACCACTGCATATAACTACCAACTGACTTTCGACTATTAAACCCATTCTCGACGCACAAGTTTCAACAAGTTTGAACATATTAGTCATTTATATTATTATATTACAGTGGGCATATCTGGGTTAATAAAGTAAAACCTCAAAAGGGCGTTACAAATTTAGTGACCCAAAAGAAGCATTACAATGTTAAATGGTTAAAATGGTTAAATATCAAAAGTACAAATTTTCTATCAAGAACATTTACTCAGTTAACACAGAATCGACAGAAAATAAATTACATATCAATTTCATGTTTTGAAAAATATCAGAAAAGGTAGATAACATATTACAGAAAAACAAGAAATACAAAGTAGTTTTCAAAATTAATACCAATATTCTTAAATGTTTATTTAATGCGAAAAGTTCAACTAGCGACATTTTGAAGTCGGGCATTTATAAATTAAACTTCACATTCTGTAATTCTGTTTATATTGGACATGCACTTAGGAACTTTGATATTAGATACACAGTACACATTAGATGTATAAAGATAAAATAACTGATGTTAAACTAAATCAAATTAAATTCGCATAAATTAATAGTAAATAATTATTTATGACTTATACTAATTACAACAATTAATTTTGCTACATTTCAAAAACTATAGACAAATTATGCATTTTTTTGCAGCATTTAAAGTTAAACGGTCATTTGTAAATGACGGAAATTTAAAGATTGATCTTTATTACATTCATTGAATGTATTTTAAAAAAAATTTAAGGTTCATCAAGTTTAGTGTTTACTAATGATATATTTCCACAACTACTTGTTGTTATATCTACTTATATATTTTCTTGATAATGATACATGTTTATGAATAATAAAATTATACTGTATTTAAAACATTAGAGCTATTAAATATGAAATTTCAAGTAAAAACATAAATTTATTTCAAGTGTAATTACACTAATTATCATCAATTTATTTTGCAATCACATTTCAATGAAGTACGTTGCTATGAGATCCAGCAATACTATTTGTTTCCAAATTTATTTTGCAGCATTTAAATGTTAAACGGTCCATTTGTAAATGTGCCGGAAAGTTTAAAGAACTTGATCCCGATTTTTACAAGTTGCATTGAATCGGTTTGTATAAAGAAAAAACTTTCTAAAGGTCTCGAAAGTGTTAAGTGACTACTAATCAAACATAAACATTATATATATATATATATATATATATATATATATATATATATATATATATATATATATATATATATTATATATAGTGAATTAATTAAAGAATTTCTGCTAAATTCAAAAACCTGTAGAAATTCATTTAATTGATTAAGTGTAATTGATAATTGTGATATTTCACAAAGCAAGTTTACAAATAGTAATTAAATTTGCAATTTGCTTCTCTTTAATTCTTATGAATCAAGGTTCATTACAAGTTTCTTACTGAGTTAGTATCTACTACCATATACGAGTACTTTCATGGAGATTTAATTTAATAATCACTTTAGACAAAGTATGTGTTCTATATTTCATAGAGAACTAGGCGATTAAGCTAATTTAAGCCTCATTATCAAACAAGTGTTCATTAATGTTTGTAAATAAAAATATATACTTATTACCGCCTGTGATGAAATCTCAATTACAAACGGAATGTAAATAATTACATAATCTAAATCCAGGAAAATACATTAAATCCTCCTCTCCTGAAGCGATGTATCGAACCCGCCACCTCATGTTCTTCAAGGGTTGGCAGAAATTGAAGACTGACGTTTTGTTGACTTTCTCATCGATTTCCTTACAAAATATGAGAGGGTTGTTTCTACTTAGGGCATTCCGTTGCGATTTATTTCAAGAATATAATGGAATATAAATATGATTTGATGTATCCTTTACTAGAAAAAATGCTTATCAGTTTATACTTTTTAAATTAGACGTTATAAATTTGCATTGTGACATAATGTCAGCAACATTATTGTTTCATATACCTTAAACATGAAATAACTGAATGATGTGTAAAAAAAACGTGTATATTTTCAAACAGAATGAATGACATTTTAAATCTAAGGGTGTTGAATATATTACAAAGTTAGCAATAATATTGTAGAGCTTTCATATTTGGTTTAGGAAATGGATACATTTGAATGCAGTGAGTATGGAAAAACTGAAAACTATACAGTAGGCTTTGTTATATACTCCACAATATTTATTATACGTTTTACACTTGTATTACAGAATATATCAAAATATTATGTGGTAGGTATTCAAACATTAATTTTATTTACTAGGTATTTTGAATAAATTTTTCAAACTATAATGTTTTTCCATCAGTTGTTTTTGGGTTATTTCGCTTGAACTTGAAAATAAAATGACAAGTTTTTAGTGTGAAAAGGAAATTGCAGAAATTATTTATAGAATATATCAATTTATTTTTTGATAAAAATGAAATGCACACTTATACATCAAAATCAATACACCCAAAAAATACAGAACTAGCAGGTCCCCATATTGTAACGACTCAGATTTTTCGCTAAGATTGCAATTAATAATATTTTTCCAGGGGTAAATAGTCAGTAAGAGCATGCATTCACGCTAGGTTATAAATAATTAATAATAATTGCGATTTAGTTTAGAGAGCTCTGCATAGGAAAAATAGACGCATTTTCATATAAGATAACAGACTCTTGTTACAAAGTAACCTTATGATTAGGATATTTTCACTGTAAACAATAATGATATAAAGGAAAACTTACAAACCAAACGCATCTAAGTGCTAATGATGGCAAAGTCATAACAGTGAAAATTGTGAATTATTAAAACTACCAACGTACACACAGTAAAAGATTGCTTCGAGTGGGACTCGAACCCACGACCACTACTTATTTCGAGTAAGGCTCTTAACAATCTGAGCTATATTGTACAGGGTGGGTCAATAATCACTCCCCAGCTCTCGGATATGTGTTCCACAATTCAAAATAAGACAAAAATGAAGAATACTAAAATCCCGAAAGCGAAGCCATTTTCGCGTAAAATTGGAATGAAGAATTAACATTTATTAATTTTTCAATTAATTTCTGTAAATTCAAATTAAGAAAGTAGCTTGAAATCTTGAAAACGAAGAACCGTCTGGGTCGAGTAACCGAAACGAAAACAGAATTTCACTATATCCGTAATAAACGCTCAAAAACTTATCATTTTCTTTTTTATTTAAAGAACTTGTGTTTGAGTAATTTGGTGCCAGACAAAAATGTAGTTGTCATGGATTTACTTGAATTTGACGTTTTTATGTTTATTTGACTTGTACCATTTAGTGAATATTGGAATCTTCAAAAGTATTTTTAAATTCAAGATGCCAGAGTGTACTAACCGAGAAAACGTAAATAATAAAAGTTTTAGGCGCTTGCAATGATAAAGCCCGTGCTGCCGAGCGTTTGTACGGAGAACGATTTCCGAACCGACGTCACCCAGATTACAAAACAATCCAAAATGTAGAAACAAGTGTTGTGGAGACAAGATGTATCGCTCCAAAACGTTCTTTGCGGCCGACCAAGAAAACTTACGTGGCAACAGGAGGAATAGTAATTGCAGGATCTTGAGAATAATCCTACTACCAGTACACGTTGGTTGTCAAGAAATAGACGCCACACTCAGTCCTCTGTTCATAGATGTCTTCGAAGATAAACTTGTATCCATACCATCTACAGCCTATTGAAATGTTACATCCAGGAGATAACCTATTTAGAGTAAATTTTTGTACGTGGACATTACACGAAATTCAAAGCAATTCCGACTTTTTCCATAATGTTTTATTTACCGATAAAGCTCATTTCAACCAAGAAGGAATTTTAAATTGTCACAACCTTCATTATTGACACTATGAGAATCCGCATGTTGTACGTCGGCGAAATCAGCAAAGGCGCTGGTCTGTAAATGTTTGGATAGGTATGTTGAGAAAACGAATCATCGGTCCATATTTTCTACCAAGAACACTGAATGGTGAAAATTACAATAATTTTCTGGAGAACACTTTGCCAGGTTTGTTAGAGGATGTTCCTTTACAACAACGTGCAACAATGTTTTTTCAACATGATGGAGCGCCTGTACACGCTACATTACAAGTGCAAGGTATTTAGAATCGCCGTTTTCCTAATAAATTGATTGGGTAGGGTGGACCAATAGCGTGGCCAGCCCGGTCTCCCGACTTAAATCCAATAGATTTTTGGCTGTGGGGATACATAAAAGAAAACGTCTATTTTACTGTGCCGGAGTGGATGACGTTATTGCCCGGATTCACGAAGCAGTAGCAGAAATAAATCATGACACCTTCGCTTCTGTTGCCAGTAACTTCACTCGTAGGTTACATACATGCATTAATGAAAATGGTAACAATTTTAAAGATTTGCTAAGGAATTACGTGTTTATTTTCGTTTCGCTTAGCTTGACTCAGCAGCCTATACTAATTTTTTCCATCATTAATTATTTGTTAATTATACGACGTTAATCAAAGTTCGCAGAAATCATCAAATAATGAATTTTATATCCCCTCCGACGTTAATTTCAAAAACATCAAAAGTTTTTCTACGTCAGAGTCCCCTCTGTAACTTCCGCCAATCCTAATCTGAAGATCCCTGCACAGTGGGCATACCCGCCTAGCGTGGATCCGCTATAAAAAACCGCGCCGCGCTACCGGAGAAGACGAAACCTGACCGAGCGCCCAACACTCGTAGTTTCGCGTTTTCTTCGCCGACCAGTTAACCGCCGCGTTTGCTAGAATCTTCATCTTGACGATCGTGCATCTTTTGTCGAGATACCTCGATAACACCGTTTGAGAATCATCTCCATATCACCGAGCTCAGACGTCCATCTTGATCTTTCACTTACCCCGTTGGGAAGAGAAGTCGTCGCCTTAATTCTACCAACTCACGAAGGGTCCATTTATACACCACACAACGGGTTAGCCCCAGACTCATATGAATGGTCCTTCACCGAACATATATTTCACTTACTAACACGAGGCCAAATAAACAATGAAGCAAGCAGCACCAGCAACCTGCAGATAACATTAATACCAGACGCCGTTTAGAGATCGCCCGAGTGGTCCTCCAGCTATAGGAAAACGTTGCGCGCCCTCCTGCGGGAGTGTCACATTTAATTGCATCAAACGTGAGTAACCGCTTCGATATCCAATCTTAATTGTTATGTATCCACGTCAATTTAGTTTCCTAACAACACTTCGTAATAAAAGTCTAGAACCCGCCTCCGCCGTAAAGGAGAAATTCTGCTTTAAGAAAACCGCACCTGTAAAACACTTTAGGTTACACCGCAAACTAAATCGTTCCAGAAGGTATGAACACCTTACCAGCATCATTATCAAACGCGAACGTTGTACGTATTAGTAATTATTCCATTTTAATACGAAGGATAATCGTCGAAGTAATAAACATTAGCTTATTGCATTCTAAACAACTGAAATAATTGTTTAATTCCGGTAGCGTAGTGATAAATTTTCGTGTAAGTAGTAATCTTAGTTATTTCGTTTTAAATAATTAGAATAGGTCTGATATGAATAGGAAACGTTTACGTATTAAATTACACGCGAAACCGAATTAATGCATTAAAACAGGTTTTCGTAAAGCTTAAGTCTTATGTTAAGGTTGATTAAAGTAGATATTCCGTATTAATTAAATTGAATAAGTCAGTAGTTAAATCAACTAAAACCGGTACAAATTAATTAGTTCCTTTCAATCTACGATCGCACATACTAAATTATAAAAGTTAAATTTTATAAAAGGAAAATAAGCCAATTAATAGAAATTCGACGTGTGCATGTAGGTGATATCAACGCCAGCCAACATATGAATACAGAGCTAGTCATGCGCATATATCTTACTTTAAATTAATGATTTTTCGGAACTGACTTTCTCATAAGCAGAGCGCGCATTACTCCGATATCGAGTTACATACTAGGGCGATCCCGTTATAACTATATACGTACACCCGGGTAGCGTTATGTTTACAGAGCTGGCTTTAGAATTGCTTAAATAATTTCTTAGTCATTTTCTTAGGATTTTCGTTGTAATACGTGTTCCTAATAGGTTGATAAAGGTAATATTAATTCCAATTCCCACAGAAACGTCCCAGGACCCAGTGACCCGCGGGTTTCACACCAGGACAATCCCGAGAACCTGGCATCCCCAGTGATGTTTATTTATCGTTGGTACATTGTTTTTAGCTTTATTATCAAGTATTAATAGTTTAAGTTTCATTATTTACTTATGTAAACAATAGGCAATATAAATGTAAAACCTTTATATACCTATCATTCAGTGCGAATAGTGCTCGGTCCATATAGAGTAAAAAACGAACCCTCCCTTCTTGCAAAATTCAAGAACCGACCGAGCAACCTGAGGCAATATTAAATTATACAATTTAATTAACGTAAGCAAAATGGCCTACAATATACATATATATATATATATATATATATATATATATATATATATATATATACAGGGTCCGCCTTTGGGAGCTGATCCTATGAGTATCTGCTGAACCAAACTTACTATAATTTTTAAAATTTGGTGACAGGGTAATAATGTTAGGGCTAACTCATCTAAAACATTTTCACGTTCGTACCACTTCTGGTTATACCGGAAGTCGGTACTTAGTCGCTTATTTTAATTGGAACACCCCGTATATTAATACATTTTTGGATTCTATGTCGAATTTTAAGGTAAGTTTGTTACATAAACTAGATACGAAATTTCAATCGTTTTGAAAAAAACCATTTTTCTAAAAAAATTAACAGATGCGGTCTTAGTAATAACTCATTAATTGTTATATTCCTGTCAAACAATTTGAATAAAACTTTGAGGTGTTGTAGGCAAAGGTTTGTTGCAACAGTCTGCAAAAAATGACATTTGTATTTTTCATACGAATAAAATTATAAATGTCTAAACTTGACTATCAAGAAAAATTTATGATACAAATTTAATTTCTAGGAGAAAATTATCTTCAGATATTAAACACTCGAATTCAACGCCGATTAAATCTAGAAAGGGAAAATTTATGGTACCAACAAGACGGTGCGCTCGCTCACAACACCAACGCTGTTTCCATGAAACTTTATAAAATTCTTGAAGATCGTTGGTTTGCCAATAATGGCCCCTTTCCATCGCCACCTAGATCACCTGATCTTACGCCAATGGATTTTTATCTTTGGGGTCGAATTAAAAATATTGTTTATGCTACACCACTAACGACTAAAGAAGATTGCATTGCAAGAGTGCAAAATGCCTTGAATTCTCTTTCTCTACAAGAAATTCAAAGGGCTACAAAGGAATCCGTTATAAGACGGGTTCAACAATGTCTTGCGTCTAACGGGCAACATTTTGAACATTTATTGTAAATTAATTTACATTTGATCACGAGCAAGAAATACTTAATAAGCGACTTTATCGTGTAAGAATGCACTGTTAAGTATGTAGTTACTACCACCGCAGTAAAAAGTAGTTTTTTTCGATTTACTCATAAAGTATTAAATTTTTACACTTATGTTGTATATCGAATTTGAAAAAAATGACTTAGAAAATTTCTATTTGGCAAAAATGACTTTTGAATCACAAAATTATCAATTTTTAAAATTTTTTGCAGTAACTTATTCAAACATTTTTCTTTATTTCAATTCTCAATTATTTGGTTTCCATGGTGACCACGAACAAGGAATACTAGATTTAAGTATGTAGCTCATTTTTATCACAAATTTTAAAATTGGACTTTTTTGATAATAAGTATGAAACTGTTATGTTTAGGCAAATAAAGGTTTAAACAAACGTACCTTAATTTTTGACGTTAAATCGATCTGAGTAATAAAAAATAGGGGTTTCCATTTGATTTTTTTGAGTAACTTGCATTTTTTGATAGTCAAGTTTAGACATTCATAATTTTATTTTTATGAAAAATACAAATGTCATTGTTTGCAGACTGTTGCAATAAACCCGGTATAACCGGAAGTGGTACGAACGTGAAAATATTTTAGATGAGTTAGCCCTAACATCATTACCCTGTCACCAAATTTTAAAAATTATAGTAAATTTGGTTTAGCAGATACTCATAGGATCAGCTCCCAAAGGCGGACCCTATGTATATATATATATATATATATATATATATATATATATATATATATATATATATATATATATATATATATATATATATATATATATATATATATATATATATATATATATATATATATATGTATATGTAGGCCATTTTAGTTTATTGTAGTTTATAGAAACTGCTCAAACGCATATCTTATTATTTAATTTATTATGTTTTATGAAAACGATTATAATATGCAATTCTAATTAAAAACACACACTAGATACCACATTTTATTTAACTATAACTGTTTCATGAGTAGCAACACAATCTAGGTAAGTTAAGAATCATTTTCAACATTGTTTAAGCGCATTGTATCCACTTCACACTGCACTAGTTGTTGTAACATACATACATTATAATTTGCCATCAGGCACTGCTGGATAGTAATTACAAATTAGAGTAGCTGAAACACACAGCTGCGCGATGGCGGCTAGATTTCATAACCCCTTTCCGAGCTGACACAAATATCATACATAATTGAAAAATGTACATCTCTTGATCATAAAGGACCCCGCATCATTCAGTGCGAACAGTGCGCAGTCCATATAGTGTAAAAAACGAACCCTCCCTTCTTGCAAAATGCAAGAACCGACTGAGCAACCTGAGGTAAAATTAAATTACACCATTTAATTAACGTAAACCGAGTGGCTTACAAAATATATATATATATATATATATATATATATATATATATATATATATATATATATTATATATATATATATATATATATATATATAACCAGCCACTTTTGTGGCAAGGTATCTGCAAGCTTGATTTTTTCAAGTTTCATACAGACCCACAAGACTGTAATATAGGAAAGTTGCTTTTAAGCAGGTAATTAATACAAATTAAACGAAAACTTACAAGCTAAACCCATCTAAGTGCTAATGATAACAAAGTCATAACAGTGAAAATTGTGAATTATTAAACCCACGACCACTACTTATCTAGAGTAGGGCTCTTAACCATCTGAGCTATCGAGGGAGCTAGTTCCACTCGCTTCAGTCCTACACTGTATGTACCCTATTAGTTCGTTCCTGTAAAAGACAGAAGGTTGCAGTTTTCGCCACACTGTACTAGTTTTTCGTGAAACCAAATAATATGCAAACAAAACTTGTTTCTGTGATACAGGGTATTTTGGAAAATTTGAAATTTTGGCACCTCTCATATCTCGGTTACCTTTTAGATATTGAAGAGCATTAAAACTGCATCTTGTAGGGTTTATTACATAGGATTAAGAAACGTATATATCAATACAATTTTAAATTATTTGATTTGTGACGTAACAGCATTAAGTTACATTTTTTTAATGGACACCTTGTATATTTGATTTTAGTTTGGTTTGCCATGTCATAAACATTTCAAAAATATATGTCCATATTTTGTATTTTAAATTAAAGCAATATTTCAATTTTAGGAAAGTTACAACTATATTTTAGTAGGCCATGACATAATAAAACAAAACACAAGATATAATCGCTATAACTCTTTGTATTCTAGTTTTGGATTTTCCTAAAACATTATTCAACTTAGTACGTTAATTAAGTGGATTGTCCCTCAGACTTGTTGAATTATTAGTTTCATCTACATCCTGGTTGATTTTATTAGAACATGTTCTAGACTTGTAAAATATCCAGGTTTGTCCAATTTTAACTTAATTCGTTGAAATATACTCTTATTAGATTACCATCCGTCAAGATATCTGAGATAATCATCTTACTCGTAGCATCGTACATTAAAATATTCTCTTATTAAATATTGAATGGAAATTACCTATAAACCTGTATGTAACAAGATAACGAATTTGAAAATACTTCTTGTATTGTCACAATTGAATTTTCGCATAAGAACTGACCAAAAGTAAGATTTCACTACCATATCTAGTAATACTCAAACAAATAATGGCAAACCAGGTATAGCTAATAAACTTTGTGCTTTGTTTTATCATGGCCTACTAAAATATAGTTACAGCTTTCCTAAAATTGTGCCTTTTAATTAAAATAAAAACATAAACATGTATATATTTTTAAAAAGCATATGACAAGGCCAACCAAACAAAACTAAGTATGCAGGGTGTCTCATTAAAAAAAATTCAACTTTGTATTATTACATGAAAATCACAAAACCTAAAATTTTATTAAACAGGTTTAGGACTTTTATGTAAAAAGTTGGATTGTGTTATTGAGAAAAGGATTTTTGTTATCTTGATTGTAGGTAATAGGTTTTTAGTTGACACACTTGTCGGTTACGTGTCAGGTTTGAGACCAAAAAGACAAGGAGAACGCTGTCGCGCAGAATACATATTAACCCGACGGCTTCCTGAAGTTATTGTACGGTGAAATTTACCCTAGTCACTAATTTGGGTACAAGTGACTCTTGTTGACTCCAGAGGAAAAGTATTTTTGGGTGTGTAGTATTTCGTTTTGGTTATAACGTTTTGAGTTTCACCGAGATGGGGTAGTGTTTTTTTGGGAGTGTTTCCTCATCTCTTGGTTTGTTTACGCCTTATTGCGACTTATTTTGTGTGAGAGAGTTTGGTAAGCTGCAGTTGAAGATCTTACAGGGGCCTTTTGTTGTGGTTATTGCTCGCGTCTGTGATAAACAATTTGTACTTCTGTAAAAGTTGCATATCAAAGATTTCTGTTGCTGTATATAAGTGTTGAAGTGATAAGAAACCAGGTTAATCATAATTAAATGTTATCTGGACTAGGTTGAAAGATTACGTTAATATACTTAGTGCTTACCGATGAGTGTAATTAAAAAAAGTTTCGCACATTTTTCTTTAATTGCTGTGATTAAATCTTTATGTTCATTGGGGGGGAACTGTACGGACGAAGAAGCTTCGATGTGGATGTTTCCGGTCGATTCAAAATTCATTTGTACGTGAGCATGATCATTTTTACACTGTGATTTGGGAAAGAAGAGGTAGACTGAAAATTTGTATCTGTAATCAATCATCTGTATTTTTCCTTAATTAACTTGTGTATTTGTACTTACGTAAACAGATGAAACCGCTTCTGTTGTGCACTTCTGTATTAACGTCCTTCAGACTTGTTGATGCAAATGCAGAAGCGTATTCACCCGGTCTTTTGTTATTTTTTTCAATATTTCTGCATTTATATTTGCATTCCAAAATTGATCTAATTTATGTTTTCTCCGTGTTCAATGTAATGGTGTATCAAAAGTTAAGGGGTAGGATTATTTTAATATTGGGTTTTCAACTTGCAAGCGTCAACCAATTCTTAGTTTTCAAATTTAAGTAAGAAAAGTTACGTACCAGTTCCTGCAGAAGTGGTGACTTTAAATTGATTGTGCATAATTTTTTTTTCTAATCGTAATGTAGTGTTAATATACTTTAGGCGTATTATTTCATTATTGAATGTTATCATTACATGTGATTTCCGCCCAATCTCTCAGCAAAACCAATAGTTACTCAATTTAGTAGTCAGAAATGACTGATTAATTTTTTGTTTGGCTATCTGTAATTTTGGTGATTGTACAGCCTTGAAGTGACGACGTGTTTTATTTTTTTTTTTTTGTCTATGATTTTGTCAAAAAATTCTTTATTTGATTATATTTTGCGCTATTTTTTTTATTAGGATTGAGGTTTTTGAATGTATAAATTTGGTTAAGTTAACATCACATAAAGTACAAATTTGAGAAATTTAAGTTTGATTCCCCTTACAATTGGTCTCACAGCACGCTTACGTTATCTTATTAGTGCGTGCATATATTTTAAGCTTTTCAATATATAGCAGCAGTCCAGGAACACGTTTGTTGATTGATCTGGTTAATACTACTAAAGGTAAACAAGTTCTTGCTGCCGAGTATTAGCGTTTATTCGTGTGCTAAATGAATTCATATTTTTGATATTAAACAACCTGGCGCCCTTTGATTTATGACTTTCCCTAATTTGATATACGACATTTTATTTTTATTATTATACACACACACACACACACACACACACACACACACACACACACAAATATGGTTTTCCTAATGCTGAAAACGTGTATATCCGTTAAAAACTCTAGATCGAATTTTTTCACGAAAACAATACATAATTATGGGTGCTTATCGCATAAGAAAAAGAAACACTAGAAGTCTAAATTAAAAGAAATGACAATTCCGTTGCGTAGTAAATAAAGTGAGTTATTTCTTCTTTTTAATTACAGTATGTTACTTATCTTCCTAAGTAATCTTCAAAAGAAAATTGACCATAATCTAAAAAAAATTAGTAACTAGTAATTTCAGTAGTCTGACGGTATGAAATCGTAGGTAAACGTTTTCCCGCACAATTTCTCTAAATCTTCTATTCGTTAGGATTCCATGTACATCTGGTGCTATTTTTAGATATTGGGCAGTAAAAAATAAACAGTTTTTCTGAGTGCATTTTTCTCGTTCTGCTACTACCTTGCAACAACCTGTCCCGTAACAGTATAGTATAGTGCTATATACCAAAGTAAAGAAGATAATTTTCTAAACCGAGCTGTAGTGTAAGAAGAAGAGGCAAGGTATCTTCTATAGCTTAATCTACACCCTATTTTATTCAGTGTTAGTACAATTTTTGAAACATTTATCAATTGTTGACATATGATGGTTGTGTTGTGTCACAATAGCAAGCCCATCTATACTAGTAGGCAACATTTCATTATTTATTATTTTAACACAATTTCAACTGTTACAGTACGCCGTTTTTACACTTGAAACAATGAAAGCAGCTCCTTCGCCCAGGCAAAGAACGAGATGATTTTTCGCATATATTTCACTCACTGGTGAACCTCCCTTTACACCGTGTTTCTAATCCTTCTCTGCACCTCCTGCTTCGTATCCAACCCTTTATTACCCCGTACATACATTATATTATATTGAGTTATTCATATTTGTCGCGACTACAATAATTGACTTGTTAGTGCGTGAATGAAATATTTCCGAACTCGTTTTAACAGATCGAAATAGTAGAAGAAGTCAAACAAAGATGTGGATGATTAAATTAGATCAAAGTTAAGAACAAATAAGGTAATCTTGTAGTTGGTGCATTTTATAACTTCCTCACGCTCATCATTTTGAAGAAATATTGAGCACTATGTTTCCATTGCATTATAACATGTGCTGTCTTGGTGATATCAACGTAAATGTTCTAAAAATAGAACACTGCAACGCAATGCAATACTTATCTATGCATATATATATATATATATATATATATATATATATATATGTGTGTGTGTGTGTGTGTGTGTGTGTGTGTGTGTGTGTGTGTGTGTGTGTGTGTGTGTGTGTGTGTGTGTGTGTGTGTGTGTGTTGTGTGTGTGATTGTGTGTTGTGTGTAGTGTGTGGTGTGTTCGTGTGCGTGTGTGCATGTATGTGTGTGGCATGTGTGCGTTGTGCGTGTGTGTGTGTGTGCGTGTGTGTGTGTGCGTGTGTGGTGTGTGCGTGTGTGCTGTGTGTGTCGTGTGTGCGTGTGTGCGTGTGTGTGTGTGTGTCGTGTGTGCGTGTGTGCGTGTGTGTCGTGTGTGCGTGTGGTGTCGTGTGTGCGTGTGTGCGTGTGTGCGTGTGTGCGTGTGTGCGTGTGTGCGTGTGTGCGTGTGTGCGTGTGTGCGTCTCTTATCTCGGGACGGTTATATAAGGTATTTAAACCTTCAGGACTGGTTCGCTTGGTAGGATTTTTATACTGGCGATAAACTAAACGCTTCTGTAATTTGATATCAAAGAATGCTCTTGATACCGGAATCTTTCTGTAATCTGGGTTTTATTGCACAATGCGGTACAGGACGGATTCAAGGTTTCATAAAAAAAGTAGGTTTTAAAACAACGGACAATTACGTTAAGAACTAGAGAGGACTTTGACGTTGAAAATTCTTAAGATTTTCGGAACGGCCTCGGAGGGAATAAAATTTATTACTTGAAATACCAATCCGTTAGGGCTATCTATCCAGAGAGTGAAATAGTTTTCGTCCAGTATAACTCACCCATCCATCGAGAACGATTAAGCATTAGTGAGTTTCGTTCCATTTTTGTCAAGTAATCTTAGATATCTGTCTATAATAAATATTTGACATTAATTATTAATATGATTGTAATTACTGTGGTTACATTGTTTGAAAAGGATTGTATATATTAACCCATATTAATGTTATGATTCGTCAAGTAAATTAGTGTTTTAAATTTTTAAGGAGATTATTTGTATTATTGTCTTCATCGGGGCCAGGTAATAATTTTAACTAAGACGAACCTATGTATGAATGATCTTGATGCTTGGACGTGATACGCCCTGCAGTATAGGAACTAACAGTTTACAGCATAGGTATGATGCGCAAGTAACGGTATCCTCTTCTTTCAGAAGATGAGTGTGAACGAAGTTGCAAGTGAGCGGTATGTTGGTTGCATATACTACAGTGTTTACCTATTTCACGATCATTACTTGTCAGTAACTGTTCA
This sequence comes from Vesta saturnalis, assembly GCA_036346205.1. Lineage (NCBI taxonomy): Eukaryota > Metazoa > Arthropoda > Insecta > Coleoptera > Lampyridae > Vesta > Vesta saturnalis. Next base: position 979,193 of record JARFJB010001789.1, read on the forward strand.
TGTCCTTAAGACATTAATGGTAACCACAGGAAAAGCTACACGTATTGCTTTTAGAAAACTAGTAAAACGTACATTTTTGTTTCTGTACTTCTCAAGTTGATTTATAACTACTTTTAATTACATTTTAAATTTAGTTATACGTTTATATTTACCGTTTCATTTTGTGTGTATTTAAAAATTAATTACTTCTTTAACGTTCTGATGCATAAAATCAAAAAATATTAGCATTGAAAAGCAAATATTTACACGCAATTAAGTAGTTATTTAGATTCTAAATAGAGGGAACCCAATGTTATTTCAATCACACGCCATTATTCAAATTCAATTAATTCGGCTGCAACAACACGCTGTAAATTGCATAACTAATAGTGAATGACACGTTGAAGGATTAACATAGAAACGTTTCAATTCTAAATAATAGCAGTTTATGACGAACACCGTCGGTAATAAAATTACAATCTGGAATAGTCTTAATGCACGCTCATATATTCAGTTTAAAAAGATAGATTTGTTGGAAACACTTGGGAACTTGCTAGTATAATGAAATGTCAATAGGAAAACAAAAAAAAATGAAATAAATGACCTGAGGGATCTGCATTGGTATTCAATCCTGGTGCTACACAGCTACGGTCACCTAGGGGGAAAACAAGTAGAAACAAACCAAATAGTGACCTCCAATTTGTTGCAGCGTATTCAGAGTGTTTGTTTATAAAGCTGAGACTAAATCAAAATATTTACAGTTTCTAATTTTCCAACAACACGTGAAAGTTTCTACCAAAATCTGACAAATTGGATTTTGTTTCATACAATGACATTCGATTAAAAGTTGAGCTGTGTTAAAAAACAGGAAATGATTACATTTTTTCTTTAAAGAGTTGGAATGTATGGAAGTTTAAAAAGTGTTTTTTTTTTGTTCAAACTTCATAAAAGTTCCCCACACAGCGGTTAAAGTTAAGTCTCAAAGTTTTCAAACTGGGGAAAGACATGCACTGTATCATTTATATTTCATACTTCGATTCATTTTAGTTTTCCAGTAACAATCTTAATTCAATATTTATATACAGACGACAACATTTTAATTTTGTAATGAGCTACATTGATCAGTTTATCAATGTTGTTCTTTATACTCAAGTACCTGAAACGTTAAGGAAATAAACAGTAACTAAGCATTACGTCCACTCATAAATAATTCAAACAAAATTAAATTTATGAAATAAAAAGTTTCACGGGTTAAACTTTTAATCATAAATATTTATTTTCTGGGTTTTTTAAATCGTGTTTTAATATATGTTGTACAAACTTGGTACGTTTCGGTCGCACTTGCTGACGTCAGAAAATTAATCTTTTAATTTTAATTAAAGTATTAATCACTTTTATACAATTTGAAAAGAATAAACCTACTAAAACAATTAGTATTGAATATTATTTGATTTTAGTAACGTTAAATATGATAAAATATTAAACCGTTTAGAATAAGATAACATTCTGTGAAGACTAGTTTTTTCCGTTGTCAGAGTATTCAGTAATTAGCACCACCGCTTGAAAAATTTGCAAGTGTTCCGTATTTAACATTAAAATCAAAATATAGAAATAAAATTATTCATTTAAAAATAATGAATCCGAAATCAAGTCCTTAAACTAATTATTACATTATCATAAATTGTAAGGAATTTCGTAAGAAAAATAATTCCATATATCTTTTGTGTTTGTAATAAAATTGTCTTCATAAGTAAACTTAAAAGATTTAAAAGATTACACCGTTAACTGTAAATGTCAATTTTCTTTTTATATTCGGCAATTAAAGTTTGACGAATGATAATTTATTTTATATTATAATTACGGTGACCATACGTACTTATTTTAGTAGTAGCAGTACTTTCTTTTCTGCCAGTGTCCTAAGGTCCTTAATAGAAGCATGAAGTACACTAAAATGTACTTTCTTTTTCTTGAAGATGCAAATATCGCAAATAGGTATACCAAAATATTTATTTTTTATTTAAAAAGAATGCTTATCGGTGATTCACTGATCATGATGCAATAACGACGTTAAGAAGTTGTTGAGAATGTTCGCGTAGTTTGTTTCCCGAACGTTCCAGTCCGCCCTCGATTATCCTAGACGTACAGCCCAGAATGCTCCGCGACTGGAACGTGCGAGAATCGAAGCGAAGTTTAGCGAGCCGCATATAAATAGCGACAGCGCTCGGACTAAGACTAAACAAGTTCAATTCTACACGAGTTCTACCGTTCGACAGCAAGCGAACAGATTATTTGTTAATTGTTTTTGTTGAATGCAGTCTGGTTTTCTGTGCTGGTTTCGCTTACTAAAAAGCAACGTCGTTTGATTTCAGTTACCTACTTGTGCATTATTTGCGTAAACATGGCACCGCCTCGAAGAAAGCGTCATTTTAATTTGGAGTTACAGAAAGAATATCCGTTTATGAAAATAAAAAATAAATTGAGTCCGCATATTGTGTACTGTGAAATTTGTAGAAGTGATGTTGATATTTCCAACAGTGGTCGCAGGAATATTAAGGCTCATCTAACCAAGAAAAAGCATACATTAGCTGCAAATACGAAGTCGAAAAGCGCTACACTAAACACTTTTTTCAAAAGTGAAAACTTCAGCTCTGAAAATATGTTAATTGCAGCCAAGGAAGGTACTTTCGCGTATCATACGATCAAGCATCAGCAGAGTTTTAGATCTTTGGATTGCACATCAAAGCTAATAGCGAACATGTTTGAGCCCAAATTTATGGCAGCTCGAACCAAAACTGAAGCCATTGTAAAAAATGTTTTTGCTAAAGAATCCCAGTTGCGATTGGAACTTGATCTACACAAAGCACATTTTGTTAGCATCATGATCGATTCGTCCAACCACAAAGAAATTAAAATAGTACCTTTGTTGGTGAGATACTTTAATTGTGAAAAAGGTATTCAAGTGAAATTACTTCAGTTGCAAGACTTACCTAGTGAAACATCAGAACAGTTAAATAGTTATGTGTTTAATACTTTGAAAACCCACAATTTAGTGGACAAGTGTATTGGATTAGCTCCTGATAATACCAATACAAATTTTGGCGGAATGAAAAGAAAGGGGGTGAACAACCTATTTGCAAAATTGAATGCTTCTCGTGGCAAACCTCTGGTTGGCATTGGTTGTGTTGCACACATTTTGAACAATAGCGTACAAAATGCTACGGACGTCTTACCAATTGACGTTGAGGTTATTGTTGTTAAGTTATTTAAGCATTTCTATATTTATACAGTGAGAGTAAATCAACTTAAACAATTCTGCGACTTTGTTAATGTTGAATACAAAAAGATGTTATCATTTTCTAAAACAAGATTTTTAACTCTGATGCCCGCAATTGAACGAATTCTACAAATGTACGAACCGTTGAAAGCATACTTTTTGTCTATGATTTTGAAGCAATTTTTTGAGTGTCGCACCAGCGAAATTTGGATGTGGTTTGTACACAACATTGCTTCTATGTTTCACAAAGTCATATTAAAGGTAGAGGGTGACAAAATATGCGCAACAGAGGCCGCTCTAGAGTATTTCGATCTTCAAAATAAGCTTGAAAATCGTTTGAATGAATTATTTTTGCCGCTTAAAGTAAGAGAATCCCTTTTACAACTTGACAATTGGGAAGGTAGTTTAAACTATCGAGATGACTTCATCTCACAGGTTAGATTATTTTATTCAAATTGTGTGTTACTTGAAGAATTGGAGTACAAATTTAAATGAATTAAGGCTCTTTGAATGGATAAATTTGAGAAACCAAGTTTCATGGAATCAAATTTTGTGTTCATGTGCTGCTTTTAAAGACTACTTGGGTTCGACACTGAATGAGGACGAACTCTTCGATGAAGTTAGTCTATTACAAGCTAAACTGTCAGAAGATAAAATTGCCGAGTGGAACTCGAAAAATATAGCTACCGAAGATCGATGGGTTGAAGTATTTAAATGGAATCAAGGGTCTGGATCAAGTGAAGATTTAAAAAATTGTGAGATTTTATGTCAGTTTATTTTTTGTCTTCCTGGAACAAGTGCGTCAATTGAGCGACTATTCTCTAATATTAAAAACTACTGGAGTGCAGAAAAGTCGCAAATGAAAATATCGACACTAGAAGCTGTGATGCAAGTGTACACAAACTTCGATGAGACTTGCAGTGAAATGTTCCAGTTTTTGAAGACCAGAAAGCAAATTTTGGAATCTATCCTAAGCTCTCAAAAAATACGATTGGCACAAAGGTGACCCCACTGATGGCGTTGCAGGCACGTCAAAATAATTAATAACATTACACATTTCTGCCAGAGTATTTTATGTTTGTATTTTTTCTAATATAGGTACATATATTATGTATATGCATGTGTCATTAAAAATTATTTTATTTTTTATTCTCATTTTGATGCTTGGCTATGTCACTCTACATTTAGTTCTTTGATTTGTCCGTTTTTATCTATTCCTAATACAACTTTTTGTTACTTTTTATTTCTGTACTTATTTTTCTGAAAATAAATATGGTCACCCAAATTATAATGCACACCTGGAATGGTAAAGTTACAAATAAGCCTTTTATATTAATTCAATGTAGAAATAGAAAAACGTCAAATTTTATTTAAGAGAAGTAGTAGTGTGACACCTCACCTTTCACTTTTGTGACGTCATTTGACCTTGGGAATTTCCCAAGGCCTGCCACGTGGTTGACCACTGTTTGACCTTGAGAAAGTTGTTTACCTTGAGAAACAGACTTACCTTGAGAAACAGGTTTACCTTGAGAAAGTTGTTGTTTACCGTGAGAAACAGGTTTACCTTCAGAAAGTAGGTTAGGGCTTGGACTAGCGCAGGAAATTTGATATTGTGTGGGTACTTGTCAAACAGATGTAGGAGCTATCTCATGGGCCTGGTGCAGCGGTAAGAAATTGTTTTAATGTAAGTTCTTGTAACACAAGAGCTATCTCATGGGCCTCGTGCAGCGCTAGGAAATTGTTTTTAATGGGGTTCTTGTAAGCTATCTCTAGGGCATGGTCTTGTGCTGGGAGTTGTTTCTTAGTAACAAAGAGGTTCTTGTAAGACGAGAGCTATCTCTATGGCATGGTCTTGCGCTGGGAGTTGTTTCTTAGTAATAAAGAGGTTCTTGTAAGACGAGGGCTATTACCTGGACCTGGTTTTGCGCTGGGAGTTGTTTTTTAATAATAAAGAGATTGTTGTAAGACAGGTGTAGAAACTACCATATGTACCTTTGACCCGATCGTGCCCCCATGGTCGGAAATAGTATTCTAATAAGGTTCTAATGTTAACTTTAAGACACGTTAAGTCGGCGTCCTCTTTGTCGCGGCCCCTTGGTGTATGTGATCGTAATCTAATCTTATAAGACAAATGTAGATTCCTGTCATAAAAAATTGTATTCTAATAATGTGATGAATTAATAGATGAGACATGTAGAGATGATGACAAGTGTTTTTATAATAAAGAGATTTGTGTATTAATTTTTATTAGGGCCTATTTTTGATTTTATCAAATGAGATTGCATAATTGTTATTAAATTATTACATTTCTTTAAGACATGTTATATTTACACCATACTTATTTTACTTTGAGAAAATATTATCTAGTTAAATGATAATTAACCTGTCGGTTTGCTTTAAAACGATTTTCACTGTGCAGAACTTTTAACAATAGCATTCTCCATATTTCTACGAACTGTTTTAGATTCCTATGAATTGTTTTATTAGTATCTATTAGTAACAGTTTTGATTTTTACGTATACCTTCAAATATGCTTTCTTTCGGATGTTCTAATAATAATAACTATGTGTTGGAGATTTGAATATTAAAATATTTTATACAATGTATTCACATTCTTATTAAATGCACTTTTATGTTTTTTACTTATTACTTGTTGATATAAAGTGGTTATAGGTTTTACCTTTCATTATCATAAATACATTACGTATATATGCATGGTGGGATTAAGGATGGGTGTGGTCAGGATAAGATCGGAAGGAACGGAGCTAGGATTCTGGGGGAGAAAATACTACCCCAGAATTCACCTAAGTAGCCGCATATGGTGTGCATATACGCAGTGAACATGTCGCTACATGTGTATGAAGAACAACCCCTGAAAAAACTTCATACAAGGAAGACGGTAATGGGAATCGAACCCATTACCTCCCGAATACTAAGCAGGTCGTGTCACCACTACACTACCAGGTCGTTGTATTGGTGGAAGTTGACTGAAAACTTTACTTGCAGACCGCACACACCCTTACAATTCCAGGTCACCCTTTACGGACGAATGGATCAAAAAAGAAATTTAAGGAAACTTAATCACGTTATCATGTCGGTGAAAAATTGTGAAAGACTTTATACTAATAAATGGTGTAGAACAACACAAGACCTTCTAACCCACAAAGTAGAAATCTAATAATAATTTCTTTCGGATAATTATGCAACCTCTCTTTTAATATGTTCATTACGAAAATAGGCAATATTATCAAAACAAAAACAATAAACTATCTCAAAAGGATGTTTTGAAAACACTTCATGTCATGCACGCACGCAGGCACGCGCGCACGCCCACGCCCGCGCACAGTCAGACGTAAAATGATTAAATAAGTCAATTTAGCGATAGTGAAAAAAACGATTGCGTAACCTTCTATACCTACATGTGTATGTACTTTGGAAGGTAAGAATGGTCAACGCATTCGCAACTAAAAACTTATACGTACCACATAAACATCTATTAAACACCATGTTCGAGAGCTTTTAAAGATTGTGACATTTAGTAAAATGGATAGCTATCCTTAATAGATTTAAAGGTTTAGGAAAAAAAATTCCAAAAAAATTGAGACATACCAATCGTTTAATCATGAATTAATCAATTTCATTTTTAATATTTACTAAAACATATATACAGTGTGACCCAGTCTTCTGTAATATGTTGTTTACTATTAAATATATGGATTTGCGGTTTTCGCTTTTGATGCACAATTTAAAAATATTTTCAATATATACAGGGTGTTCTAGTAAGAGTTCTGCACCTAATTTGTTTTTTTTATGGAATACTCGGTATATTTTTAAAAATTATTATTAATAATTTTAACCGAATATTTATTTTTGAACTTATTCTTTCATAACAAAAACTTGTTTTTCTTAGTTTCCTTGTACAAAAATAATGTGAGCTTGCATGAATCATTATGAATCCATCTCCTTCCATTCCAGAGTTATTTACGTTTTTATTAATTAATTACATTCGTAAGATCACTGTGAAGAAATCCATAGATATTTATTAAAAACTCTTCTTCTTTTTCTTCTAGTATGCACACAATATACAGGGTGAGCCAAAAGACAAAAAGTTTAATTACTTCATTTTTTCAAGTTGAATACCCCATTTATTTTTTATCATTCGATGGAATTTTCGATAAGCTTTCCGCTGATACAAGGTTTGTCCGGCAGATTATGGATATTTCTCAACATTTTAACAATATACGTCTGTATTAAGGCCGGGTTCAGAGTTGCAATAATTTTGGTAAAATCAAGTAGACTAGTACCATGGTTAATTTTGTATTCAACATAGCGACAAAATGATTAAAAAATGGACACTTTACGATATTAAAGGATAGAACACAGCAAATTTTTATAACAAATGATCGAATAGGGCACCATTCTGGTGGTACTCAATCGCCGTTCGTATGACAGGTTGAACTTTTGTAGTAGTTCGACTTGAATTGTCTCAAATCCGTCGCAAATACTAGCTTTCATGTCCTCTGGTGTTGTTGGTTGTGTAATAATCCTGAAAAAATCCTTACAAAATATTTTCCTTTCCTAGAAGAAATTCCTATCAATCCTTATTTCCGAGTTACTTCCACAACTGCACTCACATTATTTATAAATTTTATCGGTTGCCATTTCCAATTCCCACTCTGCCGATTTCCCCTATGGATACCTGATCACCAACCATACAACTTACACTATTTACATATTTACCTGCTCTCGATGAACACCACATCTGCCCCCAAAATTCACATACAGATTCCCATAATCATTCTTACCCTTAAACTCAAATACGGTACCAGTCCTGACGTAACACATCAACCCACGTCTAGAATATACCCGTAATCCACTCCCTTACCTATAAATACTCTTGTCGCAGGCACATTTATACCAAACGTGTTTGGCTGCTTTTAACACCGAGCTCGGGGATAAAATTGTCTAAGGCACGTTGTGCGTGGTTTGCCGGAGGTACTACCCCGTATTATCACGTAGTGCGTCCCACCCATAAACAATAATTATCTTCTTCTTCAAAAAAAAAGAAAAGAGTTATTTAACAGATTACAATTTAGACCATCAATATTGGCTGCTTTTCACCGATTTGGGCTTCTAAATTGTCAACACAGACGTTACTATTTCACCGGAGGTTTCGCCTCGAACAAATAGTTAGCTTTCTGTGAATTAATCAACCCCAAACACTCCCATTATCCCTATAATCCCATTCTTTACAAGTTAAAAATTCTGCACCACATGGTCCAGGTCATAATACTGTTTGGTATTTAACTAAAATAATATACAGTTTACGCACCTGATAAATACCCTGGACTAATCCGTTTGCACACAACTACACACCCACAATACACAGAAGAAACAACTACTTGTCTAATTAACTTTTTTCTTAATTTCATTTATAATTAAATTGCACCTGTTGTTGCTACGTATTTTATAGTTGCAAATAGAGAGGGAGCGGTCGGCGACATCTAAACCTGCCAGTGCCGTCCCGATCCAGAAGGGTTACCAGAATTAAATTTTATTTTATTTAAATTTGATTATTATTATTTACCTGAAATATCTGTGGGTTTATTTTTATTAGTCGTTAGCATTCATTTTTATGTTTATATTATTACTCTGAATAAAACTTGTACAATTTGCGTGTGTCACAATAATTATTTTATCCACAAAATAGTGAAGCAATTTGAACCACGAAGAGCTAGCAGAAATTTGTTTTGTAGACGAACGTCACAGTTTTACCACATAAGCTTTCTCTATGTCATATCCCCAAAGGAAAAAGACTATTGGCGTCAGATCGGGCAACCGAGGTAGACTAGCAATGGAACCTCCTCTACCTATCCATCCATTAAGAAAAGTTCGATTCAAATATTACCGAACCAGTCTATGGTTGTACACCGGGCGACGTCTCGCTCTAGCCACATGTCTCATCTTCCAATAACATTGGAAGTTGATCTTAAATATTGAATACCAGTAAGAACACCGTCGAAGAAATATGGAGCGACCACTTTTGTACCGATTATTCCTCCCCAAACCTTCAGCCACCATCGATTCTGATAATCATTTGTTCTCAACCAATCAATAGAATAGAATAGAATAGAATGTTATGTCTATTTACGCTGCCGTCACTTTTAAACATAGCCTCGTCGATGAACAATATTGTCCTTAAAATGTCTCGATTCTCCTCAATCCTGTCACACATGATTTCAGAAAAATGTAATCTGTTCTGGAAATCATTACCGTGCAATTACTCCTGTAGATTTACGTAATACGGATGAAACTTGTTCCTCAATATGATCCTGTTCACAGAGCTTCGAGAAGTAGTATAGCTATAGGGATCCTAACTCACCGTGCACGTACGCGTTCCCCGTTTCAAGGTCACAGGTTAGTAACATTGCCTATTTTAAGGGGTAGCTGCTAAGTAAAGGCCACGTGGTTTGTACTCCTGCCAAGGCCACGTGTTAGGTACCCCCGCCTCTTCAAGTCATGCTTGCACGAGTCCTTCAAGGTCACTAGAAAAGTTACTAGACTGTTGATTATCCTGAAGGTCATTGCCCTCAAGCAAGTCTATGCATGTTTCGAGGCCACGCCCTATTCTGAGAAATCAAGAAGGTGGCTCATTGTTTAAAGTCTATGCTTTCAAGGTCAGATAATAACGCTCACAATGAATCTTCAGACATCTTACATATATATACACAATTGTAATTCAAGTTAAATGGATTGTACTCGTAATGAGTAAAAAGCATGCAATTGCAAAAATGCATCCATATAGTATGATTTGTAATATTATATTCAAGTACTGCATAATTGCAACGTGTTAGGTTGGTAACCCTGCTAAGTCAAGGTCAAAGGTAAAAAGTTGCAAGGTAATCAAAATAGTATTCAAGGTCGAAGACTTACGGTTGTCATATTTCTTAGAAATATAAAAGGTGAAAAGCTAAAAATAGAAATTGCCAGGTAATCATAAATAATTTTCAAGGTTAAACTTTTAGCGGGAAATATAAATTTTGGAGCTGATCATCATATTTATAGTCAAGGTCAACAGTAGGTATTTAACAAGTTTAAGCATGTTGTAATATGTAGGACGCATATTTCTTATATAAATTGCAGCGAGCTGTATGTTGAGATCAGTCTGCAACACATAATTGTTAAATATGGAATTAACAGGGTTAAACCAAAGCACCTATTGCAAACCCTTTAAAAATGCGTGCGAGCTCGATATATCGAGAAAGTATAAAGTAACGAATATGGATATAATTAATACTAAGTATGGTGAACGTATAGTGATAGAAACGGGTGATTTTAAATGTGTATTGCCGGAACGCTTTTATGTATATTTCAAAAAAGAAGAAACACGAATTGAAGAATTTAAAACACTCCTAAACATGAAGGATGTGTTTATAAGTAGTTTGGGTGCAGCTGGCAAAACAACAAACATAACATTTTCTTTTAATAGTAGCACCCCACCATATGTAAAATGAGAGAGAATTCAGTGGTGGTGATGATGACATTTATAAAGATATTGATGATGTTATAAATGCTAAGTATAATATTAATTCATATGTGTATGTTTAATGGAAATTTTGTATTATCAACCTGCTTATCTAATGTATAGCATTTACTGAATAAAGAAATAACTATGATTTGTTTTTCTCCTTTACCCAAAAATTCTGAAATTTCGTATACAGGTCCAATAAATTAGAGCGCCAATGATAGCAGTTTCAAAATTTGCTAAAACCAAAAAAAAATTTGATAAAAAAAGATGAATTTTACCAAATGAAAATTTATACGTAAGTGAACGTTGTTAATTGCTTAATAAATCACAACTCCAATGTCCTTTACCCAAAAATTCTGAAATTTCGTATACAGATCCAATAAATAAGAGCGCCAATAATAGCAGTTTCGAAAATGTCCCCAAAATGTGATAAAAAAAAATTTGTTTTACCAACTAAAGCAATATGAAATTGAAAGTTGTTAATTGCTTAATAAATCACAACTCGATAATTCTTTACCCAAAATTCTGAATTTTCGTATATAGGTTCAATAAATAAGAGCGCTAATAATAGCAGTTTAAAAATTCTCAAAAAAAAAAAGAAATTTGATAAAAAATTTTGCTTTATGAATTAAACTAATACGTAACTGAACGTTAATTGCTTAATAAATCACAACTCGATAATCCTTTACCCAAAAATTCTGAAATTTCGTATACAGATCCAATAAGTAAGAGCGCCAATAATAGCAGTTTCAAAAATTCCCCAAAATGTGATAAAAAAAAAATTTGTTTTACCAACTAAAGCAATATGAAATTGAAAGTTGTTAATTGCTTAATAAATCACAACTCGATAATCCTTTACCCAAAAATTCTGAAATTTCGTATACAGATCCAATAAATTAGAGCGCCAATGATAGAACTAAAAAAATTGGAAAAAACTTGAAGGTCCTCTTTACTATTGGAATATTAAAATACATTTTCCTCAATAAATTAGGCAGCAATATGAAATATGATATAATAAAACCTTAATGTAACTAATTTGTAAACTATTTGTAATACGGTTTTTTTCTAAAATAGATTGTAACGATTTTTCATGAAATAAAGTAATAATAACGCTCACAATGAATCTTCAGACATCTTACATATATATATATATATATATATATATATATATATATATATATATATACACAATTGCAATTCAAGTTAAATGGATTGTACTCGTAATGAGTAAAAAGCATGCAATTGCAAAAATGCATCCATATAGTATGATTTGTAATATTATATTCAAGTACTGTACTAGAATGGAATGCATAATTGCAATTATTGTTGTGTAAACGATAGACGTGTGCTTGAACTATGAAAGTGATAGCTGTTTCGCAACATTTCTTAGAAATGGTCAGGGCGAAAAGCTATAAATAGAAATTGCAAGGTAATCATAAATCTAAGAATAGAATTTTCAAGATCTACTCCACTTGAAGGTCACGACGATGATCTCATAAGCTATGCATAAAAAGTAGGTCATGGGTTCATTGAAGGTGAATACTCCACTTCAAGCTAAAAATAGAAATTGCAATGTCACCATCCTCATCATATTACAAGGTCAAGGTCCGAAGCTAAAAATAGAAACTGTAATGTCATCATCATCATCATCATCATTATATTACAATTCTTAGAAGTCTATAAAATAGTGTGTTCAAAGGTTATTGATCTGTATATCATAGCTAAAAATGGCCGGTTCAAGTCCTCACTAAAAAAGTTGATCGCGTTACAGCTAAAAAGTATAGTGACAGCATGATCGTTGAAAGTAGCTTATGCGCGTAACCAGATATGTATGGTAATCAAAGAGATGGTTCATATCTGCACTAATGTAACATAGTGGGGGTCGTTTAGAGTAACAATATAAGGAAATAGTGTAATGGGTAGTGAGTGTTGTGTCAAACATGTGGATGGCATACGCTCAAGAGCAATGGACCAAAGCAACTGACCTGAGAACAGCGGTGGAACGCTTGAAGCAAGAATTTTCAGCATTAGTATTCGATGCCGAACATGAGGCGGTTTACGGGCGAGGTGATTATAGTGAAGCGGAGTGTAACGTCCTAGTGAAAAGTATGAAAAAGGAGTAAAGATATGTGAAAAGTTTTTAAATTTAGAGGAAATATGTAGAACATGTTTTGTAGAAGAATTGAAAGCCGCGCAATTGCATCAGTTTTGCAATGAAAATGGATGGCATCTCTTGATGGTAGTAGTTCATCCTCATCAGATGCAGATTAGCCTATCGATACAATTATCAAAGTGCACTCTCCTCTAACATCATGATGCAGTAATATATAGGACAGTTCCGGTGTCAACTATAATTCATAAGCGTTCTCGAATCAATAAAGATGGATCTATCTGCATTGAACAGTAGCACTTTCTGTAAATCCTTCACGAACGTAAAAGACGCAAAATATAAAGTGATTGATATGAATACTATCAGTATGGGAAACATATTATCATTGAAACCCAGAACTTTAAGTGCATACTTACCTTAGGATTTTATGAATAGTTCAAAAGAAGATCGCATTGAAAAGTTTAAGCAATATCTGGTTGAGAATGATGCATTACCAGTGCCGGAACTGTAGGAAAGATGACTAATTTAACATTTCTGTAAAAAAATAATAACATATATATCTATGTATAATTGTTTGGAAATAAATTATATATTTTTGTTGCAAAAAAAAGAAAGTCTTCTATTTTGATTAAATGAAGGGTATATCATAATGAAGAGAGCTGCTATTGATGAGACTAAAAAATGTGGTGTATAATAATATGGTGTCTGCAGCTATATTGGCTAAGCTCTTCAAGGTTAAGATTTATTGGTATCATATTACAATTCATACCAACCAAAGCAATATCTGGTTGAGAATGATGCATTACCAGCGCCGGAACTGTAGGAAAGATTGCATTAGCGCATATACAACACGCTAACGAAGACAACCAGACAAAAAAAAAATGTAGCGTGTGTCTGCAGCTATATTGGCTAAGTCTTCAAGGTTGAGATTTATTGGTATCATATTACAATTCATACCAACCAATCTTCAAGGTTAAATTTTATTGATAAGGTATTGAGAAGGTATAATATTACAGTTCTTATGTTAGACTCTTAAAGCTTCTTAGGAATAGCAAAATAAAATATACATATTATGGTAACATTTTGTAATACCTTTACTGGAGCATATCTATTTATTATTTGTTTTCGCATTCAATTTTCGTTTAATGTGGTCCACAAGATATCATCATCATCTTTCCTAATAGGTCATCGCTTCATTATATTGTATACTAGCCATACATTCAGCTTACTTAGAGACGTTGTCCGTAACTTATTACAAACCTAAGCAAACCCCGAGGTGTTGTCTATGCATGTTTCAAGGTCATCAAGCCATGTCACACCCCCTAGAGCCCTGAAGTGGTCTAAACAGGTAGCTGTTTCCTAAAACAGGTAGCCGTTTCCTAAAACAGGTAGCCGTTTCCTAAAACAGGTAGCCGTTTCAAAACAGATAGCTGTTTGGTAACCGTTTCCTCGAAGGTTATACGAGAGATCCATTGTTCAGGTGGAAATAGATTCAACATCTCAATTCTGAGAAATCAGGAACAAAGTGGGCCCATTGTTCTAGCCAACGGTTCAAAGTCTATGCTAACAATTTTGTGATGAATGAACAAAGACGATCCATTGTTCAGTTATAATTTCTAAAATAGATTGTTATCTAAATACATCTCAATTCTAGGAAATCAAGAACTAAGACGATGCATTGTTCTAACCAACGCTTCAAAGTCTATGCTTATAATTTTCAAGGTCACACCTCTGATAACAAAGGTGATTCATTGTTTTGGCAAAAGCCCTCTGATGCAAACTATTTCTCAGGTTATAACCCAGCCTATCCATCTAGGTCAACAAGTCAACTTTTAACATTCCTTGGAGGTAAAATTCTAGGAAATAGCAAATAAGAGTTCCTATTACTGAATTCTAGCAATATAATCAGTTCGTGGAAACAAGAGGGTTGTTGTCTATGCTGAATATCAAGGTTCCTGTATTGGCTAAACGTTATGCTTACAGTATCTGGTGGTTGCAAATTCTCAAGGTCTCCAAGAAATTTTCAAGACCATATGTCCTACAGACCGATCTTACCCGACATCATTCGATCGAAATGTAGCCGAAACCTGCAGGATCAATTCTAAACGAGTCATGGAAACAAGAAGAATGATAGGCTAATATCATGGTTATTAACTAAATTGTAATAAAAGCGTGGGCTCATACAATAGTCATCCAGGATGTTTCTCCAAATATAGATAACCGTTTCAAAACCGACGGTTGTTTCTCAACACAGGCTAAACTGAACTAGGTCAAAACCTAAACATCTGGTCATGAGGGAAGGTTCAAGTACAATCTGAAAGTAGTTTTATATTATAGAAAAGCTAATCACCTACTTTGGGGTAGTACTGATAGGTAGTAGTTTCTATAAATCCCTACTTTTTGAGGTAAAGGGTAGCTTTTCCAATAGGCTTATCATCTAGGGGTGCATTTCTGACCCCGAGAAAATAATGAATTCTGGGATTTATTTCAAGGTCAAGTGAGTTTTCTCGTTATGCCAGAACGCGCTCCACGTCTCACTGACGCATGCTTGTGGTGGGGATTTAAATTTTGAGTCACTCACCCTCTGGTGGTGAAATCGGAAGCTTTTGGAGCTCTTTCAAGGTTAAACTGTAAGCGGGAGGTTTAAAATGTTGGAGTTGGTCAAGGTCAAGGCTAAAAGTTGCAAGGTAATCATTCATATAAATCTAAAAGTTTTTGAGTAAGTTAGCAGTTTTGAAAGGATGCATGTTTATAATAAAAAGGCTTCTCCGGGATTGCATTATTCAGTAAACTTTTATTGCTAGAAATGGTGAAAGTAATAAGAATGATAAGAAGAGAAAAGAATTATTAAGTATTGACGAGAGGAAGAAAAGACTCGAGGTGTTAATCAAGGAAATAAAAAATTGAGGGTAGATTTAGAGCTGTATGAGGTAAAAAGAAAATGATGCAACTTCGAGTGAATGTGCCATGAAAAAGGTGCATTATAATTTGAATGAGAGATGTATTAGTAAATAAGTAATTACGGTAGTAATGATAGTTATATGTAAATATATATGGTTTTAATCGCCTAATAAATCACAACTCGATAATCCTTTACCCAAAATTCCGAATTTTCATATATAGGTCCAATAAATTAGAGCGCCATTGATAGCAGTGTCTAAAATTTGTTAAAACAATAAATGTCATAAAAATTTTGTTTAACTAATAAAATTGATATGTAAGTGAACGTCGTTAAGGCTTAATAAATCGCAACTCAATGTCCTTTACCCGAAAATTCTGAATTTTCGTATATATATCCAATAAGTAAGAGCGCCAAAGATTGTAGTTTCCAAAATTTGTAAAACAAAAATGTGATAAAAAAAATTTTGTTTTATCAATACGTAACTGAACGTTGTTAATTTTGCAATTCACCTTTTCCGAATTAATTTTCTTCTCATATGCCTACACACACTTTATTTTTTAATTAAAATGAACACTGAAGTTTCTTATCATGATTTATTAAATTATTCAAATTATGTAGGAAGAAATGACCCATAAAACTTATATTACAAAGAAAGAAAGAAAAAGGTCAATAACATTATCCTGTTATATGAAATGTATGTCAGCATTTCTGTATGTGCCTATTTTAAAATAAATAAATACACTCTTTTATAATATCAGATTAATTTTTAACTCAAAAATTTTGAATTTTTGTATATATGTTGAATAAATAACAGCGCAAGGGATAGCATTAAAATAAATTTAGAATATAAAAAATTTCAAAACAGTCTTGTGAAAATAGTACATAAAGGTTGAAACTTGCGTACATTTATATTTATATTTATTTATAAATCAGTAGTCCTTTACCCAAAAATTCCAATTTTCGGCATGTAGACTAAACAGGCATGAGCGCAAAAGATAGCACTCCAAAAAATTCTCAAAACTAAAATAATGTGAAAAAATTTTCAATTATTAATGATAAAGTTTGCAGTTTTGATGTAAGTGAACGTTGTTAAGGCTTAATAAATCATAACTCCAATGTCCTTTACCCAAAAATTCTGAAATTTCGTATACAGGTTCAATAAATTAGAGCGCCAATGATGGCAGTTCCAAAATTTACCAAAATGTGATAAAAAAAGATGAATTTTATCAATGTAAATTTATATGTAAGTTAAAGTTGTTAACTGCTTAATAAATCACAAATCCAATGTCCTTTACCCAAAAATTCTGAAATTTCGTATACAGGTTCAATAAATTAGAGCGCCAATGATGGCAGTTCCAAAATTTACCAAAATGTGATAAAAAGATGAATTTTATCAATGTAAATTTATATGTAAGTTAAAGTAAAAAAAATTTGAATGTCTGCACTATTTACACAAAAATTGAGATATATAAAATCATATGTATATTTCCAATGATATACTGCAATTGAATATCTTATTTTTATGCATTAAATTCATATTTTTAGAGGTTATGTTTCAAATGAAAATTTTAACACTTCATCTTCTGTTCACTTATAACATCGGCTTAACTTTTCTTTATATATATATATATATATATATATATATATATATATATATAGTGTGTTAATGAAAATAATAAAGTATAAAAAATTTTTATTGAAAAAATCACAACACTACTTAGTACCTAATTATAAACTAACTTAAATGTCTAAACTATCCAATATTCTTACCGCATTTTGTGTATTTTAATGTTCTGTCGTGCAACTTGTAAGTTGTTGTTCGCTGCAGCCAACTCATTATTTAATCGCTCCACTTTTGACACTTCCGATTTTTCAGAATTAATGTATGTTGATAAAATGTTCTGCAACCACCTAACACTTTTTATTTTAAATTGCTGCAAGTTTGTAGGATCCCGAGATATTGCTTGTGATGGTGGTGGTGAACACACTGGTCGTATTAATTCTAAATTTTTTCCTCCGTATTGGAGGAGTGTAGTTGGCTGTGGTGGTGGTGGTGGTGGTGGTAGTGAAGCTTCAATTCCTCCATATTGGAGGAGTGTAGGTGGCTGCAGTGGTGGTAGTGAAGCTACAACTGTGGTTGCGGGCGTGATGCTAGAAAATAATTGGTTTGGTTAATAATATATTTATTAAGGAAATCACCACACAAAAACAATACATTAAGCAAGGAATACTTACTTTTCAAAAAACCTTGCAAAGTCGTCGTCCTCTACATCACTGTCGCGTATAGAGATGATTGGTATCTCATTTTCACTTACAAGTGTCTCAACAACTTGTTTTGACCCCCACACTAATACATCTTGCAGTATGTTGGCTTTCTTCTTCTTTTGTAGTGACAGTTTTGAGCGTTTGCTGTTTGATGCCATTTTATCTGTATAGTATGTATGTATGTAACTACTGAATATTGAAATAAAATTATTATTATGATTATATACATGTAAATTTGTTAACGTGTACAAAAAAGTGGAAGTGGTTACTATTGAGCTGTGCAAGCAAAGGTGATGAATGCATCATAATCTAGACATGAAAAGGTATTTCATGCCATGTCAGCAATGTTAGGTTATTAGATATTACCAGTAAACGCCCACTAAAGATAATACTAAAGAAAGTGCAATATCTGCATCTTTCTGAACTGAAGCTCTTGGGAATACGCAATCTAAAGGCAATGAACTAAAGAGTGTGAAAGTATCAAATTTCATTTTCATATAAGTCGAGTTTTGTATGCATAAGGT
This sequence comes from Vesta saturnalis, assembly GCA_036346205.1. Classification (NCBI taxonomy): domain Eukaryota; kingdom Metazoa; phylum Arthropoda; class Insecta; order Coleoptera; family Lampyridae; genus Vesta; species Vesta saturnalis. The sequence goes on from JARFJB010001789.1 coordinate 997,775, forward strand.
CAAATACAAGTTATAACAAGTTTGTGATATTTAACCTTGAATTGGGGAATTGGGAAGCGTTTTTAGTCATCTTAATAATGACTGAATCAATGATGTTAGTTTTGCACATGCGGTTAATGTTTGGAACAAATTTCATATTAGATCGTTAGGGGAGTACTCGGATTTGTATTTAAAAACGAACGTTCTACTTTTAGCTGATATTTTCGAAAATTTTCGGTAAACTTGTTTAAGTACTTACAAATTTGATCCTCTGCACTATTGTACAGCCCCAGTTTAGCATTCGATGCTATGTTTAAATCGAGTAGGGCACAAGATGTTTATTTGTTATCAATGCTTGAATCACTTTTCTTCAGATCACCTTCTACAAAACATGTCACTATCATCAACTTAATAAATGTTCAGTCAGGATGTTATTGGATCTGTATACGAAATTTCAGAATTTTTGGGTAAAGGACATTGGATTTGTGATTTATTAAGCAGTTAACAACTTTAACTTACATATAAATTTACATTGATGAAATTCATCTTTTTTTTTTTATCTCATTTTTTGTTTTGGTAAATTTTGAACTGCCATCATTGGCGCTCTAATTTATTGAACCTGTATACGAAATTTCAGAATTTTTGGGTAAAGGACATTGATTTGTGATTTATTAAGCAGTTAACAACTTTAACTTACATATAAATTTACATTGATAAAATTCATCTTTTTATCACATTTTGGTAAATTTTGAACTGCCATCATTGGCGCTCTAATTTATTGAACCTGTATACGAAATTTCAGAATTTTTGGGTAAAGGACATTGGAGTTATGATTTATTAAGCCTTAACAACGTTCACTTACACATCAAAACTGCAAACTTTATCATTAATAATTGAAAATTTTTTTCACATTCTTTTAGTTTTGAGAATTTTGAGTGCTATCTTTTGCGCTCATGCCTGTTTAGTCTACATGCCGAAAATTGGAATTTTTGGGTAAAGGACTACTGATTTATAAATAAATATAAATATAAATGTACGCAAGTTTCAACCTTTATGTACTATTTTCACAAGACTGTTTTGAAATTTTTATATTCTACATTTATTTTAATGCTATCCCTTGCGCTGTTATTTATTCAATATATATACAAAATTCAAAATTTTTGAGTTAAAAATTAATCTGATATTATAAAAGAGTGTATTTATTTATTTTAAAATAGGCATACAGAAATGCTGACATACATTTCATATAACAGGATAATGTTATTGACCTTTTTCTTTCTTTCTTTGTAATATAAGTTTTATGGGTCATTTCTTCCTACATAATTTGAATAATTTAATAAATCATGATAAGAAACTTCAGTGTTCATTTTAATTAAAAATAAAGTGTGTGTAGGCATATGAGAAGAAAATTAATTCGGAAAAGGTGAATTGCAAAATTAACAACGTTCAGTTACGTATTGATAAAACAAAATTTTTTTTATCACATTTTTGTTTTACAAATTTTGGAAACTACAATCTTTGGCGCTCTTATTATTGATATATATACGAAAATTCAGAATTTTCGGGTAAAGGACATTGAGTTGCGATTTATTAAGCCTTAACGACGTTCACTTACATATCAATTTTATTAGTTAAACAAAATTTTTATGACATTTATTGTTTTAACAAATTTTAGACACTGCTATCAATGGCGCTCTAATTTATTGGACCTATATATAAAAATTCGGAATTTTGGGTAAAGGATTATCGAGTTGTGATTTATTAGGCGATTAAAACCATATATATTTACGGATCCATGACATATCGTAACGCGACAGTTGGTAACCCCACAAATGGTAACGGACAATTCGTAACGGCGACACTTCGTAACATAGACAGTTAGTAACACAACTATTCGTAACGGTATAATTCGTAACGCCAACATTTAGTTCTTTAGCAAGTTTAGAATTACTGCATTTAGACAAAACGCATTTTGCATACTTTGTATACTTTCTACACTAAAAATATTATTTTTCAAGACCACTTTTTAAACATATTTCACAATATTTAGCATATACTTTTGTTAATATGCCAACTAAAGGATATTTCTGTTTTTAAATTTGTATCCTGAATTATCACTTTAAAGTATTCTGGCCAAACCATCTGCTGCATTTTGACGCTGATTCCATATGTTTGGAGGAAATGTGGATCTCGCCTACGGCCATTTCTCAATTCACGACCTCTAATATACGTATTTTAAAGTACTGCAAAACTCTTCAGTTCCGTCATCAAATTCAGGAAACATTCCTGACTTGTAAATATGCATCAGTTGGTTCTTCTATAGAGTAATGATATTGAAGTTAGCATCTTAACGCATATTGCAAAATTTCGTACGTTAAAATTAAATTAACGTTTTAAACCAATTTCTAGCTTTGGATCACTGATTGATTTAAATGGAAAAACATCCTTTTGTTTCAATTCCAGGAAATTCAGCTTGAAAGCATTGATTGCCTTTTCAAAATCAAGTAGGCAAGAACCGGGATTTAAAGTTGAGAGTCGGTTTTAACACACGTAACAATCTTCGATAAGTTTCTTCAGTCTGATTTCGCAGTAATTCAAAAACACAAATGCTATACCATCAAGTTGAACGTGGATAGTATAAAGTTGGAAAATATTTTAGGTACAACATTGAAAGTTCCATCGACTAACCAATTTTGTGTGTCACTAACAAGTTTAATAACTGTTCATGTCCAAATATTAACATTCTATTAGGATCATCAGATCCACTGTCATGTAATAGCAAGTTGTTGTATTTTTCAGGAAGTACAAAATTCATGTTGTTGAGTAGCAGGTACAACATCTGTTTCTCTGTTTAGCACGCTGAAGTGTTCTTGAAGTTGAAGTCTTTTACGGAAGTAGTAATTTAACGCTCTCATTTGTTTCAAGAAGTTTTGTACTATAGACAATTTTAGGTGTTGCTCCAGGATTTTCATATTTGCTTTCATCTCATTTACCATCTTTCTTGCATCTGCTGAAAGGTTGTACAATATGAATGTTCTTCGTTACATTTTATGATATCGTCACCTTTCGTATGCACAATTGCTTTGCACTTGTAATTATAACTGTTCCTACACTTCAATGCACAATTCCAGATTCGGTTACCCGATTTTGAACAAACTTGAAATTTTGGTATATGAGTTTTCAGAACTAAGACCATCTGTAAGTTCATTTGCCATATTAAACTTCTTACAATTATTATTCAAAACTCTGGACACTAGTTAGAAGATCATTAATGTTCCTCAATTTATATGTTTGAAGACATTCCTCTTATTAGCTATAACCAATCAGAAGGCTTATTATAATAATTGGTAATCCCTAATTCCATACTCTCATTTACAGAATGTTTACTTAGAAAGTTGGAATTTCTAAAGATTGTCATCGGTTTAAAGAATTCACTAACTACATTGTTATTACTTTATCTACGTATATGGAATTTAAAGAACATTAAAAGGGACAAACTTAATTATATTTCCTGTTACAGGTAGATTATATTTATTTTAAGATACAATTTTCAAAATTTATTTTTCCACAAAATATGAAATGAGTTAAAGATGTTTAACCTGATGTTGGTCCGTTAAATTGATAAACGTAATTTCAATTGCAACTATAAATTGCTTTCCACGTTAACAAAATAAACAAAATCATTCAATCTTGGCGTTATGGATTATACCGTTACGAATAGTTGTAGTTACGAGCTGTCGATGTTACGAAGTGTCGCCGTTACGAATTGTCCGTTACCATTTGTGGGGTTACGAACTGTCGCGTTACGACATGTCTTGTCACCATATTTACATATAACTATCATTACTACCGTAATTACTTATTTACTAATACATCTCTCATTCAAATTATAATGCACCTTTTTCATGGCACATTCACTGAAGTTGCATCATTTTCTTTTTACCTCATACAGCTCTAAATCTACCCTCAATTTTTATTTCCTTGATTAACACCTCGAGTCTTTTCTTCCTCTCGTCAATACTTAATAATTCTTTTTCTTCTTATCATTCTTATTACTTTCACCATTTCTAGCAATAAAAGTTTACTGAATAATGCAATCCCGGAGAAGCCTTTTATTATAAACATGCATCCTTTCAAAACTGCTAACTTACTCAAAAACTTTTAGATTTATATGAATGATTACCTTGCAACTTTTTAGCCTTGACCTTGACCAACTCCAACATTTTAAACCTCCGCTTACAGTTTAACCTTGAAAGAGCTCCAAAGCTTGATTTCACCACCAGAGGGTGAGTGACTCAAAATTTAAATCCCCACCACAAGCATGCTTCAAACGTCAGTGAGACGTGGAGCGTTCTGGCATAACGAGAAAACTCACTTGACCTTGAAATAAATCCCAGAATTCATTATTTTCTCGGGGTCAGAAATGCACCCCTAGATGATAAGCCTATTGGAAAAGCTACCCTTTACCTCAAAAGTAGGGGATTTATAGAAACTACTACCTATCAGTACTACCCCAAAGTAGGTGATTAGCTTTTTCTATAATATAAAACTACTTTCAGATTGTACTTGAACCTTCCCTCATGACCAGATGTTTAGGTTTTGACCTAGTTCAGTTTAGCCTGTGTTGAGAAACAACCGTCGGTTTTGGGAAACGGTTATCTATATTTGGAGAAACATCCTGGATGACTATTGTATGAGCCCACGCTTTTATTACAATTTAGTTAATAACCATGATATTAGCCTATCATTCTTCTTGTTTCCATGACTCGTTTAGAATTGATCCTGCAGGTTTCGGCTACATTTCGATCGAATGATGTCGGGTAAGATCGGTCTGTAGGACATATGGCCTTGAAAATTTCTTGGAGACCTTGAGAATTTGCAACCACCAGATACTGTAAGCATAACGTTTAGCCAATACAGGAACCTTGATATTCAGCACAGACAACAACCCTCTTGTTTCCACGAACTGATTATATTACTAGAATTCAGTAATAGGAACTCTTATTTGCTATTTCCTAGAATTTTACCTCCAAGGAATGTTAAAGTTGACTTGTTGACCTAGATGGATAGGCTGGGTTATAACCTGAGAAATAGTTTGCATCAGAGGGCTTTTGCCAAAACAATGAATCACCTTTGTTATCAGAGGTGTGACCTTGAAAATTATAAGCATAGACTTTGAAGCGTTGGTTAGAACAATGCATCGTCTTAGTTCTTGATTTCCTAGAATTGAGATGTATTTAGATAACAATCTATTTTTAGAAATTATAACTGAACAATGGATCGTCTTTGTTCATTCATCACAAAATTGTTAGCATAGACTTTGAACCGTTGGCTAGAACAATGGGCCCACTTTGTTCCTGATTTCTCAGAATTGAGATGTTGAATCTATTTCAACCTGAACAATGGATCTCTCGTATAACCTTCGAGGGAAACGGTTACCAAACAGCTATCTGTTTTGGGAAACGGCTACCTGTTTTAGGAAACGGCTACCTGTTTTAGGAAACGGCTACCTGTTTTAGGAAACAGTTACCTGTTTTAGGAAACGGCTACCTGTTTAGACCACTTCAGGGCTCTAGGGGGTATGACATGGCTTGATGACCTTGAAACATGCATAGACAACACCTCGGGGTTTGCTTAGGTTTGTAATAAGTTACGGACAACGTCTCTAAGTAAGCTGAATGTATGGCTAGTATACAATATAATGAAGCGATGACCTATTAGGAAAGATGATGATGATATCTTGTGGACCACATTAAACGAAAATTGAATGCGAAAAACAAATAATAAATAGATATGCTCCAGTAAAGGTATTACAAAATGTTACCATAATATGTATATTTTATTTTGCTATTCCTAAGAAGCTTTAAGAGTCTAACATAAGAACTGTAATATTATACCTTCTCAATACCTTATCAATAAAATTTAACCTTGAAGATTGGTTGGTATGAATTGTAATATGATACCAATAAATCTTAACCTTGAAGAGCTTAGCCAATATAGCTGCAGACACACGCTACATTTTTTTTTTTGTCTGGTTGTCTTCGTTAGCGTGTTGTATATGCGCTAATGCAATCTTTCCTACAGTTCCGGCGCTGGTAATGCATCATTCTCAACCAGATATTGCTTTGGTTGGTATGAATTGTAATATGATACCAATAAATCTTAACCTTGAAGAGCTTAGCCAATATAGCTGCAGACACCATATTATTATACACCACATTTTTTAGTCTCATCAATAGCAGCTCTCTTCATTATGATATACCCTTCATTTAATCAAAATAGAAGACTTTCTTTTTTTTGCAACAAAAATATATAATTTATTTCCAAACAATTATACATAGATATATATGTTATTATTTTTTTACAGAAATGTTAAATTAGTCATCTTTCCTACAGTTCCGGCACTGGTAATGCATCATTCTCAACCAGATATTGCTTAAACTTTTCAATGCGATCTTCTTTTGAACTATTCATAAAATCCTAAGGTAAGTATGCACTTAAAGTTCTGGGTTTCAATGATAATATGTTTCCCATACTGATAGTATTCATATCAATCACTTTATATTTTGCGTCTTTTACGTTCGTGAAGGATTTACAGAAAGTGCTACTGTTCAATGCAGATAGATCCATCTTTATTGATTCGAGAACGCTTATGAATTATAGTTGACACCGGAACTGTCCTATATATTACTGCATCATGATGTTAGAGGAGAGTGCACTTTGATAATTGTATCGATAGGCTAATCTGCATCTGATGAGGATGAACTACTACCATCAAGAGATGCCATCCATTTTCATTGCAAAACTGATGCAATTGCGCGGCTTTCAATTCTTCTACAAAACATGTTCTACATATTTCCTTTAAATTTAAAACTTTTCACATATCTTTACTCCTTTTTCATACTTTTTCACTAGGACGTTACACTCCGCTTCACTATAATCACCTCGCCCGTAAACCGCCTCATGTTCGGCATCGAATACTAATGCTGAAAATTCTTGCTTCAAGCGTTCCACCGCTGTTCTCAGGTCAGTTGCTTTGGTCCATTGCTCTTGAGCGTATGCCATCCACATGTTTGACACAACACTCACTACCCATTACACTATTTCCTTATATTGTTACTCTAAACGACCCCACTATGTTACATTAGTGCAGATATGAACCATCTCTTTGATTACCATACATATCTGGTTACGCGCATAAGCTACTTTCAACGATCATGCTGTCACTATACTTTTTAGCTGTAACGCGATCAACTTTTTTAGTGAGGACTTGAACCGGCCATTTTTAGCTATGATATACAGATCAATAACCTTTGAACACACTATTTTATAGACTTCTAAGAATTGTAATATAATGATGATGATGATGATGATGATGACATTACAGTTTCTATTTTTAGCTTCGGACCTTGACCTTGTAATATGATGAGGATGGTGACATTGCAATTTCTATTTTTAGCTTGAAGTGGAGTATTCACCTTCAATGAACCCATGACCTACTTTTTATGCATAGCTTATGAGATCATCGTCGTGACCTTCAAGTGGAGTAGATCTTGAAAATTCTATTCTTAGATTTATGATTACCTTGCAATTTCTATTTATAGCTTTTCGCCCTGACCATTTCTAAGAAATGTTGAAACAGCTATCACTTTCATAGTTCAAGCACACGTCTATCGTTTACACAACAATAATTGCAATTATGCATTCCATTCTAGTACAGTACTTGAATATAATATTACAAATCATACTATATGGATGCATTTTTGCAATTGCATGCTTTTTACTCATTACGAGTACAATCCATTTAACTTGAATTGCAATTGTGTATATATATATATATATATATATATATATATATATATATATATATATATATATATGTAAGATGTCTGAAGATTCATTGTGAGCGTTATTATTACTTTATTTCATGAAAAATCGTTACAATCTATTTTAGAAAAAAACCGTATTACAAATAGTTTACAAATTAGTTACATTAAGGTTTTATTATATCATATTTCATATTGGTGCCTAATTTATTGAGGAAAAATGTATTTTTAATATTCCAATAGTAAAAGAGGACCTTCAAGTTTTTTCCAATTTTTTAGTTCTATCATTGGCGCTCTAATTTATTGGATCTGTATACGAAATTTCAGAATTTTTGGGTAAAGGATTATCGAGTTGTGATTTATTAGCAATTAACAACTTTCAATTTCATATTGCTTTAGTTGGTAAAACAAATTTTTTTTTTATCACATTTTGGGGAATTTTTGAAACTGCTATTATTGGCGCTCTTACTTATTGGATCTGTATACGAAATTTCAGAATTTTTGGGTAAAGGATTATCGAGTTGTGATTTATTAAGCAATTAACGTTCAGTTACGTATTAGTTTAATTCATAAAGCAAAATTTTTTATCAAATTTTTTTTTTTTTTGAGAATTTTTAAACTGCTATTATTAGCGCTCTTATTTATTGAACCTATATACGAAAATTCAGAATTTTTGGGTAAAGAATTATCGAGTTGTGATTTATTAAGCAATTAACAACTTTCAATTTCATATTGCTTTAGTTGGTAAAACAAATTTTTTTTTATCACATTTTGGGGACATTTTCGAAACTGCTATTATTGGCGCTCTTATTTATTGGATCTGTATACGAAATTTCAGAATTTTTGGGCAAAGGACATTGAGTTGTGATTTATTAAGCAATTAACAACGTTCACTTACGTATAAATTTTCATTTGGTAAAATTCATCTTTTTTTATCAAATTTTTTTTTTGGTTTTAGCAAATTTTGAAACTGCTATCATTGGCGCTCTAATTTATTGGACCTGTATACGAAATTTCAGAATTTTTGGGTAAAGGAGAAAAACAAATCATAGTTATTTCTTTATTCAGTAAATGCTATACATTAGATAAGCAGGTTGATAATACAAAATTTCCATTAAACATACACATATGAATTAATATTATACTTAGCATTTATAACATCATCAATATCTTTATAAATGTCATCATCACCACCACTGAATTCTCTCTCATTTTACATATGGTGGGGGTGCTACTATTAAAAAGAAAATGTTATGTTTGTTGTTTTGCCAGCTGCACCCAAACTACTTATAAACACATCCTTCATGTTTAGGAGTGTTTTAAATTCTTCAATTCGTGTTTCTTCTTTTTTGAAATATACATAAAAGCGTTCCGGCAATACACATTTAAAATCACCCGTTTCTATCACTATACGTTCACCATACTTAGTATTAATTATATCCATATTCGTTACTTTATACTTTCTCGATATATCGAGCTCGCACGCATTTTTAAAGGGTTTGCAATAGGTGCTTTGGTTTAACCCTGTTAATTCCATATTTAACAATTATGTGTTGCAGACTGATCTCAACATACAGCTCGCTGCAATTTATATAAGAAATATGCGTCCTACATATTACAACATGCTTAAACTTGTTAAATACCTACTGTTGACCTTGACTATAAATATGATGATCAGCTCCAAAATTTATATTTCCGCTAAAAGTTTAAACCTTGAAAATTATTTATGATTACCTGGCAATTTCTATTTTTAGCTTTTCACCTTTTTATATTTCTAAGAAATATGACACAACCATAAGTCTTCGACCTTGAATACTATTTTTGATTACCTTGCAACTTTTACCTTTGACCTTGACTTAGCAGGGTTACCAACCTAACACGTTGCAATTATGCAGTACTTGAATATAATATTACAAATCATACTATATGGATGCATTTTTGCAATTGCATGCTTTTTACTCATTACGAGTACAATCCATTTAACTTGAATTACAATTGTGTATATATATGTAAGATGTCTGAAGATTCATTGTGAGCGTTATTATCTGACCTTGAAAGCATAGACTTTAAACAATGAGCCACCTTCTTGATTTCTCAGAATAGGGCGTGGCCTCGAAACATGCATAGACTTGCTTGAGGGCAATGACCTTCAGGATAATCAACAGTCTAGTAACTTTTCTAGTGACCTTGAAGGACTCGTGCAAGCATGACTTGAAGAGGCGGGGGTACCTAACACGTGGCCTTGGCAGGAGTACAAACCACGTGGCCTTTACTTAGCAGCTACCCCTTAAAATAGGCAATGTTACTAACCTGTGACCTTGAAACGGGGAACGCGTACGTGCACGGTGAGTTAGGATCCCTATAGCTATACTACTTCGAGACATGACGATTTGCGCAGTAATATGACGTACAAGGCAAGCAGAACATTTAATTCGATATCTTCGTTAATACTCCTTCTGAGATTTTGTTTCCTTCGTACATCACACTTCCTGATTCTTCAAAGCAGTCTGTCAGCTTTTGAAAGGAGGCAAGTTGTGGTGTTCTTACATCGCGTTACTTTTGGTGAGAAATTTTTTTGGCAAGTAGAACATTTCCTTCAGCTTCGCCAATGCTGTAGACCATGTCAACTAGTGCTAGATGTTCATAGTTCATTTTGAAAGTCGCACTTGGGAACGTACAATTAATTGTGTCACAATTTTGACAGTCACGTAATTCATGGCTATATGGATCAGATGCAATCATATAGGCTACTTATCCCAATAATAATTATTATTCAAAAATAAAGTAAACTTAAATATCGTGTTGGTTTGGTTGGAAAATGTGCGGAAAGTGAAATCTATGCATTGAAATGACTCCAATGTACTGGTACTGGTACTGACCAAAAGCACTGAAATTGTTGATTATTCTAAACCTCCGATGTATACGCTTTAATCTGGCTTGCTGTAATATCTCCTATGTGTTATTTGTAAGTAGGTGTCCGGTTTCTGAATAACTGAATTTGCGAATTTCTGTGCATGAGAATAATTTCAATGTATCTATCTTTCATTATGGTGCTTGTGTAGTAAACTTAATAAGTGTTTGTATTTTTATGGTGTTAGTGATAATAATCTAGTAAAACATTTTTAACGAGTTTTAGTGGATTGGAATGAATACAGTTGAGTGTATTCATAGTCATTTTACCTAATTGTTTCTTAATTTTATACCTAACCACCTATTGCTTTTTAAAACGCTCCTGCAGGTGGGGGTGCTTTGATTCTGCTATGGGAAGTTGTGCAGAGTATAATTTTTTTGCATGGATATTGCCTCCCATTTTTCTTCGTTAAATAATCTGTTACCAGTCTTCCTCCAAGTCTAGTTGGAAATTTACTTCACCAGCTGAAGTGTACTGTACTTGTCAGAGGTCAGTTACTGTTACATCACCAGCTTTTTTGCCTGGCCTTATTGAGGAAAAATTGCTTGGTAACTTCTTCGTTATTTAATGAAAAAAATTAAATCTATAACGTTTATGCTGTACGGATGTGATGGACGGGCCAATGGCATACTTGTAATGTAGTCTGAAGGAGCGTAAATTGGGGGCTTGAAAAGATGTTATAATACCGAGTGTACGTTATCAACCTCCATCATCGTATGACCTTTAACTAGGAAGTGTTGCTCAATTGTAATCTGTCGTGTTTTAGCAAGTTCACTTAATGCACTACCCAAAACCTTATTCCTGTTGTGGTAATTGCAACCATCTGATATCAACACAACTTACTTGTAGTTATAGATTATTTTGGAGAGGTAGTCAATAATGCACATTGTAAATTCATTTGCCGAAATACCCCGTTGGCTTCGTGCCAAACGTACAAGTGGGATCTTTATTATTCAGTTCAAAAATGGTAAAGTTATGAATCTGTAATTTATGCTTATAATAGAAAGCAGATTCTAAGGTTTTTGTTAAAGTAAAATACTCTGTAAGTTCATAGTTAATACCAGTGTATCTTCATTCGCACTCTCGTTAGCTGTTCCCTTAGCTTTGCGTGCTACTTTTTTCAGTCCCATATGAACACTGTATTCTGTTTCTTGAAGATTTCCAGCCTAAAATGATGAACAGGTATCACATTGATCTTTATGGGGCATGGATTCCGATGCAGTTCTGATGATGTTGATCGACAATAGTGACTTAGACACCTTAGGAAGAAAATCTAACCCTCATTTACTTCCCTATTTTTTCTGATCCAATAATAGTTTCCTTTTCTCCATAACTGCTTTTCTTTTTTCTGTTAACGTTATTTTTCTCTCACTGTGAGGTTTGTCTTTTTTGTATTCCAAGCTTGTTGATGTTTCATTTCCTTTTAAGGGTATTCACTGGTGTACTACGTGCATCGGTTTTTGTTATTTCATCAGACAGATGAATTTTTTAGCAGCGCGTGTGGGTGTGCGTGTGTGTGTATGTTTTTATTTTTCTCTTCACTCTTTGCACCAAATTTCATTACATTTAACTGCAGTACTTGTACCTAAATTAAAAGGCAGCTATCACGTAGAGCAAAAAATACATAACAATGTATATTATTAGCCTAATTTTTATCTTCCAACCTGCATATCCATATGTAGATGCTGAAGGTTATACAATCGTTATTGTCTTCACTATCACTAAATCGGTTTATACCTCATTTTAGAACGTTTGATAAGAATTATCCGAGATCGGCCAAAAGTGAAAAATAGAATAATGGCCTTATTATTTGAGCTTAATGGCACAATTGTACTTCCTTGTATGTGTATGTGTGTGTGTGTGTGTGTGAGTGTGAGCGTGTGTGCGTGTGCGTGTGTGCGTATGTGCGTGTGTGCGTGAGTGTGTGTGTGTGCGTGCGTGCGTGTGTGTGAGTGTGTGAGTGTGTGTGTGTGTGTGTGTGCGTGCGTGCGTGCGTGCGTGCGTGCGTGCGTGAGTGCGTGCGTGCGTGCGTGTGTGCGTGTGTGTGTGTGTGTGAGGATCTGCGTGTACGTGTACGTAAGCGTAATAATAAGCGTGTGCGTGGGTATATGTTTATACACGCATATGTGTGTGCGATGTAGAGGAGAAAGACGAAAGAAACTAGAGACGAAAGAGACGAGAAAGACGAAAGAGGCGAGAGAGAAGAGAGATAGAGACGAGAGAGAGAGAGAGAGAAAGAGAAGAGAGGGGGGAGAGAGACGGGAGAAGCGAGAGAGGCGAGAGAAATGAGAAAAACGAGGAAGACGTGGGAGAGGAGAGAGACGAGAAACGAGCACGATGCACTTCTATTACAGAAAACATTCGCTAGTTTCTGTTTTTTTTCGTGTTTGGGCGTTTTGGCATTTGTGTGTTTTGGTGTTAGCGTGTTTTCGTGTTTGCGTGTGTTAGTGTTGGCGTGTTTGCATGTTTTCGCGTTAGCATGTTTTCGTGTTTGCGTGTTTTCGGGTTTACGTGTTTGCGTGATTGTATGTTGGAATAGAAGCTCTAAGGACAGGACAAGCACCAATATTCTCGGTGACATCATAGAGGATCGTCCTAATAAGGAAAGGGGGCGAAGAGCCTAACACAAGTTCTTATAACTGTCTAATGTGGTAATATAAGGACTCGGGAAACAGACCAGTAGAGAGGTGAGGGTGGTGGAAACTGTCTTCGTTTAAAGCATCGCATCGTAAAATTTTACCTATATGAAAGACGAAAGAGAGGGAGACCAGAGAGAAGCGAGAGACGAGAGTGAGAGAGAAACGAGAGAGGCGAGGGAGACCAGAGAGCCGTGCACGATCAATTTCTATTGCAGAAAACATTCACTAGTTTAAACATACACCACTAAATGGCGTCACAAAACAAACAAATCTGCTTTTAAAAATAAATGTAATCTAATTAGTGGAGTTTTTATCGGGTACGTTCAGATATGCTCGGCTACTTTAGGGAGACGGGCCAGTAGAGAGGTGGGATCGTGGAAACGGCCTTCGTTGAAAGCATCGCATCGCTAAAAATTTTCCCTATATTATTTGATGTTTGTTAAAGGATTGCTATAAATTCCTTGCCCTTATCCGTCTGTATACTTTGACGTATCTTTTCGCATCTTTGAAAAATAATCGAAAATACGTCGATTATAGAACCTGCAGTTTTCAACTTCAGAGCTCCTCCCCGCGCCATCTTGCTAAATACATCGATAACCGTCAGTATATAATTGTAACCGTCATTATATTTACTTAGGTTTCTTATATCGCAAAGACTCCGCCTGTCATAACTCAAAAAAGTGTTACTTACAATGTACCTGTTTGGAGTTAACTTCTCACTACAGGTTTATGTATAGTGCACGCTTCTTGTTTCTGTAACCACGCTCTAATATCTTCTCTAGACGCATGTTTATAAATCCAAGCGCCTTTTTGACAGAGGTATTTCTGATAAGACAGATGTATGTAAAATAGAAGCCTAATTTCATGTTTAGTAGGGGCACCCTGTCATCGTCCTAGCTTAAATACCAAATGAAAAAATCTGCGATCACCGGTATATTCTACTTTTTATCGTGCTTATCTTTTAATATTAAAACCGAGATTTGTTTTCTAGAATGTAAACCTTTTTTAATATCAAAAAATGATCCTATTGTTTTATTTTTAAATATTACGTGTATTTGTGTATATTAGTCATAACAGTTATAAATTTTGATGTATATGTATCTATGATAATACTTAATTACTGGATTAATTATTCATTTATTTATTTTTAAAAGTAATTTGTATTTGTACGTATGTGTACTGTTGAAGGTTGACTTTACTTTACGCTCTCAAGGTGAAATTTTTGTTTATTTGTATGTATACACAATGTAAAACACGGTTGGAGGTTGATTTTACTTTACATTCTCAAGGTGAAAATCATTTTAAAATGTGTGTAAATAAAAATTCATATAAAACAGATACGGTAAGATCGCAGTAACGAACTTGTAATTAACGCGAACGGTAAATAGAAAAAATTACATTATGTGTGTGTTAGAGATAATTAGGTTTTGCTATTCGGGTCTAATTTGAAGTTTAATTGTATTTGTTATTGCTTTGTATTGTATAAGCGTTAAGCTGATTGAGCATTTTCAATAACGACCTAGGACGTGTCTTGTTTATAAATCTAGAGCCTTTTATGTGAGTGGTATTTCCGTTAAGACAGTCCCTGCATGTAAAATAATATAGTTGCCTGGCCTCGAATTTGGTTATATTTGTTTATTATTGTATACGCATTGTATGCAAAACGTGGAAATAGTGTTACCCGCTAATTTGATGTTTTTTTAAGACTGTTTTTTTTTACACGCTATAAGTTAAATCAGGCTGTTAGTTTTGAATAGAATTGAGAGCTGGCTTTGCAAGATGTAAGTTAAATAAATTTGGTATTTTTGAGTTGTGGTTGGTTTTAGCAAGCTGTAAGTTAATCCAATCAGTATTTTTGAACTGTAAGCTGGTGTTTCGCAAGCTTTAAGTTATAATTTAATTGATTGAATGAGATTGATTTGGTTGATTGATTGAGATTGATCTGATTGTTTGAATTGAATTGATCGTATGTGATTTCTTTGAACCTGATTTGTTTATTTTAGAAAGAGCCGAGTAAGTTAGTTCCTAAACATGACTAAAAAGTAGATTTGGTTCAGACATTGGCTACCCAAGACTCCAAGGGCAAGCCCAATGCTAATTCCAATGGCCGATCCAAAGGTCAACCTCAAGGTCAAATAAGAGGTCAGACTCAATGTCAAAATACGTTGCCCACGTGACTGGCAAGGTCAGACCCAATGTCAAACCAAGGCCAGCCCCGAGATCAGTCTTAAGGTCAAACCTCACCCCCACGTGGTCGTCAAGGTCAAAATACGTCCTCCACGTGAGCGACCTTGTCACGTTATCGGAAATTCTCACCCTATCCGCCATCTCTGCATCTAACCGTAAAATGTTTACTGAATTTTGTATTCGCGCCCGCAATCCTTCTTCAGTGTGTTTATTGATCTAGAATATACCACTCTTTAAGCGTTCCCCATAAAAAGTAATCAATGGGCGTCAAATCCGGTGACCGAGGTGATCAATTTGCAGGAGCATTATTTCCTCTGCCGATCCATTGATACCGAAAATTCTCATTTAAGTGATTTCTGACATTTAGCGTGCAATATGGTGGTGCACCGTCTTGCATGAACCACATGTTTTGCCTAACAACTAGTGTAAGTTCATCAAATTTATTAAGTGTTGTAGGTAATTTAAACCATTTATACGAGGTGGTAAGATGACAAGACCTTTGATAAAACTGTCAATAATTCCTGACCACACGTTAATTTTAAATTCACGTTGATAATGCACAACCTTTATTGCATGCGGGTTTTCGTTAGCATAAATGTAACAGTATTATTATTATTATTATGTAACATTTATCATACCCCTTTTTTTAAACAGCACTCAGCGGCAAATGATGTTCTCTCTGTTCAATAATAAAAAGACACAAGCGTTGTCTTAATTCTGGATCATTAGGTAAAAGCTCTTGTATTGCTTGTAGGTGACATGTATGTAACAGCTGTTCTCTTAAAGTTATGTTAACCGTATACTTAGAAACTCCAAGCTCCAAACCAATGTGTCTGGTGCTTAGGCTCGGATCTTCTTCAACTCGTTCTAAAATTCCTTCTTCAACCTCTGCTGTTCTACCGGTTGCTCAAAGGCGCATCAAACGTTTGGTGGTTTGGAACGCGCCTATTTGGAAATCTCTCTTAGTATACTCTGACCGATTCCCGACCATTTGCTTGGCATAAGCTGATATCATATCGTCATTTCTGCTTTAGTGCAGTGTACTGTCATAGAGAGAAATTGAAGAAGGAAATTAAAATTACAATAAAGATTTGTCAGACTGAATTGTTTGACAATACTCTTTTGTAACTAAAGACAATACTTAATAATGTTTAGTCGTTGCTATGATGAATTTTAGTGCGCAGTGGAACATTTAAATTCGATTATCACAGAAACAGCTGCTAGAAGCGATATCTACAAGGTATACCTTTTTTCAAGAGAACATATCAGGGAATAAGAATTTTTGATTAGAAATTTGATATACCGAGGAGAGATACATCAAAACTATGGTCATACCTGGATTTCTCATCATAGAAGACCTATAGGTGTTAAATTTCATGTGAATCCTGTTATTATTAAGACAGATATTTAAAAAAGAGTAAAATATAATAACTTTGATACCATGTGTTTCGGAAATTATCAATTTTTGGACCAAGGTAAGTTGGGCTAGATCCTCATTTGTCCTAGTATTTTGTACAGACCTTTTAGAGACACCTTGTATATGAGCATCTGTGAATGTTATCGTATATTCACAAAGGTTGCGAAAGTAATATTGGTGTACACCCATTTAGTAGTGCATTCTCAAAGTTGGTTTAATGATATTTGATTATTATTACTCGTTGTAAGTAAGTAGTAAGCGTTTATGTGGAATATATGATAGCAATAGGAAAATTGTAAGTGATTACTTCTCGTGAATTGATACAAACATTAGGTAACATTCTTAATATTTTTAAACTTTTATGGTTAGAAAATTTATTTAACGATTCCTTGTTCTGAAAACAAATCTTATTGAAACAAGTCCTGACGTACTTTTTGCTCTTAAAGTGAATACTACTAATTTTGTACTTGAAAGTGAACGAGTGTGAGCAATCTGGTTTGTAGTGGTGACTGTGACATGATTACCGAATTTAAGGGAAACTGAGAATTTTGAAGCAACTTTTCAGATGGTTTACGAGTGACTAGGGTCCACGGCCGTCTTCGTAGGGTTTAATCGGCAACCAGCTTATTTCAATAAGTTTACACGACGCTTAGTGTAAATTTAGCACAAAATAATATAGAATCTAATATGAACGTGATTGCATTTATCAATTCTCCTTTAGGTATTTTGGTGTGCTTTAAGTTTTTCCATCATTCCAATAAATAGTTTCATCTTTATAAGGATCCAGGCACCATAATTAATTTGAATAGGAGATCTCAATATTTTCTTAGTGTTTTTTAAGTAATAGGGATTGGAGAAACGGTTTTTGTGCAAACCTGTCTCTAATTAACTTTCATATGGGTGATCAAACGTTACAGAACTCGATAAAGAGCATATTTTCAATTTAATGCACCTTAGTTTATAATTATTTAAATACATTTATTTTATATTTGAGCGTGTGCAGAATTCTCAGCTCACTTAATCACTTCCAGCTTCAATTGAAGGCGTTTAGTACATTTGCCGTTTATTTTATTATAACTTGTGAAAACGAAATATTTTCAAAGTTCTATTTAACGTATACAGATTCAAAAAGCATTGTAGTGAGACTAATTTGAATTAATCTTGTTGAAAAGACTTGGTAGATGAGTCGGAAACGGAAACACTATAGTCAACAACACTTAGCCAACGCAGCTTTATGATAAAAGAATTAATTTAACGTTTGTTTATTTATTATCGTTGATATACAGTCCAATGACGTTAACTGACGTAAATTTATCGCATTTTATAAACTTAAAGTAGTTTAAAAATGTATGGTAACAATCATGGCATTATTTAAACCGTGTAAGGTAACTTCGTATATTAGTCATACAAAGTTCCTTAGCATAGATCGCATGTATAAATTTGACTATAGTGGCACCTTTCCATCATGTTTTATTAAATTCAAATGATACAAGATTTTTGGTAGTGTTTTTACCTTTATACCGGCAGCACAAGAGTGATAGTAGAAAACCATAGTTTTATCCGCTTTGACAGTTATCAACACGCTTACAGGTCTTTCTCCACAGAACTCGAAAGAGGACCGATCATTTTAGACACGACGCTGCCGCGAATCTGCTAAAAGATGTTTAGAGACTAACTAATTTGATCCAAGTCTAAGACATCGTGAACGATTTCCCGAAGCACTGCTTCTGAAAGTTTTGACTTTTACGCTATTCTACCTCCTTTAAACGTCGCCACTTCTACCGTTCTTACGGTTCTATTCTCGTGAAGAACCTTCTCGAGTAAGAAATATATTAATAAGTCGGGGTCAGCTTGGTCCCTGATGTCATCAGTGGTGGGGGAGATCACGCCCATTTCCCACCCTTATGGCTCCTTTTTGGGGCGTTCTTCAAACCCTAGATGGAATGTTCAACCCCTTGATGGTATTTTCGACCCCTTGAAGACATTTTCACTCCTAATTAGTAACCTTTGAGGATAGGGAGGCTTCTTTTCGGGGGCGATTTCCAACCGCTTGATGTAATTTTCAGCCGCTTGACTGTATTTTACCCTTAATTTTTGGCAGTCCACCCTGGGTTTATGGGTGCGGGGTGTTCCGATTGGATGGTATAAGATGTCCTGGCTTCTGATTGTGGCGGCCATTTTGTTTTTAATTATAATACAAACAAAGTCCTCCGCATTTTTTAGGATGTCATAATCAAAGTCATTTTGTCGGGAGAAATAAATTCAAGGTATTGATCTGAAATCGTGTTCTATCGTACCACCTTGGTAATTACCGGTAATAAAAAGATAAAGGGTTTTTAATAAATTATTATAAGTAATACTATTTTTACATCTTCAGCAGCACGTCAAGCTCAGCTTATAATTGAATAATAAATCGGTTCTTTTGCCTGTTGGTCCTAAATAATGCATTGAGACATCTCTACTCTTCATTCCCTCATTGAATTGATGTATATGCTGGTCCTGGGCCTTGAAAAACTTATGGAAACACTTATTTAAATTACACCAGTTCTACAACTACCCTCTCGCCGTACTTTGTTGCTATGAAACCATGATTGTATTCAACCACAGTCTCCAACTTCTTAACATTTTTAAAAGGCTTAAAACATGTTAATACATGTGGATAAATCTATACCTGTAATTATAAGAGCATTAAAAAATCTGCACAGGTAAATAAATAAACAGCCGCATACCAGTATTGTATTGGGAGAACATGTTGGAAGATTGACAAATACTGTTTTTAAGATTACATCTCATACAACAGCAACATCCTCCTCGTCTGCTAGATCTCCAGTAACCGTTTCCTTCTCAACGGTCTTGTCAGTGTCTGTACTAACTTTGACGTGTTTTTTAGGATAGGCCTTAAAATTATTGCCGCTATGTATTACCTAATTACATTGGTCGTATTTTAATCTGCTACTTGAAGAGTGTTTTCAAAATGTGTCTTAAAATTATTTTTCGCTATGCCTCATTGGACGTATTTTAATTTGTTACTTGAAGAGTGTTGTTTAAGATAGGCCTTAAAATTATTT
This sequence comes from Vesta saturnalis, assembly GCA_036346205.1. Lineage (NCBI taxonomy): Eukaryota > Metazoa > Arthropoda > Insecta > Coleoptera > Lampyridae > Vesta > Vesta saturnalis. The sequence goes on from JARFJB010001789.1 coordinate 1,017,802, forward strand.
TTCGCGAAGTGTTGCATAATTACATTAGACACATTTGAATTCGCTACTTGAAGAATGTTTTTAAAACGGGCTTTAAATTATTTCCGCTGTGTTACCTAATTATATTGGTCGTATTTGAATTTGCTGCTTGAAGAGTGTTTTTAGGATGGGACTTAAGATTATATTTCGATATGTGTCATTGGGCGTATTTTAATTTTTTACTTGAAGAGTGTTTTTAGGATGGGTCTTAAAATTATTTGTCGCGATGTGCTACATAATTAGATTGGGTGTATTTGAACTTGTTTGTTGTATATGATGGTGGTCAGAGTACAAACAGCGTCAGTGGCTGTAGATGTTGACGGTTTCTAAAACAATATATCGATTATTATTTAAAAATCACGGTAATATTTAAAATACTCAAACTAACGTGTTACGCTATCGCAGTTTTGCATACAGTAATAAAAACAGTTAAACTAGTAAACAAAGTCTGTAACAAAAAGAGATATTTACATAGAAAGTAAAGTTGACCTAGCAGATACAATCATGTCCACGTTCGTTGTGAATGCCAAAAACTTCTGCAATTAGTTTAACGGATTTTGCAATTACGTAATCAACAATAATCTCCTTTAACTGTTCAAATTGGACATTGGTGGTATTTGATTTCGTTACTTGAAGCATGCTTTTTAGGATGAGCATTAAAACATTTTCAATGTGTTGCATAATTAGATTGGTCATATTTGAACTTGTTACTTGAAGCGTGTTTTTTAGGACGGACATTAAAATTATGTTCGCTATGTGCTGCCTAATTACATTAACCTTATTTGAATTTGTTGGTTAAAGAACGTTTTTAGGATGGGTATTAAAATTATTTTCGCTAGGTGTTACCCAATTACATCGGTCGTATTTGAATTTGTTACTTGAAGAGTGTTTTTTAAGATGCGCCTTAAAAATATGTTTCGCGGTGTGGTACATAATTACGTTTGACACATTTGAATTTGTTAGTTTATTCAATTCTAAACCGCTGCTTTGAATTAATTTACAGTTTGCCACATTCATAATACAAGTGATATCTATAAAAATATCTAACGAATTTTAGAAAGCAGTTAATTGGGAAAATATGTGAACAGTGAAACGACCATGAAAATGCAATGACGCTGTTGCCGATTTTACGTAAAACCCAGGGCAATTAACTAGTGTGCCCATAAAAATCCAATGAATCGCGCTCTAATTTTATTCACAGTTCATACGTCGTGCGTTAAACACTGTTTTAATGCCAAGCTCACCAATTTCTTCTCTTTTAAATATTTTTGAGAGTGAATTAACGACCGAAGGTATTATGGTGAAGATGTACTACTGTATTATTAAACGTGTAGTTGGTGGTGAAACCATAACGCCCCTTGAGTTAGAGCATTTCCAGAGGATGCGTGACGCTATCCAGAAAATCCAGGCCGATTTAATGACTGTGGTAAGCAATATGTCAGTATTCTTAAAATTTGTTACTAGTATTTTATTTCTAGTACGTGCTAAAATACAAGGTGGTGGTTGCAGAGGTGGTTCATCATCGTTGGAAAACACTGTCGCTGTAAGTAGAAATAATTTTTATAAAAGTGAGATATTAGTCGATGTATTGCCGTCAACTTCTTCAGCCAATGACGATGTTTGTGCTGTCCATATTTCCCCGCAACCTGCAAGTGGACCTGTAGGCATCGCTGTTAGTACAATCCATATGATTTTGAATTTAAGTGATTGTATTTAAAGTTAAGACCTATATTTTTCACATCTTAATCTGTATTTTTTAATTACAGGATACAACTGAAACCTGATGTGGTGGTGGAATATTTCAAAACAGTGTCTACGGGTGAAACGTTCATCAGGAAATGTAATACAACGACGAAAAGTGTTTAAACATGATGATGCCAATCAATCATCAGTTACATGGCTTAACACAGTAATAAATTTCTTTTGTACTAAGATTTACTAAAAGTATGTTTTTTTTGCAGAACGCTCTAGATGAATTGCTGTCAAAAGTGTGTGCAGGGTTTAATGCAGCTGACAGGATTGAGACTACTAACTAATGCCAATTTCCCGGACAAACCCCTAGGATTTTCGTTTCGTCGTACAGACCAGCTGAGCTCCACTGTGATGATGGCCACGCTACAGAAAATCTTACAAAGCAATGCAAATTTCTTTAACAATGATACGTTGAGTTTACAGGTGGGCTATGGTGGTTCGAGTTGTCAGAGAATGACAGGTGTCAGTTTTGAAGAGCTTTGCCGACGAAAAAAGGTATTATGACTATCATCAATAGGGATAATTTATGTTTAGGTAGGGCTTTAGTTGTGCCACAGATTTAGCTGAGACCGATCCTCAATCGCCAAACCTTAGAAAAGGTCGTCTTATTTTGGATCAGCGCACGCAGGAGTTATGTGTTGCAGCTAATGTCGATTTAAATAACAGTGGCTCTGTTGAACATATTCAACAATTTCGAGACTATTTAGTTCATTTCACAATAGTTGTATATAACCACAGGTTAGGCCAAACACTTCATTTGAAGGGCCTAGAAATCCTAAACGTAAAGTTTTAAATTTAATTTTTGAGAAGGAACATTATATGGTAATTACTAGTTTAACTGGTGCTTTTTCAACAAAGTATTTTTGTGAATTCTGTAGGTATAGCACCAATAACGATGAACGCCACAAGAATTGCCCTAACACTTGTCCATGTTGTCATAACAGTCCCCCTTACCAGTCTGCTGACTCCACCGTTTGTGGCGAGTGCAATTTCGTGGGGGTCAATGTCTACATCAGCATAAACTTAGTGGTCTCTGCAGCAAACTCCAACGTTGTCGGACTTGTTAAGTGAGTGTTTGGAAGGGTAAGAATCCCCATAAATGCGGTTTAGCATTTTGTCCAGCTTTCTAAGTCCGAAAAACCCACCCGCCATTTTGTTACATATCCAAAAGCACGGCGGACTCGAATAAACTCTCGAAATGGCGGAGCACTTTGTATATGCCTTATAATTATAAACCAAACAGCCTCCACCAATCAGAATCCTGGGCGTCTTATACCCTCCAATTAAAACTCCCTATGCAAGCGCATTTGCCTACCCTACAGGGGCTGCCAAAAGGCAGGGGTGAAAATGTCACGCGACATTCCCGTCCCCTCACCGCTAAGCCCAGGGAAGGTCCTTTCTCACAATTTTTATATTTGCCGTGGCTAAACTGCAATCGGTCTTTAGATTATAAACTAAAGAGGGGGGTGGGTTCGTCGGAATATTTAATCTTTAGCTCTACACTGTCCACATAAAATAATTATAGTAAAACGGTTCAAAAAAAATATATTATCCTATTCCATACAGTTCTAATATATTCACACGTAAGCTAAATAACTACCTGGTTAACAACTAACGTAAACGAAAAAAATGAGGAAACAATTTGACTTTAAGATCTAGACGGCGACGTCGGGGGCGTCCACTCGGTTTGGACGGCGAATTTCGATGTCCTCCTTCCTTCCACTCGCTCGATACGACGGCTTATTGTTGTCGAAGTCGTTTCTATAAATAGATATTAATACTCCCTAGTTACACTCAATGAAGAACGTAATATTTAAATGATTAATAACGTTGCGTTTAATTAATTATTTATGATGGATACGGCCCTGTCTACAAAAGAAAAGAATGTATAAACAAACTACTGGTTATTAATTCGGGGGTTGCGCAGATCTAGGTCACTAGTGAAAATCGATATCCCGAGTTCACGGTTGTAAGCAGGACGAGCGTTCACCGGTCTAATGCTTGCTTCCCTTTACCTTCAGTACTTTCTGGAAGACGGACAGGCATGTATGCTTCGTGAAGCAATTCCCCTTCACGATCTATTCCGTTCGATAATATTAATATTTTCAGAGATTTACTCTCGCATTAAATTTAGACTGGGCGGATTATACAGGTTTGGTTGTATAATTAATATATTTGCGCGTTATCTACTGGGATGCAATTTTATGGCGATGATTTCTTTTATGCAAATGAACGAAATCTCACGTAGATACAAATGAACGTTACTTAATGGTATACGCACCAAAACGCGTATTTATTAAAGGCGGTTTATACTTGCGGAATAAGCTGGTAGAAAACAATTAATTGATTGTTTTCTTGAAATTCGTTTACTACGCGCGTGATTATCGGTGTACGGTTTTCTCCTACGACAGGTCTTTGACGGATACTCTACGTTTAATTCGTTTGTGATTACAGGCACTTCGGTCTTCGCCAGCGAGCTGGTGAATTCAGGTGTTTAGAATGTAAGTGATAGTAAATAATAAAAGCTGCAGGTCTATACAGTCCTACTTAGCTCTCGTCGTCAGGTATATGGTATAGTGGTGAGTGTTTGTACTCCCGACTGCTTCGGGGTGACCCGAGGCGATCTGGGGGTTTATGTGTGTTGGTGTTTGAACTCCCGACTACTTCGTGGCTTTGCCTGTGGCGGTCTGGGGGTTGGTGTGTGTTTGCGTTTGTGATCTCCCGACTACTTCGTGGCTTTGCCCGTGGCGGTCTGGGGGTTTTAGTGTGTGCTGGTGTTTATACTCCCGACTGCTTCGTGGCTTTGCCCGTGGCGGTCTGGGGGTTTTAGTGTGTGCTGGTGTTTGGGTACTGAATTATTCTACAGACTTACGTGTCGTTAATCACAAAGATCGAGGATAGCTATTTACAAAAGATTCGCGGTGCACGTTCGCAAATACAGGGAGCTAAACTCGCGGTGGCTATCACTAGGTCTGCGGCGATTTACTTTAACGCAACCGTCACGTGCAGGTTTTCTGGAATCGGGGTTAGTCAAACGGACTAACTACTACAGGAGCTGGTGAAACCAACTAAATAATTCTCGGCGGCGGGATGCGTTCACGTGGCGCGACGAAACTCTTCTACGGCTGCTACTGGTTTGGTCGGCTACGACTACTCGTACTAATAACAATATTAATATTAATAATAATAATAATTAACTAACTACTAAATGTGCGCGGCGCGGTTTTTAAAGGGGACTCTCGGTAGGCGGTGGTGGCTTCTGTTTGGGGGAATTCTATTTGTAATTGGCGGAGATTACTCTGACGTATAAAACATTCGATGTTTTATGAAATCTACGTTGGAGGGGAAACAAATTAATTTTTGTTGTGCAATCAAACGAAATAATAAGAAATATTAAGTTAGGTACTGAGTAATACGGAATACTAAGAAATATTAGATCAAGTCTTGCTGGTGTTTGAATACTAAGAAATCTTACATCATTTCTTTTACGAGGGCTGATTGTTAAATAATTAATTAAATAAAAATTTTGTAGTAATGACTTGCGGTTCGTTACAGGTGGACTTCCAAAAAGACTTTAATTAGGGGTAACAATACAGTCAAGGAGCTGAAAATTCCACCAAGAGGTTGAAAATCGCTACCGAAAAGAAGCCGCCCCACCCTCAAAGGTCACTAATTAGGGGTGAAAATGTCTTCAGGGGTTGAAAATACCATCAAGGGGTTGAAAATTTCATCTAGGGGTTGAAAACGCCATAGGGGTGGAAAATTGCCGGAGCCACGTAGGCGTGCCCTCTCCCACTACTGATGACGTCAGGGACAAAGCTGGCCTCATTCTACTGGCGTGATAATTACAAGAAAACTAACGTAAACGTAAAGCTGATTTTTGTTTTCTACAATACTTAACTAGTGTATTATATCCATTGCAAGATCTGGATTTATAGGGCTGAAACATTTTGCGTTACTCTCGTGTATGGTCTACTTAGAATAAGTGTGTACTGCTTTCACTATGTTCTGCTGCTCGTGTTACTAATTACGGAAATCATCTAGTGTGTTTCATTTGTTACTTTTTTGTATTAGTTCTTTTTACAATATTCGTGTAAAATCATTTGTGGAATTTAATACTTTTCGCTGGACGAACCGTTCGCTGGATGAACCGTCCGCTGGACGAACCTTCCGCTGGACGAGGAGTCCGGGGATGAACAGTCCTGGACGAACCGTCCTAGGACGAAACGTCCTAGAATCCTAATCAGTTATTAGAATCCATTCATTCAGACGCGAACGAAACGTTTTTCAATTGCTCTTCTGATACCTTGGGTGTAAACAATTTTCATTTTAGGAAATTTTCACTAATCAAAACTCGCGACATAGTTAAATCACTAAAATGTAGTAAATGTAGGGATTTATATGGATTATGTCCTTTTACTGTTAAATCTAATATTGATAACCTTGTAATTCCTCTTAAGAAGCTGATTAACTACTGCTTTAAGTTTAATTATTTCCCAGATTCACTAAAAATAGGTAAAGTTATTCCATTGTGTAAAAAAGGTAATAAAGCGCATATAGCTAACTACCGGCTCATATCAATTCTACCTGTCTTCTCAAAAATAATTGAAAACGCCATGTACATAAGGATCAATAAGTTCTTAAATATTAACCACCTGATAGTAGCCAACCAATATGGATTTGGCAAAAACCAGAATACTACAAATGCAATCATTGATTCTGTTTCTTTCACAATTCAATGTTTTGAAAATGGAGAATTCAATGCCTACGTTTTCTAACCTAGTTTAATGCATTTAGTTGCGTTTTTCATAACTTATTACTAAACAAATTAAAAGATCTTTGTTTTTCAGAAAATAGCGTATGCTTAATCCGATCATATTTAAATAACACATATTAGTTGTTGAATGGAAAAATAATCTTTCATCTAAGCGCCTCCAACTCGGAGTCCCACAGGGTTCAATAATGGGCCCTTTACTTTTCTTAAAATATTCAAACGACTTTGGGATTATTATGAATACATCAAATCTTAAAGCTAACGTTGTCTTGTTAGCCGATGACTACATTAGGCGTAAGCGATAACACACTACACAATGCCGTTAGTAAATCGGATTCACTTTTGCTAAGTGCAACTGAATGGTTTCAAAAATAATTCTATATTAAATGAAAAAAAGACAAAAACCATATGCTTTACATCTAAGTAATTGCATAATCCATTAGCTAACACTTCAGTTAAGTTTCTAGGAGTTCATCTTGATCCTAAGCTAAATTGGCAAGGCCATGTTTCCAACATGGCAATTCGCGTCTCCTATGCAATTTACTTGCTTAGAAATCTAGCAAACTGTGTATCACTGTCCGTTCTAAGGTTAGCCTACTTTGGAACCTGTCATAGCGCGTTATTTTACGCTAATTTAGTATAGTGATCAACTCTTCACAGGAAGATTATTTCGTTTACAACATCGAGCTTTACGTACTGTTAGTAATTTGCCGTTCCATGATGATTGTAAAAGTTGGTTTATAAACCTAAAAATTTTAACCCTACCTGGTATATTTATTTTTCAGCGTCTCGTGTATGTCAAAAAAACCTACACATGTTTAATATAACTGAGCATCCATATTTAACCAGGAATAAAGATGCACCGTTGCATTCCACCAGTTTTAAGCTAAAGAAGTCCCTCAATGGGCCGAATTATTAACTTAAACTTAACTTAACTTAACCTTCACGTCATTCCCTTGCGGGGTAGGTAAAATAATTCCTGCCTCTTATTTATTTTTCATTCACAACCTTTCTCCATGCTTTCCTATCTCGGCTTACCTCTCTAGCTGCCACAAGATTCATACATTATCTCCGACATATCCTTTAATTTTTAAAACTTCTTTCTTTATTTTATCATACATTCTACTACATTCAGCCAAGTTTTACGCGGCCTACCAGACACGGCCTTAACTCTAACCTCACTCACAAATATTGGCTTCATTAATCTTGCGTTGTTCATTGTCTCAATGTGACCAAACCAACATGATGTACTACTGTTATATCTAGCCATCATCGTCTTTTCCTCGCCGCACTCCTTAATTATGCATTCATTCTTTATCTTGTCTCGTCTCGTTTTACCACATGCGCTTCTCAGGAATCTCATACCTACGGCATTTATTTTTCTTTCGTGCTTTTTTTTGACATACCCATGTCTCACTTCCATACAGTACTGATGGGACAAACACGCCATTATAGATTTCTCGTTTCGCAGTTAGGCTCATACTTTCGTTTCTCTAAGGGTTAAATTTGAGGGTAGCAAAACGTGATTTTCATTATACAGGGTGATTCAAGAGGAAATTTCAATATTTTAGGTAAGTATTCGGGGACCCCAAAGTGAACATGAGAGTTCCTATAAACATGGGGAATAAAATATTACAAAGCATTAATTGAAAACACGAAAAGTTGGAAATCTCTAAATATAAATTGGCCATGAGAGACATTTTAGTTCAATATGCTTTTTATAACATTAACGAATTTTCAGAATTAAATAAACGAACTTAATGTTTGCTATTTTCAATGTTTCTTTTGTTTGACTTGTGTAAGTAACTTTTGTTACATTAGCACCAAATACATATTATATATATATATATATATATATATATATATATATATATATATATATATATATATATATATATATATATATATATCCACTTTCGACATGCATCATAGAGAAAATACATGTAAAAATTTTAAGTTATAATTCTATTTCTATAAAGCAACCTGAACGACCTTAACTACTTTAGTCCATTCGGGAAACAAAATAACGGCGGCCATGATATTCGGGAAGACAACTAAATTGCCAGTGTCAATTTGTGAATGTTTCATGTTTATTGTTTTACAAATCTTGTATAAAACATGAGTGTGTACACCATCGATGAAAAAATGCAAAAGTAGAACACGGGCATTATCCCCACTCCTTTTTTTTACGGCACAAGCCCCGCCCCTTTCACTTTTTACTCGCCTACGTGGGGGACCGCATTTTCCACCATTATTTTTACTCGCTTACGTGTAGGACGTATTTTTTCACCCCTATTTTTACACATCCACGTGTGAAACCGTATTTTCAACCCACGTGGGGGACCGCATTTTCCACTCTTATTTTTATACGCTTACGTGAGAGACCGTATTTTTTACCCTTATTTTGAGATGGTGATCTTTTAATTATTTTTATTAATATAAGATGATGATCTTTAATTATTTTTATTAATTAATTATCCTAGGGAAATTCTCAATCTGATAGTTTATAAGATGATGATGATCTTTAATTATTCTTATTAATTATTTTTTATTAATTATTTTTTATCCTAGGGAAATTCTTAATCTGATAGCTTTTAAGATGATGATGATCTTTAATTATTTTTATTAATTAATTATTTTTAACCTGAGGGAAATTCTTAATCTGATAGCTTTAAGATGATGATGGTTTTTATTTATTTTTATTAATTAATTATTTTTAGGCTCTGGGAAATGATGTAAAAGATAGTTTATTTAATTTTGTGTTTACTATTAACATTTATTAGAACTTGTTTATCAGATAATTTAAAGAATTGATTAGATTATAATAATCACGTACGCATTGACTGTACTTTTCTATATTACTTTTATTAGCGTGTTTTTCTTAATTACTTGTTTAACTTAAAACATATCGATCATGCTCTTGAATTTGTTGGTATCGGAGATAACAATCAGAAATTAATTTTTTACCTGACACGATTCGTCATGCTGATATAGATAACTACTTTTTTTGTTTTACAATGTAATTTGTAATATGCTTTTACTATTATTATAAAACGAATGTCTAATCACATTAAAATGTTATTACACTTTTTCTTTAATTACCATGCATGTAGTGGTCTTCTAACTATGTACGAACTTATAACGACACAACCCGATTAATACGACCTTCTACCTACACAACCTTCAACTTATACACGAATTAATAACAACCTCCACTAGTTTATAACACTATTGCTTGGGGCGGCATTTTTATTTACCTCGAACTCATATAAAAGTTAATTAACGCTTCATTTTAATGGAGCTATCAGCTATTCCTAATTGCAATGTTATTAAACTACGTCAGGTAGTATTTCGAAATGTTTATCTAGTGGGCTTCTGTAAATGCATCATACAATTAAAAGAAGACAACGCCCTTGATATTAAAAAGATGATTAACACCTTTGATTTTAAAACTTAATTATGAGGATCAGTCCAGACAGAATAGACTTTTTGATTATTTCCATAAAATCTGAAATATAACAATAAAAAAGTGTATTTAAAGATTACTATCAGACTGTCCTGTAATAAAAAATGATGAAAAATAGAAAGGTCTTAGATTATAAGTGTATTTTCTACATTTTAATTAAAATTATTTTTCCAATGAAGTTAAACGACTGATCTAGTTTAACAATAAGTGTTTATACCGTAATGAATAATAGAAACGCTTAGCTAAAATAAAAAACGTTATTAAAATTATTACATTTCTTTTAATGCCAATTTTTGCTTCGTATGTACAAATTATGTTATTACCTAACTTCACCTTCAGGTCATTCGAAGGTAAATATCATGCTTATTTTACCTTAAGAAACAAGTTGGCCTTTGAAGTTAGCCTTGAAGTTAGTTATGAAACTTATTTTACAACAGCATACTTATTTTACCTTGAGAAAATTGTTAACTATGAGAAACAAGTTGGCCTTGAAGTTAGTTAGTCATAGGTTTTAAAGATAGCCTTGAAGTTAGCCTCGGGATGTGAAAGAATACTATAAAAGCGTGCGCTTGGTTTAGTTAATTTAGCTCTGTTTGAAGAGCATCATGCCACTATGGAATCTTTAACTGTTAACTTAACTGTTAACTTTCAGATTATTTAGTGCTGGTGCATTAACCGATGAGGGGCTAAAAAACGCATACAATATCATCACTTACAAAATGTTGTGCGAAAATGACACTATCGATTCGATAAATGTTTATAATGATCTTATGGCTGCTGCATAACGAGCTGGTGGAATGTAAGTATATGCTTGTTTCTTTGCATGAGATTTTTTGAATGAGACAGCCTCGCAGGTATTTTTTAAGAAAAGCTAGACACATCTCATGAGATCAAACGAGATTTTTGAGATGCAATCACCTCATCGTCTTCACCTTGAACGATTAGTTCAACCGTATTCACTTCCTTCAATGTTTATCTGCATTCTGTTTCGAGACTGTAGTACGTTTTCTAATACATAAACAGAATCTTCAATACTGTGATACGTGTAGCAGCAAAACACATTAGCTAGTTAGTATCACCTCCATATTACTTTACATGCATGCCTGATCTTATCATAAATAAATACATCTGTCAAAAAAGCTAATTAAACATAACTCCACAGACTGGGTATAGCAAGCAACGTTTCCAATTATAGCTTTTAGTCAACACAATAGTGCCTACAACTACATCCAATCGACTAGCACTGTTTTAGCACGAGGATCAAACAAAAAATACGCATGCACGCACGCACGTACACACTCACGCACGCACGCAAGCTAGCACGCTCGCACGTACGCACGTACGTACGCTCGCACGCACGCACTCACGCACGCACGTACGTGCACAGACACACACACACGCGCACGCACGCACGCACGCACGCACGCACGCAAACATGAATCAAGACGGTGGAGCACCGTTAGGAAAAAAACAAGTTTATTAACAAAATTGAAGGAAAGCTTAACGTTTGAAAATATATTATTATTATTATAAACAACAATACATCATTATTATTTAATAACATGCTTTACCGGTTTTCTTCCTCTTCTTGAACCGTGATTCGTCGTCATCATCATGATTTTGAGATTTGCCCTTCTCCCCTACCTCATCGCTCTTCTTTCTTTTCTGTGAACCATCACCATCACCTTGGATGTGAGATACATTCAGCTCAACTACGTCATCGCTTTCATCATTATCTTGAACGGTTATGTTGTAATAGTTTATTAACAAGTCAGTAAAATCTCTAATGTCCGCTGATGTTGGCTCATAAACAGGAGAATACATTATAGTAATGCTCACTCGATGACAGTTACACTTTAAAAAGCGAAACACACGAGAAACGAGAACGCAGCTAGCCTTGGGTCTTGTGCGCAAGCGTGCTCGTCAATGTTTGGGTAGAATCGGTTATCTTCGGGGGATGTCTGAAGTATTGACCTAACCACATTCTAACATAGCCCCTAGGGTCATGTTTATAAATCTAAACGCCTCCTTTATGGTCGAGGTATTTTCTCCTAAGACGACCATCTTAGGAGAAAATAGCGTTTTTCGTTTGTGTGTTTTAGTGTTAGCGTGTTTGCGTGTTTTTCGTGTTAGTGTGTTTTTCGCGTTTGCGTGTTTTCGCGCTCGTGTGTGTGTGTGTGTGTGTGTGTGTTGTGTGTGGTGTGTGTGTGTGTGTGTGTGTGTGTGTGTGTGAGTGTGTGTTGTGCGTGATACGTGCGTGCGTGTCGGTGCGTGCAAGCACATACGTACGTGCGTGCGAGCGTGCGTACGTGCGAGCGTGCGTACGTGCGAGCGTGCGTACGTGCGTACGTGGGTGCGTACGTGCGAGCGTGCGTGCGTACGTGCGAGCGAGCGTGCGTGCTTACTTGCGTGCGAGCTTGCGTGCGTGCGTATACGTGCGAGCGTGCGTACGTGCGAGTGTGCGACCTTGCGTGCGTGCGAACGTGCGTGCTTACGTGCGTGCGTACGTGAGAGCGTGCGAGCTTGCGTGCGTGCGTGCGTGTGTACGTGCGTGCGTGCATGCGTGTTTTTCGTTTGATCCTCGTGCTAAAGCAGTGCTAGTCGATTGGATGTAGTTGTAGGCACTATTGTGTTGACTAAAAGCTATAATTGGAAACGTTGCTTGCTATACCCAGTCTGTGGAGTTATGTTTAATTAGCTTTTTGACAGATGTATTTATTTATGATAAGATCAGGCATGCATGTAAAGTAATATGGAGGTGATACTAACTAGCTAATGTGTTTTGCTGCTACACGTATCACAGTATTGAAGATTCTGTTTATGTATTAGAAAATGTACTACAGTCTCGAAACAGAATGCAGATAAAAATTGAAGGAAGTGAATACGGTACAACTTCTGCGAACGAGCTGAAAGATTTGAAGCGTGTGCAGCATTTCCAGAGCCGTGTTGAAACCAGTTAATTTAGGGCTAACCTCGTGTCCATGCAATAATAATGTCTGATGAACTATTAGAATTATTAGCTACTTTTATAGGTTGTTACAATATAATCGTTCAAGGTGAAGATGATGAGGTGATTGCATCTCAAAAATCTCCTTTGATCTCATGAGATGTGTAAAGCTTTTCTTAAAAAATACCTGCGAGGCTGTCACATTCAAAAAATCTCATACAAAAAAACATGCATATACTTACATTCCACCAGCTAGTTGTGCAGCCGCCATAAGATCATTATAAACATTTATCGAATCGATAGTGTCATTTTCGCACAACATTTTATAAGTGATGATATGGTATGCGTTTTTTAGCCCCTCATCGGTTAATGCACCAGCACTAAATAATCTCAAAATTTGGTTAACAGTTAAAGATTCCATAGCGGCATGATGCTCTTCAAACAGAGATAAATTAACTAAACCAAGCGCACGCTTTTATAGTATTCTTTCAGATCCCGAGGCTAACTTCAAGGCTATCTTCAAAACCTATGACTAACTAACTTCAAGGCCAACTTGTTTCTCATAGTTAACAATTTTCTCAAGGTAGAATAAGTATGCTGTTGTAAAATAAGTTTCATAACTAACTTCAAAGGCCAACTTGTTTCTCAAGGTAAAGTAAGCATGATATTTACCTTCGAATGACCTGAAGGTGAAGTTAGGTAATAACATAATTTGTACATATGAAGCAAAAATTGGCATTAAAAGAAATGTAATAATTTTAATAACGTTTTTTATTTTAGCTAAGCGTTTCTATTATTCATTACGGTATAAACACTTATTGTTAAACTAGATCAGTCGTTTAACTTCATTGGAAAAATAATTTTAATTAAAATGTAGAAAATATACTTAAAATCTAAGACCTTTTTATTTTTCATGATTTTTTATTACAGGACAGTCTGATAGTAATCTTTAAATACACTTTTTTATTGTTATATTTCAGATTTTATGGAAATAATTAAAAACTCTATTCTGTCTGGACTGATCCTCATAATTAAGTTTTTAAAATCAAAGGTGTTAATCATCTTTTTAATATCAATGGCGTTGTCTTCTTTTAATTGTATGATGCATTTACAGAAGCCCACTAGATAAACATTTCGAAATACTACCTGACGTAGTTTAATAACATTGCAATTAGGAATAGCTGATAGCTCCATTAAAATGAAGCGGTAGTTAACTTTTATATGAGTTCGAGGTAAATAAAATGCCGTACCAAGCAATAGTGTTATAAACTAGTGGAGGTCGTTATTAATTCGTGTATAAGTTGAAGGTTGTGTAGGTAGAAGGTCGTCTTAATCGGGTTGTGTCGTTATAAGTTCGTACATAGTTAGAAGACCACTACATGCATGGTAATTAAAGAAAAAGTGTAATAACATTTTAATGTGATTAGGCATTCGTTTTATAATAATAATAAAAGCATATTACAAATTACATTGTAAAACAAAAAAAAGTAGTTATCTATATCAGCATTACGAATCGTGTCAGGTAAAAAATTAATTTCTGATTGTTATCTCCGACACCAACAAATTCAAGAGCATGATCGATATGTTTTAAGTTAAACAAGTAATTAAGAAAAACACGCTAATAAAAGTAAAATAGGAAAGTACAGTCAATGCGTACGTGATTATTATCACCTAATCCATTCTTTAAATTATATCTGATAAACAAGTTCTAATAAATGTTAATGGTAAACACAAAATTAAATAAACTATCTTTTACATCATTTCCCAGAGGCTAAAAATAGTTAAGTAATAAAAATAAATAAAGATCATCATCATCTTAAAGCTATCAGATTAAGAATTTCCCTCAGATTAAAAATAATTAATTAATAAAAATAATTAAAGATCATCATCATCTTAAAAGCTATCAGATTAAGAATTTCCCTAGGACAAAAAATAATTAATAAAAAATAATTAATAAGAATAATTAAAGATCATCATCATCTTATAAACTATCAGATTGAGAATTTCCCTAGGATAATTAATTAATAAAAATAATTAAAGATCATCATCTTATATTAATAAAAATAATTAAAAGATCACCATCTCAAAATAAGGGTAAAAAATACGGTCTCTTACGTAAGCATATAAAAATAAGGGTGGAAAATGCGGTCCCCCACGTGGGTGTGTGTAAAAAATAATTAGAGATGAAAATTCCAACAGGGGTTGAAAATACGGTCTCACACGTGGATGTGTAAAAATAGGGGTGAAAAAATACGTCCTACACGTAAGCGAGTAAAAATAAGAGTGGAAAATGCGGTCCCCCACGTGGGCGAGTAAAAAGTGAAAGGGGCGGGGCTTGTGACGTAAAAAAAGGAGTGGGGATAGTGCCCGTGTTCTACTTCCAAATATTAAATGGTATTATCAAAGTAGTAATACCAGAAGAACTTGTGAATTGTTTCGAGAAACTTTTGTAAATCGTTCAGTCTGTCTTAATTCAAACCACAACAGAAAACATAAAAGAAAATATAATGAAGATGTCAAAACTGACGTTTTGGCGAAACTTCAAGCCAAACGAATCACCAGCATAGGTAAAGTTTCAGAAGAATGCGGAGCAAGCAACCGTAATGTTCATAAAATGTGATTATGTTATTATTAATTTAAAGAATCAATTGTACGACGGAAGAACTGCTTTTGAAACTTCGTCAAATATCTTCCCGTGTACATCCGCGCACTCCTAGTAAAGTTACCCGTGAATTTTACGATAGATTGAGATACTGTCTAGCAAGAAATGGAAATTTGTTGGAACATTTAATTTAGAGTGTCAGCTAATTTTTATTTATGATCTTGTAATAAATCATTTTAATGTTCTAGTGTTGACATGTCCATATTTCCTTTTGCATTCTTAAATACTCAATTTTTTTTTTTCAAATAGACAATGGCAATTTAGTTTTTTTCCTGAATATCATGGCCATCGCTTTTTTTTGTTTCGTTAATTTACTGGAATAGTTTATTAATCTTTGAACTAAATAAATGGTTTTATTGTAAAATATGATACAAATAAAACCTTTAATCATCCTAGAGCTATTAAAGTCTTTTATATTGCTTTACAGAGATATAATTATAATTTAAAAATTTCACATGTATTTTCCCCATGATGCGTGTCGAAAGTGGACATAATGTATATATGTATATATATATATATATATATATATATATATATATATATATATATAGTATGTACATATTGAACATAACAGTAAATAATGTAAGCTAAATCCAATAAATAAAATACGTGTACATAACGTACAGTATATAACATCATTTCGCAACCTTTGGACGAGAGAATGTTACGAATGTTAAAAGGGCTTCCATTGTAAATATTAAAAGGCAATAACAAAATTACTGCATTGTACTTTATACATTTATAAGCGTTTCAACTCGTCGGAAGCTACAATATTAGTTAGGTCAGCTAGTTGCTTTTAAGGTCGATTTAGAATTTGTGATGTAAATTCGAAGAGAAATGGTCATATCTACTAATTTAGTTTGATATTCGGCTCATTCCTGCATTTATATTTCCAAATGAGGTGATCACGTGCCCTCAAGCCATCTCTTCATCGCATTACCGGAACTGACCGGAATTGTGACCCTGCCTTGGTAGTGTGCGTGGAGGCATGGCGTCATTAGCCCACCGTTATTAAACTACCCTCTGTTAGAACTCGAATTCCGGACTCCAAAATTATATTTAGTTTAAAATTGATTGCAATTTTTGTTGATAATCATCGAATTAACTTAACGATGTGTAAAAGATTACGTATATTAAAAATTTTTCAACACAGGATTTGTATTCTGGCCTTAATGTATAACTTTAACAACATCCTTTACTTATTATTTCTTTTTCCTAAAAGTATACGAAACAAGACAAAAAAAGATCACTTATGGTTCTAATTAGTATTGGAAACTGTAAATTAAGTAATAGAAAAGTGTTGCGATGTTTCTCACGTTTCTCGGTTATCTACATTCTGAACCACACCAATACCGATCTTAACTTATAGGGGTTACTTATCTAACCGAATATCTCTAAAATCGTTAATTTTGTTGCTTTCAGAAACATTTGGTTTTGCTTAAGAATAAATTGATTTCGTTTGGAGCTTAATTTATCTATGATCGTGAAAATTTACTACTTAATCTAGTTAGGGCAAGCGGTACAAGACAAAATTCAATAATGTACATATTTGTGGTGTAACTGTAATGTTTCCAATTGAGGCGCTAACCGAGATTTAGAACGGAACGCGCTGAGTAAATAAAAAGTACTATTTTTTAAAAGGAATACGTTATATTTTTAATAATAGGCACTGGAAAGAGAATGAAGGCGTTTATAAGAAATCATTGGAAAAAACACTAACTTTCTTATGCCTGTGCTTTGTAACATTAGCAAAGAGTATGTAACGGGCAGAATTAGTGTACGACTATTTTAGATTCAATATTTTCAAAATATTCACGTAAGCAAATTTGTTTATTGCTAGCAACAATAACGAATGTTGTTAAAGTATCAGCATTAACTCATGTTAGATACAGTTTTAATAATACATAAAAGATAGACATTAGTAAGCATTTAAAACCAGCATTGAATAACTAATACGGTCTTAGTTATTCAATGATACTATCTTGACAATCCTACCTTAAAGTCACCAGCGTGTGAAATGTCTTGGGAAGCGTTTCGGCATATCAAATATGAAAATGTAAACTTTCACCATTTACTAAACATATTTAAAACACTTAGCTTTTAGGAGTTTTTTATAGTGTATATTTGTATTGATCTTATACAAATTAAACATTTCGACAGTTATCTTCGCCCGTAGTAGCACAATCTTTCAGAATGATTTAAGATGTTGAAACAAATTTATGAAATTTGGAAACTGTGGAAACGCAAATATAAGCCTGCTATTAATATAACAGTTTGATAAACGTATAAAGCCAACTATGGAATACAATTTCAGTAAAGAATAACTAGAACATTCATAAATTAAATCTTGTTAAACTGTCTTGAAGCTGACAAATCAGAGCACCCTCTAACGGACGAAAAATGCAATAATCAAAGAACAAATTTAACAAAATTTAAATATAAAGTTGTGAAAACTAGTTTGAATTTGATAAAATCATTCAGAAATAGAAACTTGACATCAATTAAAAGATCCAGTCAAATTTAACAAAGAAATAGATTTGTTAATAAATGTAAGTGTTTTTTACAGAGAAAACACAATGTAATACGTTTTATATTATTATTAATTAAACTTTAATTTTAGTTTCAACTACATATGTTAAACTATAGTGCTGTGGTAATTTAATATATAATTGGTAAAGAATTTACTTCCAGTTTTAGGAAAAGCACAGCAAAAGACCTAGACATACCAAAAGCTAAAATAAAAATTAAGACGTATAGTTGGGCCTGTTTTAACTATAAGATGCCAAAACCTATTTAAACGGAGATTTTCTCCTTGGATATTGAAGTTATTAGGATGTTTACATATTTCAATAGCTTCACGTTGTAAACGAACATAAGAATGAGTTCTTGACAATATTTCTATATTATCAAATTTCATGTCATGATTTAAATTATTTAAAGCAAGGTTAGCTACCACGGATTTCTCTGGTTGACCTAATCTACAGGATCCCATATATCCTTTACGCCTTGTACTAAACCTACGTTTTGTGGTTCCAATGTATGCTTTTCCACATGAACTTATACACTCCGAAGGATGGTAATGCGTTTGAAACATCTTTTGGGCGACCATAAGTGTTCTTTAACTTCCCTTGTAGGTCAGTTTTGATCTTGTTTCACTTTTTACAAATGTCCCTCTAAAAGAAACTATTGAATATATTATTGATCATATTTTTCCAAAGGATACAACCATTCTTTTTCAGCGTTGTATAATAAATTCTATGAACAGCTTGATGGTATAGCAACGGGTAGTCCTGTTAGTCCTGTTATAGATAATTGTTACACGGAAAATTTGAAACATTAGCGTTAAAAAATGCACCTAATAAACTAATAAACCTTTTGTTTAGTGTACATATGTAGATGACACATTTATTATTTGGAGACATGGAGAGAAGCACTACATGAATTTTTAACTTTTATAAATGGTATGCAGTTTACCATGGAAAGAGAAACTAATGAAAGTTTACCATTTCTCGACATACTAATATCTAAAACTAATAGTTCGCTATCTTTTTTAAGGTTTATATAAACCCGACACAGACTACCTTTATAAATTATCAAACCATCATCCACGTCAGAAGATTGGTGTAATTAAACCTTTAGTGGATCGAGAAAAACGAATTTGTAATACTGAACTTGTGAAAGATGAATACAAATATTTAACAAAATTCTTACAAACTAATGGATATTCACTTAATAATATTAATAATGTTATTCCACCTGCTAAACATAACCATAAGGAAAAACTGGTGCTTGATGTTGGCACTGCTGTTCTTCCTTCTATAACTAATGTTACAGATAGAGTTGAAAAATCCTAATTAATCAAAGCATTAGGACCGTTTTTAAACGTACAAGAAAAATTAAAGAACATTTAAGGTCAGCTAAAGAACAGATTATCATCCTCCGGATCTTGTTCATGTGGTAAATTATACATTGGAACCACAAAACGTATCTTTGATGCAAGACGTAAAGAACATATGAGATTTTGTAGATTAGGTCAACCAGATAAATCGGCCGTAGCTGACCATGCTTTAAATAATTGAAATCATGGCATTCATGGCATTCAATCATGCAGTCATTATTATGTTCGTTTACAACGTGAAGCTGTTCAAATATATAAACATCCTAATAATAATAACGCTTTACCCATTATATATTAAATTACTACAACACTATAATTTAGCATGTAGTTGAAATTAAAATTAAAATTAAAAAATTATATAAAACTTATTACATTGTGTTTTCTCTGCAAAAAAACTTACATCTATTAACAAAGCTTTTTTTTATTAAATTTGACTGGGTTATTTTAATTCATGTCAAGTTTCTGTTTGTGGGTGCTTTTATCAATTTCAAACTAAGGTTTTTACAACTTTATACTTACATCATAACTTAATTAAACTTTTTAAATCTGTTCTTTGGTTATGACATTTTTCACTGTTAGCCTTCGAACGTTAGAGGCTGTTCTGATTTGTCATCTTCAAGACAGTTTCGTAATATTCAATTTATTGATAATCTAGTTCTTTACTAAAATTATGTTCCATAGTTGGCTTTATACGTTTATCAAACTGTTACATTAATAGCAGACTTATGTATGCGTTTTCATATTTTTCAAATTGCATAAATTTGTTTCAACATCTTAAACAGTTCTGAAAGAGTTTACTACTACTGACGAAGATAACTGTAAGCGTTTTAGAAACGTTTAGATTTCTAAAAACTAAGTATTTTAAATATGTTTAACAACGGTGAAAATTTGCATTTTGATATTTGATGTGCCTAAACGCTTCCCAAGATATTTGACATGCTGGAATTGTTCTCATGGTAGTATCTAAATGATTACTAATATCTACCTTTTATGTAAACCTCTATCTAACATGAGTTAATACTGATATTTTAACATTCTTTGTTGTGGATAGCTGGTGTTATAAACAATTTATATCATCTTTTGCAATAAACAAATTTGGTTACGTGAATATTTTGATAACATTGATTCTAAAATAGTAGTACATCGATTGACTGATTCTGTCCGTTATATAGTTATTGCTCATGTTACAAAACACAGGCATAAGGAAGTTATGTGTTTTTTCCAAATAATTCCTTATAAATGTGTTCATTCTCTTTCCAATGCCTATTTACGTATGTAAAATTTTAATTCAATCTCTTTTGACAACAACTTTGTAACTGGGAACGTTAAAAAACTAGAGTAGCTGAATTCTATGGTGATAGTAATAACAATATTAATAATAATAATAATAATAGCCCCTCCAAAGGATACGCCTTGTCGTGATGGGGAGGCTTAGTAGCCACTGTTGCCAGCTGTGGTGAAGCTAAGTACCCTAAGTCTCGAGTGTCTTAGTCATATTTATTGGTTGTTATGGTATCTTGGTCATTTGTTTTATGTCTTGGGTACCTTAAAGGCGAATGTAAGGTGTAATGCGAACCGAGATACGATTGACCATACGAGACTTGGTTGTTATCGGTGCACTCCGGATACCTGCTACCCTCCGGTTGTAATAAGGCTTACAAGGGTAAGAGTGCACTGCCATAGTGGACATATATTTCAGCCCTTCTCGTGGGTACTGTATGACACAAAAATGCACTTTTAGAGGACCCATCCTCCGAAATGGGCGGTGTTGAGGGACAGCGAAAAAACCCTCCAAGAAAGTTTAATGGAGCAAGTGACGTCGGGAATTTTCATCCCACGGTTCTTACTCATTAAAAAGACTGATTCAAGCTCATTTGAAAAATAAAACCATTTTTCATAACAAAAACCTTATATGGATTAGTAGGTGACGTAAACTACTGTAATAAAAGAAATATAGGATTACTGACAGACACGAAATCACAAAAACAAGCTAAATGTTTGCTACAACTGGAGAATGTTGGAAACATACCCGTAACCGTTGTACCGCATAATACATTGAACATTGTTAGAGGGTTTATAACGCCTTATCTGTTAAACTGCACAAACAGAGGAAATTCTCTAAAACTTAAAGGATCAAAAAATAATAAACGCATTACATTTAAGAAAGAGAATCAAATTATAAATACGACAAGATTAATACTTACCTTTTGTGATCAAACTCTTCCAACAATTGCAAAAGTGGCATTTTACAAACTAAATGTCAATTATTTGGACATTGTGCACTAAACTGTAAACACGGACAAGTGTGTGTATGCGGAAATCAGCTACATACCGGAAGACCTTGTGATAAACCCATTCAGTGCGTGAATTGTAAAGGTGATCACTCGGCAAGATCCAAATAGTGCCCAAGATATGTAGAAGAAATCAAAATACAAGAAGTAAAAACTAAAAACAGCCTGGCATATAATGAAGAACGCAAAGAAGTACTAGGTCTACAACCTGACGGGCCTTCGTATGCTAATGTAACAGCCACAGCTACAAAAAATACAAATATAACAGAGTTAGCTTCTGCACTGATTCCCGTTTTAATAACGTAACTAAAAAACACATTTGCGGTACTAAAAGGCAGCGAAGCAAAATGTGTAACGACGCAAAATATAAATCAAAAGACAAATAAATAAAACGAAAATCAGAAAAAGCAGCAATACCTGTACTAAGGTGGAACTGTTTAACAGATCATCATTTCACGGATCATTTTCCTATTTCGATTGAATTCGCATGTCATCATCAAACATACCATAGACGAAGAAAACGCAAACTTGATATAGCGAACTGGAATTTATTCAGGAGCCTAACAGACAACTTTGTCATCACAGAAAACCCATAATGGATATAATTAAAAATTTTCGCTACAATATCCTATCAGCTGCGTATAAAAGTTTTCCCCAAACTAGTGGATGTAGAAATAATAAAGTAGTCCCTTGGTGAAAGGAAGAAGTTGCACGAATAGTCCGAGAGAAAAGGCAAGCATTTAATTTGTTTAAAAAACACCCAACCAGAAAAATTTGATCGAATTTAAAAAATTGCGAGGTAAGGCCAGGAGAACAATTATACAAAGGAAAAAAGAAACGTGGTACAAGTATGTAACAAGAATAACCACTCAAACAACTACTCTGAGATGTGGTCTAAAGTTAGGCCAATACTTGGTAAACGTTTTACACACTCCCCAATCATCTTACACTCAAATGGAAATGACATAATTGGGTCGAATAGTATTGCTGAATGCTTTGCTTTTTATTTTGAAAGTAGCTATTAACCTAACAAGTAATTACAACATAGAATTTCAAGACCTAAAGGAAATACAAGAACAACCACTACATTTCGATACCTCTTATGTACTAAATTACAACTTACCATTTACAATGGAAGAATTAAACAAAACACTAAAAGCAGTAAAAGGTCCAGGACCAGATGAAATTCCATAAGACTTAATAAAAACCTTTCCGCCAAACAAAAGGAAAAGTTCCTAGGATATTATTAACAAAATATGGAAACTCAATTTCCACAGCAATGGAGAGAAACCATAGTTATACCTATCCCAAAAGAAGGAAAAGACATGAAGATCCCTAGCAACTACTAACAAATTGTATGTGCAAAATAGTGGAAAAGGCGGTTAGTAAACGCCTTATGTGGTATCTAGAAAGCAATAACTTATTAGGCAGCGTACAATCTGGATTTCGAAAGAACAAATCCACAATAGACCAAATATGTTACCTAGAAAACAACATTCAAAACAGTTTTGAAGAAAAAAACATGTGACGGCAATTTTCTTTGACATTCAAAAATCTTTTGATACCGTCTGGTGATACGGGATGTTGAAAACATTACACGATTGGTGTTTCAAAGCAGAGTTACCAATATTTGTAGACAACCTTCTTAAAAATCGCCAGTTTAAAGTACGTGTTGAAGATGTCTACTCCGAATGTCATACTCAAGAGACTGGTTTACCACAGGGGTCCACCTTAAATGTGGTACTCTTTTTAGTTGCTATTAACAATTTAACATCAGTGATAGATGACAAAGTACATACGACCTTGTATGTAGATGATTTATCGGATTTTATATCAAACGGTTCAATGAGAGGAATTCAGCACGTGCTTCAGAACACAGTAAATAAGATAACACAGAAAGCAACACAACTCGGCTTTACCTTTTCCTCACAAAAATCAAGATGTGTACATTTTTGTCGGCTGAGATCAGCACATAAAGACTCAACTCTTACAATGTATAGGATGCCAATTGAATGTGTTCCTACATATTAATTTTTAGGTGTGACCTTTGATGAGAAGCTAAACTGGAAACAGCACATACAAAATTTAACTGTTAGCTGTAAAACATTTATTAATATAATAAAACCTGTATCAAATATAACTTGGGGAATGAACCATAAGATTTGATTAAAATTGTACAAGACGATAGTGTTACCGAAACTAGATTATGGTGCGGTCGCGAATGTTTCATCGCGCAAGTCGACTTTACGGCAGCTGGATTCCATACAAGGGACAAGACTAGGAGCATACCGCACTAGCCCCTACGCGTCCTTGAATTGTGAAACCGGAACTCTTCCTTTAGAGCTAAGGTTAGAACAACCATTGTTAAACTACGGCGTTAACGTCTTATCACAAAGTACCCACCTAAATAAAAATTTATTTACCTCGAACGATATTTTGGCTTTTTATCAAAATCGACTGACAAAAAGTGCATGGACTTAAGCAAACTATTAGATACACCATATACACTACTTCTTTGATAAAGGACCCTCTATGGACCAAACTACCACCAAAAATCCATTTCGAACTGACAAGACACAGGAAATCTGAAACAAAAAGTCAGTTTATCTTAGACTATTTAATCATTCACTCTTACCAAAATGCAAGCGTAATTTGTACCGACGGATCTAGAACAAAACAAGGAGTGGAAAGTTGTTTCTTCTATATTGGAAATGCATATTCTTGGAGTTTGCCTAAATCAGCAAGTACATTAACAGCAGACATCTATGCAATATGGCAGGCATTAAAATACCTTGATATAAATGCTAACATAAAATATATAATCGTTAGTGATTCACTAACCACATTGCTAATGCTACAAAACAAAAACGCGGACAACTCGCTGATAGAAAAGATATTAGAATCACTTTGGTGGTTAGATGAACAACACAAAAACGTAACTTTCCTAAGGGTTCCAGGGCATGTAAAAATTTTCAGAAATGAAAAAGCAGATTTGGCCGCACGTAAAGCTGTGCAGGTAGATTCGGAGGACGTTCCTATAACAAGATCAGATATGAAAAATGATATTAAACAACAAATGGCAACAACAATGTAATGACACAGGTTCAAAACTAAATCACGTTAAAACCGGCATAACCGCTTATAAATACCCAACCAATTTAACCCATTCAGAACAAGTAGTGCTTACAAGGATCAGGTTATGGCACTCTAATGTAACACACAGTTTTATGCTAACAGGGAGCCTGCAACCACGCTGCCAACATTGTAGAGACCAAAGACTTACGCTTAAAAATCTATTGCTAGACTGCTATGCTCATTAACGAGAACTTCCACGAAAACCATTTACTAGCAATCGATGCTGCAAGTAAAATAATAATATTATTAATAAACCTGGCCGAGGTAGCCGTTTTTCTAAAAAAACGGATAAAATCCAAAACGCTCCTTCTCGGATAAGGACTAAAACTGTAGGTCCCGTGGCAATACGATGATTAACATGTTAAAGATTCCTTAATAAAGGTCGAATTCCTTTAGTAGGTCAAAATTCTAGTGACGGGTAATGCTAATAACCATTAGTAGTTGATGCGCTTAGAGATGGCTGACATATCGGTTTGTGTCTAGATCTCGCCCACAAATGCAAAAAAATAATAATATATTTCATCTAGAAATCTTTACAGATATAAGATAAGTCGGTTACAACAATTTAGTTCATATTACAAGATAAAACAATATTTCAGGAAGTTAACTAACTAAATGAAATAAAAATTGTAAAAATTGACTTATAGAATAAAAACACTCCTCTGTTAATAAGTTTTTTACTTTACATTTAATTAAATGAACTGAGTTAATGTTCTTTAACATATTTGGCAATTTATTATAAAGTACAGTACCAGCATAATAAGGATTTTTTTCATACAATTTTAGATCATGTGAACTGTACTCAAGAAGGTGTCCAAAGCGTGTGGTGTATGAGTGCATGCAGTTGAGTGTATGAAACTGTTTTACATTAGTGTGTACAAATACAGCTACTTCAAAGATGTCAAGAGATGGTGTAACAACCCTTTTTCGTGTTGTACTAAATTATACTTTAATTTTAGATCTTTCATTCATTTAGTAGTAAATATAAGAAAAAGTTTTTAAGTTTTGCATTATAGGAATGAGGTAGGCAACTTAATTTGCATATCTTCATAGTACATATCTTTTTAAGTGTAATATTTCCTAAAGATTTATATTTCCCTTTCCGTAAAAAATTATCCGCTCAACGCGTGATAACCTAATTCTATGCGCAGATGCTTGGGGGGGGGGCAATTATGGGTGCTATTCTGAAAGCTTCTATTTACTTCACTTGCTGCTGAATGTTATAGCAGGAAGCGAGTTGTTTTGGGGGTGTTCCCTAAATTTTGCGTAATAGTGCCATCAGTTTTGATGGTAAGTTACCTTTTAATTCGTAATAATTAAAATTAAAACATTTGCTCTTTTTCAGGCACTATTATAACTATTATTTTTTTAATTTTTAATGGAACTTCACGTTACTTACTTCACTTTACTTTAATACTTTGATTACACTATTTTAATGTTAATTTGATTACCTTTTAAATTGCACTTCAACGCGATGCAACATATAAAGTGGATACATAATTTTTACGTATAAAGTAAGGATAATTCCAGTTTGGCAGTTTGCTAGTGGCTGGTAGCTTAATTTCAAGAGATTGCACAACGGTGAGAATGACATCACCTAGTTGACCGTTGACCATTCCGATTCAAGTGTTACCAGCGGTAATAAAATTTTATGTACAAAACTGTTCCAAGGTAATTATCTAATTACATTTTTTGTGTAATTAACAAATAGATTTAAGACCTTTTTGACTTAATCATTTCAATTGAATATTAAATAAACACAATTGCACGTTGATATTTTTTATTTCAATAAAAACTATTATTGTTCACTAAATTAGGTTTAACTGTTCCGTATAACAAAACAAAAACAGTTTGGCGCTCTAGATATCATTTTATTATTTCTAAATCTAATTAGAAATGTCTTTTGATTTTGTGTTTTAAATACAAGTCATTGGACATTACCTACATTAATATTTGAAAGTGCATCTTAAAACACTATTAGGACATGTATTAAACAAAAGTAAACATCCTTATGAAACACGTAATTTTTGTTTTAGAGTAAAATAAAGGTGTTGAAGGACATGTATAACATGAAATCAAAAAATTTTAATTTCCTTATGTCACTATTAAATACGATAATAGTTTTACGTATACATACTTTGTATGTATACGTGAGTATTATGTGGAGACCTTACGGATTTTTTCAACAGAAACTCAACAACTCAATATAAGTAATTTTTTAGAATAACTTTACAACCTATTTCTATGTCAGGTAGAGGTTCATAGTCACCTAGATGCTAATTTAAACAAAATTCCAAAGCCGCCCGCTTCTCTAAACATGTGGGTAATACACTTTAAGCATTTTCAATCCTATTTAAATAATTTTTAGATTTATTTGACTGCCTGTTAAGCAACGTTATAAAGAAAAGTTAGGAAAAATTAAATTTTTTTTAACTATGTCTGTACATTTTCTTATAATATTAGTCATTATTCAGATATTGAAAAAAATTAACAGTTAAATTATACCTTAAGAATTATTTTGCCGCTAAATTACGCGTCGTAACAACAAATTTAAGCAACGTTATAAAGAAAAGTTAGGAAAAATTAAATTTTTTTTTAACTATGTCTGTACATTTTCTTATAATATTAGTCATTATTCAGATATTGAAAAAATTTTAAGAAACACTTAAATTATACCTTTTTTTTGCCGCTAAATTACGTGTCGTAACAAAAAATTTCATCGAAAGTAATTAATCTACAAGTTTAAGATCTATATTTTGGTATTTTTATATCTTTGAAATACACAGCTGCTTCAGAAATATTAATAAGAAGCAAAAATTGCATTTAATAAACTCCTATCTGGCGCCGAATTTCTGCCAAAATTTAATCAACTCCAGGAAAAGTAAAAACAAGCTTAAATACGAAATTTGAAGTAGGTACGTGTTGTCGCTCTGGAGTTATCGTGGACACTAGCATACACGCACGCCCACGCATACACATGCACACGCACACGCACACACATAAACACACGCACACGCGCACGCACGCACACACGCACACGTACAAGCACACGCACACGCACACACACACACGTACACGTACACGCACGCGCACGCGCACGCGCACACGCACACACACGCACACGCACACGCACGCGCACACGCACACTCACATGCACACGCACACGCACACACACGTACATCACACGCACATGTACACGCCTACGCACGCGCAGGCGCACACGCACACGCACTTCCACACACACGTACATGCACACGCACACGTAGACGTACACGCACACGCACTGGGACACGCACTCGCACACGCACACACACATACACACACACACACACACACACACACACACACACACACACACACACACACACACACACACACACACACACACACGCAGACAAACATTATTGGCGAATATTTGCCAAGCGCTGTAAAATGGAGTAATAAGTCGATTTAACGTTAGTGACAAAAAAGGTCGTTTGCATAACCTTCTGACCCATATGTAGGTGTAGGTTATTAATTAAATAAGATCTAAAGTGCTTAAACTGTATCATCGGTATTTTATAGAAGCGGCTGTGGACCTTTTTAGGATAAGTCTATTAACGTCTATCTGACAT
The DNA here is from genome assembly GCA_036346205.1 of Vesta saturnalis. Taxonomy (NCBI): domain Eukaryota; kingdom Metazoa; phylum Arthropoda; class Insecta; order Coleoptera; family Lampyridae; genus Vesta; species Vesta saturnalis. The sequence goes on from JARFJB010001789.1 coordinate 1,046,359, forward strand.
GAGGTTTTAAACGTTCGTTTGTTTTGCATTATTGTTTTTGTTTTTGGAAAATTGCCTGTTTTCGTTATGAACGTATTAAAATAGCGGATGAATATTTATCCTAAATAAATTATTATTAAAGTTACTTCATTTCTTTTAATTTCCACTTTGTAAGTTGGTAATACAAAACTGCTTACATCGTTATATTTAAGTTTTTCAAAATATCAGCGTTTGGCATAGTACCCTTTAGCGGCATTAGTAAAGGGTGCATAACTTGTAAGGTAAAATGTGAGGAATGGAAAGCTCTTCTAAACGAGAGCAAGTTTACTCAATTCGGATAAACAAATCTGGAGTTATGAACATTTCTCCGAAGAAAGACGTAGCCTTTCTCCACCACTCTATTTCATAAATGAGAAAAGATGACATCTGTAGCTTTTACAATAAGAACGTTTTTGAAATTACCTTTCCTCCTATCTTTGAGAAAATATATTTTTAAGATTTAATGCCATTATTACACCTCCTAGTGGCCGCAGAAGGGTTTGAAAATATTTTGCAGTGATTCCTCTTGTAACTAAATTCCTCATGTTAATCTACATTGTATTAATTCAATGAATGATAAAGTCGTGCTCACACGACGTGTATCAAATTTGTAATAGTTTGTCTAATTCATGTTGACTCGTTAGGATACAATTTTTGTTATGGTACTGCCTCGTTAAAGAAAGTAAATTAAATTTAAGTATTAATCCTTCGCCATCGGCTTATTCAATATAAATTGTTAAACTTTGACAAACAACAATAAGTCACTGGTCCTGAATTTATATTCAGCAAGCTCAAAACTTATCTCGATATCGAGGATTGATACTGGTTTATTGGTAATATTTTTTTTAACCAATACATCAATAAAACTAACTGTAATTGAAGTTAGTATTGACTTTATTCCTAAATCATTTAATGTAATAGTAGTAGAAGGTGGCTCAATCTAATCTACCTGACAATATAAATATTGTGAAAAATTTATCCCTGTCAGTTTAATTAAATTAAGCTCTGACCTTTAGTCATAAATATTGGCTACGCTCGCTTTACTTAGGAACAATGACAAATAAATTATCTTTGATCTCTTTAAAACTAAAACAAAAGTATAATTGAAGGCTTTATTTTCTTCAACAATTAAGTCGGTCCAAATACTTCTTCAGAACTCAATATCGTTCTACTGTCGTCCCTAAATCTATCTATACTTGATCTAAGTACGTATCAGATATAGATTCGATGGTTCTGATACAATCTATACAGTTCCGATTTTCTTTTGGTTCACGATATGTTCCAACTCTAGTATATATCCCAAGGTAAGTGTATTATAACAACGTTTCGATCACCCTGCACTACGACTGGTTTCTTCACAAACGAACTTATTTTCCTTTCAGTACTTTAATACACCATTGTTTCTACTCGAGTCACTAGCAGGTGTGTATAAATTGGTGGCGTTATTCTTTGGACAATTCTGAGACTAAGGTGATTAACAAAAATGTCGGGTCTGCTTTCGTTTCTTCATACGAGCCATTGCAAGAAAAAATTAAATGCCAACGATGATATTATATAAACACATCAACAGGTGGCAATTTATCAACAAAATATATGAAGTCATATGGACACAGACATCATATGGATTATGCATCAAAACTAACGATAGAACTGCTGTTATTTGGCCTCGTATTTGTTCAAAGAAATTGTTTAAATTGATATCCATGCATGTTGATAGAAATCTCTAATCGTGGAGGGATAGTAAAGATAACTGGCTCCAACATTTCTGGCGTGATCAGCTGGACGGTTCTGGATGCGTACACAGCGAAAAGCAACGACAATTGTCAGCTGTGAAACTTATACCAAAACTGTCACATTGAAATTTACACATATCACATGAAATTTACGACGCCATAACTGTTTGTTGGCAAATCGATTTCTCCTAAAACTTGAAAATTTAAAACTTTAAAACTCACTATTTTCATTATTCTGAATAGATTTAGCCATGATAAAATAATATAATCTTCTTCTTCTACCTTTGGCATCATTTGAGAGGGACAGGGAGAGAGAGCATTTACGTCAGTTCTGCATACATAAAGACAAAATTTACATCAATTGGGGCTTTTATCGCGATAGCTCAGTTGGTTAGAGCGGTACTGTAGCAAAGTACATGTCGTAGGTTCAAATCCTACTGGGGTTAAACTTTTTATTCATGTATTTAATAAAATTAATAATAATTTTTAGTCAATAATTTCTAGTTTACATTTCCATACGCTTGTAAATGCTGGCTCTTACGAAAAAAAATTTATCTATATATTTTTCTGGATTTAAAACGTTTCACTGTATTATACTAAATATCTAGTGTGGATCACCACAGGACCTTCCAACCAACAAAATGGAAATTAAAAGAAATGAAGTAATTTTAATAACATTTTTTAGGATAATTATGCAATCTCTTTCATGACAAGTTCATTATGAGAATAGGCAACATTGTAAACAGAAAAACAATGATCTATGTCAAACAGACGTTTAAAACTTCATGTCACGTAGTGATTAATGGACATAAATACACGTTAACGTAAAAAAAAAATTTAATTCTATGAAGCTTCAGCGTTTTCAGTCATATTCATTTAATTTTTACCTTTATTTCACGTTACATTAAAAAAACTTTATAAAGGTAATTTATGTAAAATTAAATTTTCCTTGGAAAATACGCCTACAGTTATTCTTATAAAATGAATCGTTCTTCAGATAATGAAAAAATTTTAACCAACAATTAGCAACCTTAGCAAGTTTTTTGCCGCTAAATTACTCGTCATATTGAAAAAATTGCATAGAATATTATTAATCAATATGTTTAAGGTCTATATCTAGGTATTTTTATATCTTTGAAATATGCAGCTGTTTTAGAAATGTTTGATATAAACCAAAAACTGTCCCTGATAAACCCCCCCCCCTCCTCTCCGCCGCTGAATTTCTCCCAAAATCTAATCAGCTCTAAGTAAAATGAAAACAAGCTTAATAAATACAATATTTTAAGTACCTAGGTATTTTCTTTCTGCAGTTATCGTGAATACTAACATACATCCACACAGACATACATACACACACACGCACGAACGCACACACGCACACACACACACACACAGCACACACACACACACATACACACACATTCACACACGCACACACGCACACACACACTCACACACTCACACACACGCACACGCACACGCACACGCACACCACACGCACACGCACACGCACACGACACGACACACGACACGCACACGCACGCACGCACGCACGACACGCACACACACACACACACACACACACACACACACACACACACACATACTGGACACACACACAACAACACACACAACACACACAGACACACACACACACACACAGGCACACACCCACACAAACATACACACACACACACACACACACACACACACACACACACACACACACACACAAACACACACACAACACACACACACACACACACGCACACACACACACACACACACACACACAGACACACACACAGACACACACAGACACACACAGACACACACGCACGCATACACACAGACCCACACGCACGCACGCACGCAGGTACGCACGCACGCACGCATCCACTAACACACACACAAACACACACACACACACACACGTATACACGCCAACACGCACACACGCACACACGCTCACACGTACAGACATCCAGGCATGATGACCGATCTTGGCGAAACTTGGCCAAAAGTTGTAAAATGAGCTAATAAATCGATTTAGCGATAGTGAAAAAGAAGTCGATTGCATAACCTTCTATACCTATATATGTATATTGCAATGTAAAAATCTCTTGTATTTATAAAGTATTCTTGGTAAAAGATAAACGCGGCTAAGAACGTAAAATGAAATGAAATTAATGTAAAAATGTTTAAATTTTCATTACTATAATTCATCGTCGGTATTTGATTTCAATTTTATTCAAATTTTACATAATATTTCGGTTTTTCTTTTACTTAATAGGAACATAATGCATAATGCGATACATTTCCAATTTTTTTTTATATTACAATTCACTTTGTGTTGACAAAATAATTAAAAATCCATATGCTTAAATTCTGCATAATCTCAAAATAAGGACCTACACATACGTTTAGTAGCAAACCAATAACGATAGCTTTGCCCTCATAAACGATACCATAACGTCAATACTATAAAATCCAATTTTGTATACTGTAACACTATACTGTAAAGGGAAAATTGCAGTAGTTCTAAAGACGCAGGAAATTATAATAAGGTTATTGATAAACTAATCATGTTCTGCAGAGCACCCTTTCGAAACAGATTTCTAATGTGCAGAGCACATACTGTTGGGGTGTAGGAAATAGCGTCATCTTGGCACACGTACAATGTGCTAGGATGGAGTCGACGGGATGTTGTAATTACATATTAAAATAAATTAACACAAATCCATAAACCAAAATTCAGGAATTATGATAATGACATTCAATGCTAATTTATTTAATTATAAAGCAATAGAAATTATTTTAGTTAAAAATTTTGGACAAACGAGAGAATATTAGTAACACAAATAACGGAAAAGTCAAAAAAGGCGCTACTAAAATTAAACAGTATATCATTCTTTGGTAACTTTATAATATATGACAAAAGTGTTCAAATTTATGGTTAAAACAAAAGTTCATGCTCTTGTTCGTTTCAACGCACATAAAATATTTCCTTCGCTCTCGTTTATCTACAAAAGAAAGGTAATCAGCAAAATAGGTTGCTATAGTAGAGTTCTCACTTTAACCACCCTTTTTCTATAACTCTCTCAATCGCACTCACTGTAAATTGCCTGTCATCATTCTAACATTGCAGAACACTTCATTTCTACGTCAAACTTTAGATTGAGCAAGTAAAAAACTTTTGTCTTTGTGCTTTTTCAACGTTTACTAACTCCTTCTATCATTGAGAACCATAATGGACGCATTACTGAAACAAAGTTGTAACTTTAGGAGTACCTTTCAAGAACAATCGAAATTAAACTTGAAAAGGGCAATTGAAAGATCCGAAATGTACTATAAAAACCTCAAATGCAAAGAATGGATTTTAGTCGTTTCTATGAAAATTAGACCTTTAATCATTATACAACAAAAGGCTCTTTTGAATCTACATTCGCTTAAGACAATTCGAACAAGATGGCACTAAATTTAATTTTTTTTAAACAAATGTTAGCTAAAATTACGTAGACAATACTATATTGAGAAACAAGTGTTACAATTAATCTTGTTGTAATATGAGTGTCTTGTGGCATGAGTAGCAAAATGTTCAAAAGATACGAATATTACAATTGGGTATTGCACCAGGCGTATTTCATACTGTTTTTTTCTATTTTGAAGCTTAAATTTAATTTAAAATACTACGATTACGATTTCAATACTGCTTTGTTGATACGTAACGCTTTGCAGAAATGATAAAAACAAATGAAAATCTTAAAATAATGTAATATTACACAATTCCACAGTTTTCAACATTATTTCACTTTTTTTTACAATATTGTAATCTGAAGATACAAATCTTTTACTTCTAATATACTGAGGAATTTGTTACAATTTTAAAATAGATCACAGTTTTGATAAAATGCTTTTGATTTCAAATTACAGATAACTGACAATAAGCTTTTTACTCTAAAACCCCTGATGTTTTTTTAGTAGAATTGTTATAGCCATATGCGGCACTCATCATTACTTTAAACATATAATGCGGTCACCACACCATTTCCTGAATCAATAGACCACCTACTTATCAATGACCTTTCTCAAGATTTCAATTTTGATGTCAGTGTGTACATGTCTAAGTCCCGTAGTAACATGTTAGTAGAAGGGGGCCAGCTGAGGACGTGACGTAATTAGTACCGGGGGGGCGGCTTCTTTTTAGGGGCGATTTTCACCTTTACTTAGTGTCTTTTTGGTAGTATTAAAAGCCTTTTTGACAGTCCAGCCACTGAAGGATAGGCAACCGTAGTAGCCTGGAGGGCCTGATAGTACGTCACGCTCCCCTGGTTTTTGATTGGTCTATAAACTCCACCCCCATGGTTTCTGTTTCGTGACGACCATTTTGTGGGTGTAACTTGTACACCATTTTGTGGGAATGGATTAGCGGCATTTTGTTTTATCGGCCATTTAGATTTCGCGACCATCTTTGAAATTTGGATTTGTATTCTAACAAGAGGATCCTCATGCTATCTTATAAGACAAGAATACGACACTGGAGCTTGTTCTCAGGCCTAGTCCCCGGTGTAGGACTACGAAACTTGTTCACGCGTCTTCGCCCCCTTGTCAACTATAGGTCTCCGGTGGCTCCCATTTTACTGTTTTTAATTATGAGATCATAATTAAATTCCTCAGACATTCTGTTTTTAATTGAATCGTAATTAAATTTTGGAGCAATCTGGTTTTTAATTATGAGTCATGGTTAAGTTTTGTAGGCTAACTTGTTATCGTGGCCATATTTGTTTTGGGTGGGCAATCAGACATTGTATTCTAGTAACAGGAGCCCTCATGTTATCTCATGAGACAGGAGTCTTCACCCCTTGTCCGGTCTTCGCTTCCTTGGCGGAAAATTTGAAATCGTATTCTAATAAGGGGCCCTCATGCTATCTCATAAGACAGGTTTAGGACTCCGGAACCTGTACACGTGCTTTAGCACCTCTGTTATGGTCCACCTTGGCAGGAAACTTGAAATCGGAAATAGTATCGGCTTTTGTTGACCATTTTTGTAATTGGCGTGAACTGTTTAGGTTAAGTCAATACTCGCGCGCGAGCATTGATCTAACCTAAACCGTGCATGTATTGATCCAACCGAATATAGTACGTGTATTGACCTAACCTAAAAAGAGGTGTGAGAGAAACGAGGGAGAGAAGAGAGAGAGGCGAAAAAAACGAGAGACAAAAGAGGCGAGGGAGGCGAGAGAAACTAGGGAGAAGAGAGAGACGAGTACAATCAACTTCTATTACATGAAACATTCGCTAGTTTAAAAATACTCCACTAGATTGCATCACAGATAAAAAAATCTGCTAAATAAAATAAGTGTAATCTAATTAACACAAAGAACGTGAACATCATATTTCCGTTTTCTATGACAGTCCAACTTTCACGTAATTAGATAATTAGAGTTGTTCCAAGCCCAATAGATGTACTTGAATACTGAAAGGTTGTTATTGTGGTTGCATAACTGGGGAAATCCAGAAAATATTTATTTTATATTAATGATTGTATGTCGTTAAGTACTTTATATTATTCATTTATAAGTAAGACGCGGAAAGGGAATGTGTCGCATCTGTAAGCCACAAAAACCAGTTGTTTACCCTGTCAAGTCGTTCTTTCAACACAATTATCGACAACTCTAGTAAGTGCTAGTTTTTATTTTAACCCTTTTTCTTATTTTATTTACTTTATTTAATTGCTAGAGGCGTAATTTCAAGTTTGGTTATATTTGTTATAGTACAGGCTTAGTTATTTTCAGATCACATGTGTATTATCAAAATTGGAAATAAAAGTCAGCTTGTTTATTTTCCCCGGGACATTTGTCCATTTTCAGTAAAGGATTGGTGTGTTCAACCTTGTTTATAAATCTAGGGCCCTTTTTGTCAAAGGTATTTCTCATAAGACATTGCTTGTATGTCAAATAATATAGTAGCCTGATTTCGAGTTTGGTTTTGTATTTAATATTCTATAGATATTTTTAACTAATTTAACTGTAAAACGTGTTTTTGTCACTATGCAAAACACGGCAATAGTGCTACACGCTAAATTGGTACTCGTATATGGACAGCAATGTATTTTTGAATTGTGGTTGGTTTTAGCAAGCTGGGAGTTCAGCCAAACCAGTATTTTTTAATTGTAAGCTGATTTTTGCAAGTTGTAAGTTATGATTTGGTTGAGATTGATTTACGGATGATCGACTGTTTTCCCATGCCATTTAAGAAGAGCACCAGCTCTGAGTGTCGGTTAGCCTTATCTACAAAGTAAGCGCTCCCTCAAAGGAGCTAGGTGGGAAAATCGTTCTCTGAGGTTTATGCAGAATTATTAGCTCAGCTTCTTGTTTGATTTGATAGAGCTTTATTGATTTGACTGGTTCGGTGATTGAGATTGATCTGATTGTTTAATTTGATCGAGTGTGAGTTGTTTGAGATTGATTTGTTCGATTTGGACGAAAATGTTTGATTTGGTTTGATATGCTTCGGCTGATTTTATTGGTCGATTGATTGACTTGATTAATTTCTGTCGGTTGACAATGGGGCGAAGGGCTCGTGAACAAGTTCAGGCATCCTATAGCTATCTTATGAGACAGTATGAGTGCCAAATTTAATTATGACTCATAACTGGTTGGATTAAAACAAAATAAGTAGTGTCCGTGACAGAGGTGCGAAGACTCTAGAATAAGTTCCGGCGTTCTACACGGACCTTATGAGATAGCTTGACAGCCCACTTGTTAGAACATAATTTCAAATTTCCCCCGAAAACAAAATGGCTGAAGGCTTTAATTATGAAAGGTGAAAACACCTTTAAACTATAATTACGGTGTTGGTCTTGTTTACGTGACTTGCTTTTCCCGATTAAACCTGTCTGCATAAAAACTCCACGCAATTGGATTATTCCTAACGATTACAGGGATCTACACGCACTCGCCGCTAGGTGTAGCCACGATCAATCTGTATTACAGAAAACATAATGGGCCTGGCAAGGGGCGAAGACCCAACAACGGACGAGGGCTATAGAACAAGTTCAGGAGACCTATACCTGTCTCATGAGGTAGTATGAGGACCCGCTCTACAATTCCAAATCTCCCGACAATTACAAAAATGGGCGACAAAACCGAAACTATTTCAAATTTCACGTGTTATGCCAAGGGGTACCATAACAGAGGGGCTAAGACACGTGAACAAGTTTCGGAGTCCTAAACCTTATGAGATAGCATGAGGGCCTCTTATCTGAATACTATTTCAAATTTTCCGACAAGGAAACTCCGGACAAGGGATGAAGACTCTATAATAAGCTCCGGAGTCTTAAGCCTATCTTATGAGATAACATGAGGGTACCTGTACTAGAATACAATTTCAAATTTACCATCAAAAACAACAATGGCCACTAAAACAGGTTAGCCTACAAAATTTAGTTACGACCCATAACTAAAATGGCATCCGCATCCAATAAATATCTAACAAGGGGGCGAAGACCCGTGAACAAGTTTCGGAGTCATATACTGGGGACTAAGGCCTGAGAACAAGCTCCGGAGTCGTATACCTGTCTTATGACATTGCATGCGGACCCTCTCATTAAAATACAAATTCAAATTTCCCAGAAACCAAGGGGGCGTGGCGTACACTCAGGCACTCCAGTCAGAACACTGTATGCGCGCGCAAGACAACTAGGTTTGCCTATCCTGGAGCTGGACTGTCAAAATAGTTCTTGATACTACGAAAAGGATTAGGAGTGAAAATGACATCGAGGGGCTAAAAATTTCATCAAGAGGTTGAAAATCGCCCCTAAAAGGAAGCCGTCGCCCCATTCTTGCCCCCCTCCGCCTACTACCACCCTACCCTTATCCGCATTCCTTACCCCCACCCGGTCACGCTACCACCCCCGCCCCCTAAACTTAGGTGTGGACTACCAAAAAGGCCCTTAATACCACCAAAATGGACCTAATTAGGGGTGAAAATACCGTCAAGGGGCTTAAAATTGCATCAAGGGATTGAAAATTGCCCCCGAAAAGAAGCCGACCACCCTCACCAACGCCCCGTACCGCCACTGTAACCCCATCCTTACCCACTTCTCCCTTCACTGCTGATAACGTGACGCCCTCAGCTTGACCCCCTTCTACTCACGTTTCTAGCATAAGTATTCATGTCAGCGAAAAACCGTATTTTTTACTCATCATCAATTCGGATATATTTCTGAAAATAATGAAAGGGTTCAGTTTTATATAGTTATATTTATTTTATAAATTTTATTTAAAACATTTTCTCGAAAAACGTTCGTTAATACTCCTTTTCTTGAAAGGACAATCTTTTCACAGAAGTATCAAGTGCACATGAGTAAGCTGATTTTGCTAAAATGCATAACTGATTCGAAATATAAAGTTTAATTGAAATACATTCAGCAATATAGCTGAAATTTTGTTCACAAGGTGCACACTCCACGCACGTTTGCTTGCACGCACGCTTTCATGCAAGCATAAATAGATAGGCACACACATACGCACGTACACACGCACTCACGGAAAGATATAACAATCCCTTTCATGTATGTCGGTCGCATTTGCTTACAAATAGGCAACGTTATGTGTTCTGAAAGTCAAGATTACATAATTATTTACAAAGAAAACAATCATAAACTGACTATCCTAGTCGGTATCTAATGCTGACATCACTTGAGTATAACGAAATTGTAGGTGAGGATACATCTCTATTATTCCAATATCATTGGATATAACCTACAATCTGATAAAATATAAACTTAAAGTAAAGAGAAATCCATTCAGGAGACACACACACACACGCACGCACACACTCACTCATGCACGGACGCACGCACGCACGCACGCACACACGCACACACGCACACACACACACACACACGCACACGCACGCCGGCACGCACGCACGCCCGCACGCGCGCACACGCGCACACGCTCACATGCGCACACGCGCACACGCACGTGCACACGCGCACACGCGCGCACGAGGCCCACACGCACCCACACACACGCACACACGCACACACGCACACACGCACACGCACACGCACTCGCACTCACTGCACTCGCACACGCACTCGCACTCGCACTCGCACTCGCACTCCCACTCGCAGTCGCACACGCACTCGTATTCGCACTCGCACTCGTACTCGCACTCGCACGCATACGCACACGCACTCGCACTCGCAATCGCAATCGCACTCGCACTCGCACTCTCGCACTCGCACTCGCACTCGCACACGCACTCGCACTCGCACTCGCATCCGCACTCGCACCCGCACTCTCACTCGCCTTCGCACTCTCACTCGCACTCGCACACGCACTCGCACACGCACTCGCACTCGCACATGCACTCGCACCCGCACCCGAATTCCCACACACACACACGCACGCACGCACGCTCGCACGCACGTACGCGCGCGCACGCACTCGCACTCGCACTCGCACTCGCACACACACACACACACGGACACACACGCGGACACACACACGGACACACACGAACACACACACGACACACACGGACACACACACGGACGCGGACGCGGAAGCGGACGCGCACGCGCACGCGCAGACGCAGACGCAGACGCAGACGCACACGCACACGCACACGCACACGACACGCACGCACACGCACACGCAGACGCAGACGCACACGCACACGCAGACGCAGACGCAGACGCAGACGCAGACGGACACGGACACGGACACAGACACACACACTGTTAATCACCCCTGAAAGGTCATACTGGAGTCTCGACGAAGGCCTGAAAGTGCCATGTTGGGAAACCAATTTTTAGGAATAAAGCGATATATCCATCTTACAGACAATGCAACGTTAGATCCACGTTATAAAATGGCATAGCTTATACTCCTTGTAGATCGTTTGAACCAAAACTTCCAACAATGGGTAATTTCCATAAAAATCTGTGTCGATGAATCTAGGGTGAACGCCATACAGCCAAACAATTTATAAGAGGAAAGCCAGTGCCTTTGATGTATAAAAATTGTTTACTATGCTGTGCTACTGGCTATTGCTGTGTTGTAGATACTTACTTGTGTGGCCAAAGATATGCAAGCAGAAGTTCAACAAAAGACAATACCACTAGGATCCATAGTAGTCCTCGACACGGTGGAGAAAGTCACTTCACCATCAGATCACGGATTGTTTTTTGATAACTTTTTTACTAATTACGATTTGTCAGTAGTGTTAAAAAACATTTTACCGGACTCACGGTATAACATGCATCACTTACCTACCATGGATCTAGAATTGGATTCTTTGCAGATAGCTGAAAACTCTTCTAACCCTAAATCTAAACCACCATCTCTCCAGAAAAGAGACAAAGCACGGCAGGATAGTAACCGTATGAAGCACAATGCTCGATCAGCTGAAGAACATGCAACGCTCCTGCATAAGGAGCTATCTTTGGATTTAATTCTAACGTTCAGACAGCTTTGGCTCAAATGATTTAAGTCGTTGACCAAGCATCGACTTGTGGTATTTGAAAGTACGTTCAAACAAGATTTATTAAATTATACCAACAGTAACGAAACATTCGCTTTGAGTTATACCAGGTTGCTTTGGTCCAATTTGAGCTCAAGCTAATACACGCTAGACGGGGACAGGTTCTACTAACCGACGTAGACCCTGATCTATACCAAACACCCAGTATGCACACGATTTTAGAGAAGCGGTAATGGCATGCCCTCTAAACTTTGGACCAATTGCCGATTTTGTACAGACAGCAGGCAATTTCGAGTATGCTGGTACAACTTACTATGCCCATGTGCCCCAGTAAGATCAGTTTAACATCCAACCAGAACGTATGACATTCTCAACCCTTGGGACTACAGTAGCAGCGCTGGACAATCGATTTACACCGCAACATGTAGGGCTTCACTTTTTACGCGGCGATACCGGAACTATCAGAGACAACAAGGCAAAGCAGTGCCCTCTCGTTAACAAGAAATTAATGAAAAGGAAATAAAGGGGTTATCTTGGACATGAATATGAACAAGCAAGTATCGTTTTATTCGGACGATGGAAAAACTATAATATTGTAACCCATGGGGACCTATTTTGACGCAATAGAACACACTGGACGAGTGAAACGCTGGTCGACCTCATTTGAGGCAATAATTGACGTATCCCAACCCGCCTTATTTAAAACTTATAAGTCGATGGGTGGAGCACATAAGAGGAAGAAAATTGTGGTGGTTCCTTTTTACCAATTTGATAAATACGGCAGTTGTGGAAGCGTGGCGGTTATACCAATTAGCAAATATAGATACGCAAATTAGTTTGCTTGAATTTCAAAGAGTTCTGGTCCGACATTATTAAGGTGTTATGGTAAATCTACTTTTACAAGAGATAGACCAGGTGTTAGAAACCGTTAAGGACACTTTCCAAAAAAACAATTGAGATGTGTTCAATGTCATTAACGAATTCGCTGGTGCTGTGAAAAATGTAACGTTACTCTTTGCATTGAAAGGAACTGCTTTACGAATTATCATTTAACTTAACAATTGAACATTTACTTTTGTATAACTATATAGTTTCCAAAACATTTTTTGTGTAGTTCATTAATATAGAAAAGTTACTCTGCAGTGCCTATTGTACTTGTATGGGTACATGCATGCATGTTGCTAATTTGAAATTTTTCAAATAGATATAGTTTCATTTAAAAGTTTGCATGAAAGACTGTTTCTAATATACAGGATGGCCAAATAGCGCTCTTGTACCATCAAAGATAGCGTAAAAAAATTTTCAGGAGTTATTAAGGGTTAAAAAATTCATCTTCTAAAATTATTTTCGAGTATACAGGGCGCGGTAATAATTTTATATTTTTTACATGGGACACCCTGCATATTTTTACATATTTTAATTCGCCCTAAAATTCTGTATTTAGCACCGAAACTTGTATACCATATTTTGCAGCGTTGCCAATTAAATTGAAAAATTCCTTAAATTTTTAAACACATGGGTCAATGAAATTTGTAATATTTTTTAACTTATAATTAACTGGAAACAAAACGGAACGGAAAGAGGATTGATGACAAAACTCCCCTAAGATAACACAGATTAACATTTTTCTACGGGATGTTTTGTATGGTCATGCCAACATTGCGAACTTTAAATCTAATTTTCGAAAGTTTTTTAAATGGAACACCCTGTACTTTATTACTTGGATTTGTAGGGAATTTAATCCTCTTTAACTTTGGCAAAGGTCTTCCTATGCCTATCTTTACTAACTTTGGTGGTATTTCAATTTTTATTTAAATTCTAGCAAAAACCTATGACATAAAATAAAAACAAAATTGTGTGACAATTAAAGTGATTTAATGTGTCGTTTCTTCAAAAATTGTTAAAAATGAATTTTTCAAATGCCGAATTGTAGAATATAGTCTTCGTACTAGGAGCTAGCGATAAAAACTGTTTGTTAGCGACAAGGATTTGAGAACGTAATGGAACGATTTCAAACAACTGGAAGTGTAAGAAAAAATGAAAAAACTAAACGTGTTTTAACCGTAGAAAATCAATTAAATTTACTTTTAACAGTAACTGAAAATCCACACATTGGCCAAAGAGATATTTCTAATCAATTAGATATTAGACGAATATACTGACAGCAAACGAAATGCATTCTTAACATGTTCAGTTATTGAAAGAATTAAATGAAGAAGACTTTCAGACGCGAATGAATTTTCGTGTATGGGTGCAGCAGAAAAATTTTGCACATTTAATATTCTTTTGTGATGAAGCAACATTTCACAAAAATTGAAACGTGAATAGGTATAATTTTCATTATTATGCTACAAGCAATCTGCATTTTATAAGAACCTATGCACAAAATAGATGGTTTTTAAATGTTTGGGGAGGGGTTATAGAAAACTGTTATTGGACCGTTTTTTTTTTGAGGAACAGTAAATGGATAAGTGTATTTACAATATAATTTACCGCGATTAATGGTTCAGATACCAAATGAAGTTCGTGAACGTTTTTGCTTCTTACATGATGGAGCCCCTGTGCATCATACAGGCCTATTACTAACTTTATAAATGAAACATATGGGCAGCAGTGGATTGAAAGAGGAGCACCAGTACTATGGCTGGCTACGTCACCAGATCTAACAAAAATGGATTTCAGTATATGGGGATTTATAACAGATCAGATATATAAAATACCCCCAACTACGAGAGATGATATGAAAATTCGTATTACGAACTATTTTCAGACTGTTACTGGGAAGTGTGTAGCATTCGGATTCATACTTTTGAAAACCGTATTGAATTGTGCATTCAAGTTAACGGGGGGCCACTTAGAACAAATAATTATGCAATAATTTACTTTAAGAATTGTCCACAAGCTTGAGTCGCTAAACTATCATTAGAAAAAGTCATCAAGTTGGGTTTGGATTTATGTTGAAAGTTTGTATATTCTTATTTCATTTGAACTTGAGCTTTGACCGAACTAAAGTGTAACATGACAGCCAACTTGATGACATTTTCTAAAGAACACCCGATGCTTTTGTGGTAGTCTTCCACTATGGATACATTGTTTTCATGTTTATATTTATGGTAATTAATAAACAAAGTGCCAAAGTGACGTTTTCTATTTAAAAAGATAATATTTTGTTTTCATTTCATGTCAGGGGCTAGAAAAACGACAATGGTGAAAAACATTCAGTTTTTTGCTAGAGTTTAAATAAAAATTTAAATGCCACCAAAGTTAGTAAAGGTAGGCATTATGAAGATCTTTGCAAAAATTAAAGAGGCTTAAATTCCCTACAAACCCAAGTAATAAAATACAGGGTATTCCATTTTAAAAACTTTCGAAAATTAGGTGTAAAGTTCGCATTGTTGGCTTGACCATATAAAACACCCTGTAGAAAAACATTAATCTATGTTTGTCTTCGGGCCTTCTGTCGTTATTCTTCTTTCCGTTTCCGTTTCCGTGTTGTTTCCAGTTATTATAAGTTAAAAAATATTGCAAGTTTCATCACCAACGTTTTTCTACAAATTTAAGGAATTTTTTAATTTAATTGGTACCGCTGCAAAAATATGCTGTGCAAATTTCGGTGCTAAATACAGAATTTTAGGAGCAATTAAAATGTGTAAAAATATACAGGGTGTCCCATGTTTTTTCACAAACTTAAGGAATTTTTCAATTTAATTGGTAACGTTGCAAAAATATGCTGTGCAAATTTCGGTGCTAAATAGAGAATTTTAGGATGAATTAAAATAAGTAAAAATATGCAGGGTGTCCCATATTTTTTCACAAATTTAAGGAATTTTTCGATTGAATTGGTAACGTTGCAAAAATATGCTGTGGAAATTTCGGTGCTAAATACAGAATTTTAGGAGCAATTAAAATATGTAAAAATATACAGGATGTCCCATGTTTTTTCACAAATCTAAGGAATTTTTCAATTGAATTGGTAACGTTGCAAAAATATACTGTGCAAATTTCGGTACGAAATACAGAATTTTAGGATGAATTAAATATGTAAAAATATACACGGTGTGCCATTTAAAAAATATAAAATTTTTACTGCGCCGCTTTTTTGGAGGACCCTGTATACTCGAAAATAATTTTAGAAAATGAACCACTTAACCCCTAATAACCTGAAGGTACAGAAGACATTGGTCTTTGTCGCACTATTTGGTCACCCTGTATATTCGGAAAAAACTCATTTTTTGTTAAAAAATGTCGTGGACATTAATCAGTTAATTTGATTTCATTTATTTTTATCAATTTCTTACTATCTGAAATTTGCCGCATGTATTCTCACAATTTTTACCCTCCAACCTACATTTCATATACATATGTAGGTATAGAAGGTTATGCAACCGACTTTTTTTTCACTATCGCTAAATCGACTTATTACCTCATTTTAAAACGTTTTGCCAAGTTTTGCTAACATCGGCTATGATGTCTGGATGTCTGTGTGCCTGTGTGAATCTATGTTAGCATCCACGATAACTCCAGAATGAAAGCACCTACGTAATTCAGGGTATTAGGGGCAGTTTTTGGTTTTTATGAAACGTTTCTAAAACAGCTGCATATTTCAAAGTTATAAAAATATGTAGATATAGACCTTAAACATGTAAGGTAGAATTTAAGTGTTATTTCAAATTTTTTCATATCTGAATAATCATTAATTTTATGAGAAAAAGAGTAGACATATGTTTTAAAGAAAATTGAGTTTTCTATAACTTTTCTTTATAAGGTTTCTTAATATAAATTAATGAAATATGAAAGAAAATGGTTAAACTGTATTATCTTATGAAAGTGGCCAGCTTTGGATTTTTTTAAGTTAACATGTATTTATATCTATTAATCTCTATCTTACATGAAGTTTTAAACGCCATTCTGACATATATTATTTTTTTTGTTTTAACAATGTTGCCTGTGTTCGTTATGAACGTATGAAACAGGTTACATAAAGTCACGGCAAAATCTTTTCCGTTGTGGGGGTGAAATTGTTAGAGAGAGAGACAAACTTAACATACCAACTTCCATAATAACCCTGATAATTACAAATGATATATCTATGTTAGTGAAATACACGTTGTTGGGTTGTTAGAACTGCCGAATAAATTACAATGTTGTCAGCTCTTCTGTTTACACATAACTTCTAATTTTGACGTTTTCCACATTTTGAGATTTTCGATTCGTGTGGCTTGCATTGTTCTATTATAAAAACAACTATTCTTTTCATAACAAATCCTTGTGTCATTTGTAAGAACTGTTAAAAGTATTGTTACTTAGTTGAGAATGAGTATTTCCATCAAAAACTAATTGTCAAAATAAATGTAAACAATATAACCTAAGTATTATGTTGACGTCGAATTTCATACGTTTGGCAACAATGTCAAGCGCTGACGTTTATCCCCACATTGGAAAAGAGTTTGCCGCGACTATAGTTACCTTAAAATATCTGGTGTGAAACACCACACGACCTTCAAACCTACAGAATGGAAGTTAAAAGAAATGAAATAATTTTAATAACATCTTTTTAGAATAATAATATCTTTATATACATTTAAAATAAGCTCATCACGTAAACATGCAATATTTTAAAAGCAAAAACAGTGATCTATGGCACACAGACATTTAAAATGTCTGGACTGGACAGACAGAGATTAGTAGACATCTAGATGCTAACTTAAAAATTAAAGAAATGAAATAATTCTAATTATAATTTATTTTAGCATAACTATACAACCCCTTTCATACGTTCATAACGAAAAACAGGCAACATTGTAAAAACAAAAACAGTAATCTATGTCAGAATGACGTTTAAAACTTCATTCCAGATAGACATAAATAATACGTGTTAACTTAAAAAAAAATCCAAAGCCACCCGCTTCTATAAAATATCAATGATACATTTTAACCATTTTCATTCATATTTTCTTTAAAAAATATGTCTGCACTTTTTCTAATAAAATGAATCGTTACACATTCAGACATCATGGCCGATCCACATGTTAGTACACGTGAAATCTCGCGTCAGCATGATATTAGTGACAGGTCGGTCCGAAGAATACTGCCTAAAAATAAAATGCATCCATACCGTATCCAGTTGCATCAAGAGTTACTCGAAGATGACTATCTCAGAAGGGTTGCTTTTTGTGAATGGGCTCAACAACAAATCCACAATCAGGCGGATTTCTTTGATTTTGTCCTCTTTGGAGACGTTTCATAAAAATAGAAAACGTATTAATGCATTATGAATTCAGTGTACTACATATTTTTTTAACACAAATCAAGTTACTCTGAAAAACATCCGCATAGTATTGATATGGTTTCTAATGTTTATTATAAGATTACCTTCAGTGTCACTAATAATTATCAGTTAAAATTTAAAACGTTATGGAGTATACGTTGCTTTTTGTGAATGGGCTCAACAACAAATCCACAATCAGTCGGATTTCTTTGGTTTTGTCCTCTTTGGACACGAAGCCACATTTCCTAAAAATGGAACTGTGAATAGACACAATTTCCATTATTATTCGACAAGTAATCCCCATCTTATAGCAACTCGTAGTCAAACTAGGTGGTCTTTGAACGTTTGGGGTGGTACAGTTGGAGATCACCTAAATGGACCACATTTCTTCCATGGAACAGTGAATGATCAGGTTTATTTGTACTGTTTAGAAAATCGTTTACCATTACTGTTGGCAAACGTTCCTCTTAACATTCGTCAAAGAATGTGGTTATTACACGATGGAGCTCCGGTACATCACACTAAATTAATTCATAATAATCTTAATACCCACTTTCCTGGAAGATGGGTGGGAAGAGGAGGACCCATTGCATGGCCAGCTCGTTCGCCAGAGTTAAGCAAAATTGACTTCTTTAAGTGGGGTTACGTGCAAAACCATGCGTCTCGAATACCTCCAACCGCAGAAGATGATATGAAGAATAGAATACGAGAAGCATTCCAGAGTATTAATGTAGAAATGTTAAGAAATGTCAGTTGAGAATAATTTGAAGATCGACTGCAATGCTGTATTGATGTTTACGGTGGACATTTTGAACATTTATTATGAAATTAATTAATTTTATAAGAATTTTGTCTTAATAACCCATGTTTTTTGAATTTTTTATAATAATTTGTCACACGTTTATTTGTTCACGGCTAACTTGTTATAATAGAAATTTTTAAAAAATCTTTCTGTTATTAAATTGAAAATATCTCAGAAATTAACGATTTTAGCTATAGGGTGTGCTTAATAAAAATGAATTAACATAAAGTGTATTCTCACTTTTTAAAATAAAATATAGGGTGATTCATTTGAAAAAATTTACAAAATCATGTGTTGGAGTTTTGGCTCGCTCTATATTCAATAGTATGCAATAATAAATAGATAGCACTTTCTCGTAACACTGTACTAATGTCAAAAAGTTATGCCTGGAAAAAATTATAGTTAGATTCTTCTGTCTAGGGTATACAGGACATTGAAATGAGAATGATTTTCGTGTACAATTGACCATAGTAGGTAAGATTGGAGACTTTTGGGACACACCACATTTCCAAGGCCCCACATTTCCAAGGTTGCCACAAAAACAGGTTTCCCACCGTACCAAGGTCAAAAAAGCGCAATGTGTGACCTAAATGCATATCATTACCACAAACCCACGGTCACAAACCCCGATTTCCTGTTCCACTACTACAAGGCCATCACTGAGACATATCATTACCACAAAACCAGGGTCACAAACACCGCTTTCCTGTTCCAAAACTACAAGGCTATCCGTGAGACCTATTCGTGTTCCACTATTACAAGGCCATCCGACCACGCTTTCCTGATTCACAATGACAAGGCCATCCGACCACGCTTTCCTGTTCCACTATTACAAGGCCATCCGACCACGCATTCATGTTCCACAATAACATCCGTGTGACCTGGTTGCGCCCACTTGTATGTTTTTTGCTCACTTTTTTTGCTCAACCTTACTTTTTACCAAATTAAAAGAAAAACAATATGTTAATATATTTAATTGATGTAGACAGACATGTACTAATTTATTACTCAGATATATGATTTTCTTTACGAATAAAACATTTTGATTTAGTACAAGTGCAGAAGGTCCTCTCCACTTCCGTTTCAGTACATCTGCGCGGACGTGGTGCAAAGAGCTGAGCATACGTGCAATGTGGTGCCCATCGTAGATGTTCCTGTAACGGATTGACATCTGGCTGCCATCGGTTTATTCTAACCCCACACATGAAACATTCAACCGTATCGTCTGAAGATGTGGGAATGAATCCTGCTGCAGCAAGCGATGAGGGTGAGTGAACTCCAGACCATGTTCGATACGTTAGTAAGCGTTTATCGAAACAGTTGTAATACTGAGGATAATAAAAGTTTGGGTCACACATGTTAACATCAGCGAAAACAGTATGATACTGACAGTAAATAATGTAATCTATACAATATATACAAATATATAACATATATATCAACAGATATACAATATGTACAATATGTACAATAAATAAAAATAGATACAGTAAAGACTACTCGTCTGCGTAGCACCTCATCACACAGTATACATGAGTCATCATCGTACACATCGTATAACTGTGTGAGAGGCGCCCTACGACGAGCACCAATAATATTCGTACGACAGGTGGTACCGCGCAGTCCAGCGCTCCATATGCATATGATGGTCCACTACGCGGTAATCTCCTGGTTTCAATCGGGCGAAACAGCAATGACACAAATTCATGAAGTCCACCAGATGGTATCGAACATATATTGATACAATGTGGGCATATGCTGTTACACGGCTTGCCGCAAAGTGCTCGCGTATTACCTTGCTCATTTCGGTATACCACGCTGAATTCCACTGAACCAGTTCATAATTATTTCGTAGCACTTTGGTTATGGAAGCCGGTAGTATTCCTTCCTTTTCAAAATTTACCCAGTTCGGAATTAATTGACATGTCCGTCGGGTACTAAGTTGAAATAGGGTTTGTGGTTGGTACACTGCAGGAGTCTTCCAATCGTCTTGCACTGGAGTAACTGACATAGTGAAGATCGGTAACTATGGTATATGTAAAACCCTCCCTTTAAGTATACGAATAATACTGAGTGGGGATATGTTACCTTGTGGGTGACCTTGCTGTGGCAAAGTGGAATAACCTTGGGAATAAGTATGCCTAGAAATCCTTGAAGTAGTGGAACGAAAAGAAAACCTTGAAAAGGTGTAACCGACAAGACCGCTAAAGCAATGTGTGGTATAATCGTGAAGGTCACGTAAGTAGCCTTGAGGAGGGTACATAGTGGGAGAGTGTCATATATAAAGAGAGGAATGTATGTAAAGCCAGTATCGTATATAATGGATAACATCGTACGTCAAGCCATAGAAAAGGCGAAGATTCTCGGTGCTATGTTCAAGTAAATATTGCGATATTTTGCATTATTTCTTAAATAAAAGTAAAACAAAGTTTGTTAGTGTTGGTCTATCACCCAAATTTGGATTTGAGCCAGTCGTAAAACTAGGTGGAACGAAGAGCGGTGGAGTGGTGTTTGACAAGCAGGAATGGCGTATACTTATGGATAATCAAGGGGTGATTACTAATTATTTCTACAGTCCTGAAGGAACATGGCTACCTACCAAACTGGGATCGAAGACTGTCTCGTAGGAAAATATTAACAAGAAAAAAATTATACGCCTCTGTGATAGTGACGAAATTGATATCTATTTAGGATGGGAGTCTATAGAACAGTTATGGAAGCTTTTGAAGATAATATATTACCGATTGGAGTTGGCAGATACTGTGAACTTTCCAGAGTTTTATAAAACCTAATACAGTCGACAGCGACAATTCCTGAATGTAACATTCACCAAGTTATAGGTCCATTGCGTGATGTATTTGAGGTCAACATAGCCTGCCTTCTGGAAATGGAAGTATTTGCCAAGGAGAAACTATATATGGATATGGATCTTGCCAAACCTATACCTGAAAGGGGGGGATAACGCGCTTGTAGTCAATAGGGGATAGTATTAGATGTTAGTCAATATGTGGATGTGTTATAGTGCGGAGTCGTGGCCTAAAGCTGTAGATTGTGTTAGTGCAGTCCAAAGACTAATATGCCAGTTACAATCATTAGAATTCGATGCTGATCATGAAAAAGTGTATGGAATGGGTAGATTTAGTGATGACTATTTAAATAATCTAGTTAATAAGTATGGGGGAGGAATACGCCTTTGTGAAAAATACTTAACATCGCATGCGGATGATATAGAGTGTATTTGTTGTATAAAGCGATTAATAGAAGACCTAAAGAAATATCATTGGAGCAATTTATACATGAAATAGAAAGATATTTACCGAATTTTGAGTCATCAGATGACGACTCACCCAGTGAAGAAGGTGCGCATTAATGAGTCCAAAAACGTAGTTCACTATTTACTAGTATGGGAGGTGGCATACAGGCATGCGCGAAAAGGAGAATGGGAACAATTAGCTAGAGATTCTGCACGATTTAAAAAAATAGATGACTGTAGTAATATACTTTCACCAATTCTCGAAAAACAGCAGTGTGTGTTTGTCAGGCGCTTTAGTAGTATGTAGTGATGTATATGTATAGGATAGTATCAATAAAAAAAATTTAAAAAAAAGATCTGTTTATTGCATATTAATATTACAGTATATATAATTAAGGTTAATTAGCGTATTACACAATGTCTTTGGTAGAAATCCATGAGTTGTGAGAAGTATCAAAACCCAACCACTTAACGAGAGCTTTATTCCCTTGACGTCGGATGACACGTTCAACTAGATGAATGTCTGGATGTTTAACACTTTGTAGTTCGGGCTCATAGAACCGACCTTGAATCTCTTCATCTCGACTATCACGTAATGTGTAGGTGAGTGGGCTTGAACGTTTAACTGTTGATATTCGAAAGACTTCGTAACTCCAATTAGGTGTGTACCCCTTAGAGAATATGCTTCTATGTTTGCTAATGCGTACATGTTCCCCCACTTTAAATTTAGGTGTTTTACGGTCAAGAATTTTTTGACATTTTAAATGTTTTGAAATAGATGCACTATTTTTTCCGATACATCTACCGGTTTGTATCCAGTTGTTCTATGCTTTCTTGAATTATACTCGGCGACAATGTGCGGTAATATTGATAGCCACTTATAGGATCCTTGCATGCTGAAGGTTTTCCACATTATTGCTTTAAGGGTGCGATTTACACGTTCCACTATACTACTTTTCAAGGTGGAATAACTACTGTAATGATTGATATTAAATTTTTCATTACTTTTTGAATTCAGCATTATAGAACTCAGTTCCCATATCAGTTTGTATATGTGTAGGTGTCCTTTTCAAACCAGACAAAAGTTTATCCATTACATCCGCGACCAGTTTACCATTCTTACGTTTGATGGGAAAAGCCCAGACATATTTAGAGAATGCATTTATTATTACTAAAATGTATCGAAATCCTTTATTCATCCGAGCATATGGTATCATTTCCACTAAATCAGCTTGAAATAGATCATTTAAACCTTTTAGTACAACACAACGCCGCGGAAAATTTCTTCTTGCAGGTTTGTGCAGTTCTTCAACAACATCGGCTTTACTCATTTTTTTTGTGCTTTGGATTTTACTACGAACTCTACGTTGAATATCGCTGCAGTTGAAAACTGTACAAACTTCGGCATGATTACGCGAATTACATCGTTCCTCTTAAGATGTTGACCAATTACATCCTTTGCCAGATCAAATGTTGTACCATCTATGTTAAGCTCAAGAGTTGGATGACTCCACCTGCAATGTACTATAGTACCGTCGTTACAGGGATAGGTATATTGATCACCGACGACGGTAGATAAACTAATTGTCTTTGCAGCGATTCAGAAAATGAAATGAAAGTTTCATAAGACAGATCGCTATGATCAACAATATGTTTCCCAAATTTATCCACTGTCATTTGATGATGAAGATGACCGCCAAATTTATCTATTGGCATCACTGGTGGACGTATAGTACTATCTGTAGTGATAGTCGTAGTAACAATGAAAGGAAATGACTGTAGTGGTAGGTTTATAACAAGTTCTGTTACTTTATTACTTTTGCGTTACGTAGTTCATCAATTATATATATTATTTCGTTGTGATTGCTAGTATTTCCTGCCGATATTGATCCTAATAATTCCCGTAACCAATCGACTAACTTATTCGGATTATTCCACGGTACAAACTCAATAGGTTTATTATTGTATCGCAATAGCTGCAGTCCACCACCTCTTTTGGATATAGAAGTTGTTCGAGATCTGGTGGCTGGAGGTGCAATAGACGACGTGGCAGAACGTTTTCTAGGCTGAAGTAATGGTTTAATGATTTCAAGATACTTCTTACTATTAGTTCCTCGGATTTGATCATCAGGGTTATAATTACGTCGGGCAGCATGCGTACGACGCAAAATGTCATTGTATTGCTGAAGATCCCTCTTTTTGTATCCCGTAGGAACTTTTTTAAAAAGTAGTTCATATAATCCCGGTGTTCCTTCATAGTCTAGGGATGATCCATCGGGAAGAGCGATTCGCAAATTTTCTCCAACAAAATCTAGTTCAGCATCGCCTATAAAAAATTTCTCTTCTTCAGGAATAAAATGCACACCGTACGTTAAGTCATATTCATCTTCGGTATCTCTAAAGATACCTTCGACGTAGAATTTCGCTAATCCTTGGTATTGATTAAGATACTCTTCAAAGGCGGGTTGAGATCCAGCAGCTAATAGTTCCGATTTTAATTGTTGTAAAGTAGGAATTTCCGCCTCGTCGTCATGTGTGACATCAGCAATTACAGATTCTTGTAGAGGTGTGGAATGGTGTCAGGAACAATAGTACGCGGCTCCTTACGTATTCTAGAGGATTTCGGTGTATAATGTAAAAATACTTCATTTTCATGTGCAATGGACTCCTTTTTTCCGACTTCTGGCGTAAGGGGTTCAGCTTTGATGAGAGAACCATCATTTTTAGTAATTAATTGTTTTAATGGCTGTATAATAGGTTTAAAGTGCGCCCATTGCACGTTCTGTAAGTGCAGTATCTTCTTTCAAACTCGCATATTTCTGTTGCACACTCTTGCGAGCACGCAAAATGTCTTGTACTAAGCGCTCCTCCATTACGACTGTACGTTGACAGTCCTAGTAGATTATTTATACTGCAATGAAACAGTCAAATCTCTTACGGTAACGACCGTTATTAACATCGCTTTCTTTATCAATCACAAGAAATCCGAATTTATCACGCCAGCAACAGCAACACAAGTCTTTAAATTTATCAAATGACATATCAACATTAACGTGATCATCGTACACATGCTTGAGATTAGTGTGATCTTGTTGAAAAGAACAAGTAAATTCGCATTATCACGTATAAGCTGTTTTGGAATTGAAGAATACGTTTGACAGATAGAAACAATCATTATTTCGATGTCTGCCAAAACAAAAATGATCTCTAATTTCATTTTGTTTATGACATGCTACATCATCAAAAATCATTATTGAATTTTTACGGGACTCACTAGGAGGTATAACATCACTATTATCACTGTATTCGAAATACCTAATTTTTTATGGGTGCCAGTAACTCGCAGGTACTGGTATTTAGGTTGGTATAGAGATTTGCAATATATATAGACATTTTCAAAACGTAAGCCATTCGGATGTTCTAATAAGCTAATCATAACATTGGTTTTTCCACAGCCGGATGGTCCGACGATTATACCTCGTTTACATCCCCCTTTTAGTAAACCGCGGTGTTTACAGTACTGCTCCTTGTTAGGAGTAATGTCATAATTTTTGATAGGTAATTCTGTATCTTGCGGAATGAAACGGATGTCACCCATTATGGTACTAAACCACGACTTGTATGACGCTTTTATATATATATATATATATATATATATATATATATATACCACGTGCAGAAAGTAGTTTAGTAGTGCAGTGTCAGTCAGTGTGGTATGAAGTATACATCCCAGCGTCAGAGGAAAAAAAAAGGTTCAGGATTAATTAATACTTTAATAAATAAATTACCCGTGGAGTTGCATATACCCGGATATCGATATTGTGGGCCAGGCACCCGTTTACAAAACGATTAGCTCGTGGCGATAAAGGTATTAACGCATTGGACGAAGCGTGTAAAGAACACGATATTGCATACCCAGTCAAACGATCTAGGACAACGACACATAGCAGATAAGACACAACAAAAGCTTGGAATAGATTTCGTTCTACCGACGCTACCTTTGGAGAAAAGGCAGCTGCATTAACCATAGCTGGCATAATGAAAGGAAAACGGACAATGGGAATGGGTGGCAAATCACGGAAAGGACAAAAGAAATTAGGAATGGGAAATAAATCACGACGAAGGAAGCATTCTCGCAGAGCAATTTCGTTTAACAAAGCAGTCCTTCTAGTCCGACATCGTGTTGGTGGTAAACTTCGATCACCTTTAAAAGCGACAATACAGCAAGCCTTGAGCGCTCTAAAACACAAAAAAATTATGTCACCCAAGAGCAGAATATTGCCAATACCAAAACGTGGGGGATTCATACCTCTTATTCCCCTCTTTGCAGCATTAGGAGCTCTAGGGTCTCTAGGTGGCGGTGCTGCGGCAGTCGCAAAAGCGGTAACTGACGCAAAAGCTGCGACAAAAACGTTAGACGAAACCAAACGACACAACCAAGCAATGGAAGCAGCTGCATTAGGAAAAGGTTTATACATAAAGCCATATAAACGAGGGTTAGGTTATATTTACAACCGTATTCAAAAAACTCCCACTGAAGCTACCACGTCACGCCTTAAGTAATGTTGAGCTATCAAAATTTGTGGAGCAATTACAGATTCCCTATTTTAGA
This sequence comes from Vesta saturnalis, assembly GCA_036346205.1. Lineage (NCBI taxonomy): Eukaryota > Metazoa > Arthropoda > Insecta > Coleoptera > Lampyridae > Vesta > Vesta saturnalis. The sequence goes on from JARFJB010001789.1 coordinate 1,073,542, forward strand.
GGGATATATATGCGAGATAACTTACCTACACGAATCCATGCGAATGAATGTGGTATTGTGAATCTGGATGATCAAACTAACCAGGGTACACACTGGACAGCTTACATTAAGCGTAACAGGCATATTACATATTTTGATAGCATAGGACATATTAAACCACCCTTTGAATTACTCCACTATTTTAAAAGTGATGGTAGCAGAAACACAATTGAGTATAACTTTACCAAGGTTCAAGATTTTGATACATACAACTGCGGCCATTTAGTCTTACACTTTTTATATGACTACTCGTACTGATTTTCAGTAGTCGTTACGTGATCGTAATGTCGTACACATTTACATTTACCGGCAAAAAGTGTATCTTGCAAGCAACCTTTAATCCACCGATTTTTCTTGAGAATGAGTCGGAATATGTAATGGGATTGACTAGTTTTGAATCTTTCAATACTATACAGAATGTTACTTCAAAGAATAACCAACTCGTGTTTGGAAACGATAAAATTACAATACCACCAGGATCATACGAAATCGCGGATGTTAATAAATATATTAATGAGTTAGTGAAAAGATCGGAGAGTTCTGCATTTACAAGCGAATAATAATACTATGAAAGCAAGTATGAAAGCAACCCATGACATTAATTTCAATGTGGAAAATTCGATAGGACCTATGCTGGGATTTAATAAAACTGTTTACCAGGCTGGAAAGTGCATACCTCGATACTCCTATTAACATTATCAAAATTAACTCATTAATTATCGAGTGCAATATAACAAGTGGTAGTTTTAAGAATGGTGAAACATCACACATAATTCATCAGTTCTTTCCCAGTGTACCAGCGGGGTATAAAATAATAGAGTCCCCTCAACATGTCACCTATCTACCTATCAATACATCTACCATTTCGACAATAACACTTAAAATAGTAGACCAAGACGGAGATCTCGTCAATTTTAACGGGGAAGTCATAACGATAGGACTACATTTAAAGAAAATATGGTGACGCGCTATAACACATGTGCATGTGCCCAGTGCAAAACAAACTATAAAAGATCAAAGTGTGGAAAGGTGAGAGTCAGTAAGCGTTCAGCGCCCAAAGCATTGACACCGCAGAACAAAGCATTATTGGAAAGTCTCGGCTTTACAGTACTACAATGAGTATATTAAACGTTAATGAAAAAGTTGTCGTTGATAATGCTATCGTTAATTCCGAACTGCACACCCATCAGCCATACACTACCGATTTGGAAACAATGATGAAATCAGGATACCCATTCAGGAAGACATGTGCACTTTACCATCCGAAAGCTATTGTACATAGAGGGACGATTATTACGTCAGGATGGTACTGTCTCTAACACCGCAAGGTTCGTTAATAACGGTATCGCATTTTATTCAGTGAAATTAGATATGAAATGAATGGAATAGTGGTAGATTCCGTAACGAAAGTGGGATTAACGTCGACAATGAAAGGATTGGTATCATTGACGTCCAATGATCTCGCCCGGCATGAAAATGCAGGTTGGTTTCCTACTGCAAACAGTACACTAACAAATGCTCAAGGATACTTTAATGTTTGTATACCTTTGCGAATGCTACTTGGCTTTGCCGAAGATTACAATAAAGTGATTTTGAACATTAGACAAGAACTGGTATTAATTCGTAGTAACATTGATACCGATGCAGTAATTTCAACTGTAGAAGAAGCATTAAAAGTTAACATAGATAAGATATATTGGAAAGTTCCACATCATTCCAGCATTAGCAGAGGAGTTGGCGTTAACGAAATACATTGATAAAAATGTAAATACGCCAGTAGCATTTAGAAGTTGGGAAACCCACATATATCCCGCCGTTCCAGCAACAGATAAGCATACATGGGCAATCAAAACATCTACTAGTATAGAAACACCTAGATACATTATTATAGGATTTCAAACTGGGCGAGAGAATAATGTTATGCAAGATACGAGCAGATTCGATAAATGTGCACTAAATAATATTCGCGTGTTCCTGAACACGGATCGTTATCCGTATGACAATCTCAACGTTAATTATGATAACAATTGCTTTGCTACGTTATATGAAATGTTTGCTAAATTCCAAATGTCGTATTACCAAAGAGATGGGCAACCATTACTCACCCCTACGCAATTTACCACAGCTGCACCGTTGATTGTCGTAGATTGCTCAAATCAAAAGAAGCATTACACTCTAAAGCAGTAGTTCTTCGTGTGGAGTTTGAAACAGCGGCAAACATAGCTGCAAATACGACAGCATACTGTGTTATACTCCACGATCGTTTAGTTACATACAACGCGTTAACCAAAGCAGTACGACAGTTGTAATACAATGCCCGTCATAATCGATGTACAAGGGTTTAAAATTTCAAAAGCCTTTATACCAAAAGAACTCGCCATTTATAATGGGAAACAAATTGCCCATTTTATTTTTAAATCACCTATCCCTGGCATACATTGGATGCAGAGAGTCGTCGTCAAGCTACTTGGATAATGCAAAACCAGCACTGTATTAAATGGGAAGAAGGGTATACACCACCACACCACTTTCGAAGAATACTCGAGAGATTGATTCAGCCAACAGATTCTGTCTATGTCAAGGGCAGAGAGAAAGCAGATTACATCAGAAAATTTGTGACCAGCCTGTTATTGAACTTGAGGAAAGTCCACCTCTTCCTGCTATGCAACCCGTTTGTTACTTTCATTGTAAATCATTATGTCACTGCGCTTTGAGTAGTGTATATATTATATAATATATATATATATATATATATATATATATATATATATATATATATAATATATATATAATGCAATAAGTCTTGTACACATTTTTTAATAAAAAATAGTAAATAATCATTCTCGTATTTTTATTTATGGAACATAGTATTTGTATAGCATATATTCTTTTAATAACGAATTAGTACATAATATTAATATATGTTAAACAACTAAAGGAATAATACAAATTATTAATATTAGTTTCATTATGGAGAGAATATAGGAAAGAAACTAGTGTCAGTACCCAAACTATTCTTGTTCCGGTTAATACAAATTCATTTGCTTAGCAACCTGCAATAGTTCGCTCAACGGATCAGCATTCTCCAATTCCGGTATTCGCCAATGCCCCACGCCAATGTGGAACACGTATCACGTAGTCGATATCGTTTGTCATCCTGGGACCTAAAGGCAATTTTGTTTAACATTTCGGTATATACATCATGTAAGGTTGATCGAAACACAAGCATTTTACACATTACTGTTTTATCAGACCCCTCCGCAACCGCTTTGTAGTCTACTTCCGTCAACACTTTCTGAATAACAACTTTCTTAACACCTTTCGCTTTCTTAACAACTTCATTATCAGCAAGCTTCAGACAGTATGACTTCGATCCAGCACCATAAAAATAATGAATTGCTTTCCCTGCGTACTCATCTTTCATTCGTCCAACGACGGAAGCAGTCGTAGGAATACCATGCAACTCATTATGATAGTTGGAAGTATCATATTCGTCTAAATTATTTCGCATGTGTGCATACATATCATCAGTTACTATCTCAACAATCAAAGAATCCGTGTCAGTATAGAGCAACGTGACATTCTTACCATAATGAGCTCGTAAGATATCATAAAAAAACCGATACATTATAATTTTGGAAAGATCTAAAATACTGAATCCGACATAAACGGGTTTGTCATACGTAACTACCTGTTTCGACAATTCCGCCGCAAACAATTTGTCAGTGAATTGAATAAAATTTTTAAATTGCGGTTTTGCAACGTACCGTGCTAGACCTACCCGACGACCGTTATTTTCCCAATGTGTTAACAGTTTAATAACTCTACGTTTATCGACATTTTCCATTGTTTTACCAAACACGCCATTATTCATAATTTTATAGAAATCCTTTTCGAACTTGTTCAGTGCTGTGTTGCGGAGAGCGGTATTAAGGTCTACGTATGGTATTAGCCACGGACTCTGACGAAAGCGTAAAACCCTATGAATACGAGTAACAATTAAGCCATGCTCTATACATTGTTTTAAATAGCGGTAATGTATAACGTAGTTGGTCTTATCACACAGGTTAGGGATTAACTTCTCCTCCTGGGAATGTGGTGCGCAGATCATTTCAGGACAAAACGGATAATCGTTGTGTTCGTCATGCAGATGGTGGGGATAATGTATATCAACCTCCAGTACAAATCCAACATCGGCGTCATCATCAATCTTTAATACGTCAAAGTGATCTATTTCCTCTTGCGGTAACCACATAAACCCATCGTGGGGCAGGTATTGCTTCATACTCCACCCGTATAAATTCGTGGCATCTAAATATTGTAAAACACTTTCGGTTGTTTAGGATCATAGTTTGGAACAAACTCGTTATTAGCGATGCTTCTCCGCTTGATACAAGTACTTACTCCACCCCGAATACCTTTTTAAAAAGTGATACATATCCATATCCGTCAATAATTCTAGCTCTACTTTCGTACATTTCAACATGGCATCCCACGCCAATCCAGGCAAAGTGACATACTGTGCAGGTTCTAACCATACACACCCATACATAATCTCCTAAAGTTTTCAAACACGTCAGCCAATAACAACACATCTGATTTTAAATAAATATCAGCATAATCACCTAGTGTATTACACTTAAAGTGATCCCATACCAGTAGAACGCGACAGTATTCGTCATCGGAAATATTTGCATCGCGCATTTTATCGTAGAACTTGTCATATGATGGCACCGTGACGTCGTTCAATTTACTAAAGCTGTCTACGTACGCATAAGGAAACTACCTTTCTTTCTCACTAAGTGGAAGTCGCTATCATTACTAAAATATTTCCGTACCTCCATACATTGATCATCTGATAAATTCTGGGATAGAGTATCTAAGGATGCAGCCATGAATCTACAACTATCGACGAACCGTAAATTAATGTATTTCTTTTCCTGATACCATGACTGTTTACATATTCATCAACAAAATATGCTTACCAAACGTTATATATTTTCACTGTTAACCGGAAGTACGGTAATTTCTTCCGTTTCACTCGCTAACTGTTTAATGAACAGGTGAACATCATAACCACTGAGATTATGCAGAAAACGGGAAGAAATGTAGGTACCTGATAGTTTAAGTTACACGTCGAATGTGCTGCACCACGATACTTACCAGTAACGTGACAGTGATCTCGTACTTTCGGATTTGTCGGATCGTCCGTAAAGTGCTTACCGCATATGTAACAACATACACTGCATTCATACGTAACCTGCTGTTCATCCGTTAATGGTGTCATTGGGACAATAGCTTTGAAATGTTCATTATATATCCGTTTTACATCACTTTCCAGTCGTCTTATAAATATCTCCCTGCATTGCTCCCTCTATACAGCTCTAACTTAGACCACGCATCGTTTACACTACACTTAATATAATAACTAAACGAGTATGGTTCGTGTTTACACGTTTTTATCGTGAACGGTTTTCGGGATCTGGTTCAGCCGTATCTACCGGTACTAAGAGCGCTTCAAAATCTGCATATATTACGAATGGTAGAACCATTTGTTTCTGATAGTTCCGAAAGCGAGTATATTTTCCGCATAGAATTCCCCGGTAATGTCTTTTTTGTTTCACACCGGTAATTTTGTATTACGAAGTTACAGTCGTGTGACACGTGTCGGGTTAATTGCTCCTCGGATCTAAAGTAATACAAGCATGCATCACAAAAATACATTGCTCCGTTCCGCCGAGTTATTTGGTTGCTAAGTAAACGAGAAAAATTTTTATCCATACATAATGCTGATTATCTGTTTGGTTACTGACTAATAATAATAAATTAACATGGACTGCCTGTTTGGCTTTGGTGTAGTATAGAGGCCCACTACCTCTGTGACACGTTGACCATCACGATAGGTATCGTCTAACCCATAAACATTAATGGAAATGTTGTTATTGCTCTCAAACGTTGAAATATTCGTCATCTTAACAGGGAACTGTACACCAGTCCAGTTGAATAACGTCTGGAAATCAGGGTAAGAAGATGTGCGTTGTGGTACTCCCGTTGGTGTCACTAGTGCCGATACAACAGCCCATGCAAAGCAGCAATTATCATTATTTTTTACATTGACTATGGCGTGTTTATGTGCGATTTCGGCGGGGACAGCCATATAGGATGAACCAGTGGTGGGAGAAAATTTAAGCATGTTTACCTCTAAATATACGAATTGCACCAGGGACCACCCTAAAACAGTTGTTACTAATCGATTACACCATGACTCACACTTACCAGAATCTTTATGTGAAATTCGGATTGCTTTGCATCCAATATTTTACTTATTCTTTGGAAATACTCTTCTAACACCGTCCCTACACTGAGAATATCATACTTAGTCTGAAAGGATTTCAGTTCTGTGCTTTCCCTACTGTTCAAAAAGTATAAACCAAACAGCTCAACATTACATTTTAATGAGTAGTGTTTCTGCAACTGATTTTGTACTACCTTCAATACGTTCCCTTTAACCTCTGCCATAAAGGTGGACACATCAGTATGAGTATTGCATGGTGACAGGGGGTATGACACAATGCGTTGTTTAAACGCATTTCGAATCACTTCGACCCCAGTATCGACAAGGAAACATACATTTGCTTTGTGCCTATTGCTTCTGAGGTGTCCTTGGAATGCATACCTAGGTACATCCATTGAACAATCTGTGCAGTGTACACTTTCACCACTTTTTTTCGGTTGTACCGGTTCATCGCGTTGGTCAGGCTTCCGCTTCCTTGAGTTGCTCAACCCTGATGGTCCGGGTTTCGCATTATCCTTCACATAGTTTACCCCAGATGGTCCTGCTTGCGCAAAGGAATCAGTAACATGTCTATGTACTGCTTCGTTATCGTCGGAAGTGATTTCTTGCACCACATTGCTCCCTGTGGTTTGGTTTTGTAACGAAACCTCCTGCATGCCAGATGGTGGAGTAGATACTGACATCCAGCATGCTGTTTTTTGATGTCTCAGTAAAGAATCCTTTCGACAAAATTTCTTGAGGCATTCACATTGGAACATTTTTGCTGCAACAAAGAAAGAATAATAACTATATGCTGAAGTGTAGGTTGATGTGAATAAGGGTGTTGGATAGGAAGGGTAGCCGGGAGAGATGCAATACGAAACTAACACTTACTATTCTTTGAAGACATGATGTAACACCGCTTGAAAACTTTACTTGGTGACGCATAAAGACGGACTGACACTGTAGTGGAACCGCTCCGTCTTAAATACTAAATTTGAAGTTTTGGGGTGAGTGGGGGAATTGGAATGAGGGGCAGAAGCGATGAAACCGGACAGTTGCGTGCGCAACTGCCTGAAGCCAAATCCTACCATGTGGGAGTTACATATTAGCAAGGGGGGGTTAAACAGGAATCTGTACATATAAAAAAAACCGTTTAAAATACAGCTCAAACCAGCTCAAAACCAGCACAAACCAGCTTAAATACAGGTCAAACCATCTTAAATACAGCTCAAAACCAGCCCAAAACCAGCTTAAATACAGCACAAACCAGCTTAAATACAGGTCAAACCAGCTTAAATACAGCTCAAACCAGCTCAAACCAGCTCAAAACCAGCTCAAATACAGCTCAAATACAGTTCAAAACAGATACCTGTTTTCCAGAAACAATACAATAAATATTACCTATCATATATACTGCAATTAGTCTACTAAATAGTCTGATCCAATTAAGTTACTAGTATGTAAATAGTTATACATACTACTATATACCTAAATACATAGCAAAGGATATACATTTAAACTCGAATAGAACCAATTATAAGTTATTTTTTGTCCACTTCAAATTGGGATTACAACTAAAAAACTTATCCTAATTTTGTTAAACTTTAAAGTTTAGAAAAAAAAATTTACCTATACAAGATAAAAAAAGAAGTCGCTTCGTTTAAAATGTGATATTTTTAACAATGTAAGTATAAAACAAAATTATCGTAATCTCCGAGGAGAGGGGGAAACGGGTGCAAAAGATGCGCGCCGTCGGGGGACGATGTTTGAGTACCGCCAAGGCATACTTTGCTCCGACCGTTTCCGAGTTATGAGCTATCTCCGTTAGGGGGTCAGTGAAGGGGGACCAGGTGCAAACGACGCACGCCGTCGGGGGACGATGTTTGAGTACCGCCAAGGCATACTTTGCTCCGACCGTTTCCGAGTTATGAGCTATCTCCGTTAGGGGCCCGAGGAGGGGACCAGGTGCAAAAGATGCGCGCCGTCGGGGGACGATGTTTGAGTACCGCCAAGGCATACTTTGCTCCGACCGTTTCCGAGTTATGAGCTATCTCCGTTAGGGGGTCAGTGAAGGGGGACCAGGTGCAAACGACGCACGCCGTCGGGGGACGATGTTTGAGTACCGCCAAGGCATACTTTGCTCCGACCGTTTCCGAGTTATGAGCTATCTCCGTTAAGGTCCGTGAAGGGGGACCAGGTGCAAACGACGCACGCCGTCGGGGGACGATGGTTGAGTACCGACATGCCATACTTTGCTCCGACCGTTTCCGAGTTATGAGCTATCTCCGTTAGGGGGTCCGTGAAGGGGACCAGGTGCAAAGATGCGCGCCGTCGGGGGACGATGTTTGAGTACCGCCAAGGCATACTTTGCTCCGACCGTTTCGAGTTATGAGCTATCTCCGTTAGGGGGGGGGTCAGTGAAGGGGACCAGGTGCAAACGACGCACGCCGTCGGGGGACGATGTTTGAGTACCGCCAAGGCATACTTTGCTCCGACCGTTTCCGAGTTATGAGCTATCTCCGTTAAGGGGGTCCGTGAAGGGGGACCAGGTGCAAACGACGCACGCCGTCGGGGGACGATGGTTGAGTACCGACATGCCATACTTTGCTCCGACCGTTTCCGAGTTATGAGCTATCTCCGTTAGGGGGGGGGGGGTCCGTGAAGGGGACCAGGTGCAAACGACGCACGCCGTCGGGGGACGATGTTTGAGTACCGACAAGGCACACTTTGCTCCTACTGTTTCCGATCTATAAGCTATCTCCGTTGGGAGGGTCCTAGAATGGGGGGAACCGGGTCAAAAGATGCACGCCGTCGGGGGACGATGTTTGAGTACCGCCAAGGCATACTTTGCTCCGACCGTTTCCGAGTTATGAGCTATCTCCGTTAGGGGGTCCGTGAAGGGGACCAGGTGCAAACGACGCACGCCGTCGGGGGATGACATGCCATACTTCACTCCGGCTTCTATGTAAAACGGCTTTAAGCAAATTTGATTATAAAAAACTTTAAAATAAATTTGAAAAAACGTTAACTTCGTTTATTATCAGTAACTAAACAACAGTGATCAAAACGTAATTCTATCTGAATATTAAATAAAGTACAACTCGTCTTCTCGCGTTCATAGAATTTTTATCAAGATCATAAGAAATATATAATTATAACCTTTGTAACAGTTTTATTTAAAAAAGTTTAAGTAAAAGATACTTCCATACAAAGGAAAGTGTTTAAATGAATAATATATATTGAAAAAAACCAGTTTATGCAGAATTGTGAACTACTTGCAAATTCGTCTGCTAGCATGTAATTACATTTTGTACGAGCTTGCGGGTTTGTCAGATTTTAATTACCTATTTTTTTTTCAGCCAGACCTTTGTTTAAATGGAAATTAAAAAATTTAGAATATCATTTGCAAGTTTTTATATAAAAAACGGATGTATATATATTCTATATATATATATATATATACGTGCCCTTCCTATAAAGAAAAGAATACAGTTAACAAACTGGTCTTATTCGTAATACGTAATTTCATTTTGTCTACATATAAACCAACAGGTTTTTTTACAGTCAGATTTACTTTAATCATAATGAAATTTAATTATACCATTCAATAAGAAAAACAAATCGTCAATTTATATCTAAATCCTTTACCGTTTAAAAAATGGGATAAAAACTGGATAGAGAGTAAACGAACTGGTGTGATTACTACAAAAAATAATTGCTATATCATGTAATTTACATACACTCTTCACCAATCAATTAAAAATATTTTCCCTTTAGCAAAATGCCATACTTAGTAAAATACATGTACATGTTTTTGAAATATTTAAAAAATGCTTACCAATGTAATTTATTTATCTGAATAATACAATGTATCTAAAGGTCACCTGTTCCCTGCAATACGGGTCATATTCGCTAAAGTTGTTTGTTACTTTGTATTATATATTTTTTTCTTTTAATACCCGTAGTTGATCTAGGTCAGTCCCAGACCAATAGGAAAACAGATTCGCGCGTTTCAAGGAAAATTCATGCTATATAAGAGCAGCATTAAACGCATTTTTCATTATGATCTCGAGTATTCCAAGTATTCTCGTCGTTTAGTACGGGGTGGTGAGACTGCCATTCTGGCTCGAGATCCAACACTTCATGATCTCGAGTGTTCCAAGTATTAATCGTCGTTATAGTACGAGGTGGTGAGACTGCCATTCTGGCTCGAGATCCAACACTTCCTTTGGGTTTGCAAATCTAACTTTGCAACCCTAAGGCCTTCTGAGCACCTACTGCGTCGTCGGTAAGCATAATGTACGAGTGTGTGAGTGTGAGTGTGAGTGTGTGTTTGAGTGTGTATTTCAGTATGTGTGTTTGAGTGTGTATTTCAATGTGTTTTAGTGTGTGTTTTTTAGTTTGTGAGAGCGCTGAACAGCTTGGTACCACATGTCACACGGTGAATACTGCCTCAGGTTGCGCACCCCTAACACAACTGTTTTTTTTATGTGTACGATGACGACTATTTTATATATTATGTGATTAAGTATGTTATGTTGATTTTTTTTTATGTATGTAGTGTATAGACTAATTATTTCCTGTCAGTCTAGTAGTATGTTCATCGCTGCTAACATGTGTAACCTAACCTTTTCTAATCCTCAGTATTACAACTGTTTTGATATAAGCTCACTAACGTATGTACTAAATCAACATGTTTTATTCCTATAGCAAATCATATATCTGCGTAATGTTTCTAAATATAATTTATATGTCTGATTTAAATGTATATAAATGTCTTTAATTCTATATACAATTTGTACATGTCTGTCTACGTGAATTAAATATATTAACATATCGTTTTCTTTTATTTTGGTAAAAAGTGAAATATATAATTTGTACAGTCTTCATTTCTATATATATATATATATATATAATATATATAATATATATATATATATATATATATAATTTGTACATGTCTGTCTACATGAATTAAATAAATTAACATATTGTTTTTCTTTTATTTTGGTAAAAAGTGAGGGTGAGCAAAAATTCATACAAAAAACATACAAGTGGACAAAAAACATACAAGTGGACAAAAAACATACAAGTGGACAAAAAAAATACAAGTGGGCAAAAAAAAATACAAGTGGGCAAAAAACATACAAGTGGGCGCAACCAGGTCACACGGATGTTATTGTGGAACATGAATGCGTGGTCGGATGGCCTTGTAATTGTGAAACAGGAAAGCGTGGTTTTGTCGCACGGATGGCCTTGTAATAGTGTAACAGGCAAGCGCGGTCGGATGGCCTTGTAATAGTGGAACAGGAAAGCGTGGTCGGATAGCCTTGTAGTTGTGGAACAGGAAATCGGGGTTTGTGACCGTGGTTTTGTGGTAATGATATGTAATTAGGTCACACATTGCGCTTTTTTGACCTTGGTACGGTGGGAAACCTGTTTTTGTGGCAACCTTGGAAATGTGGGGCCTTGGAAATGTGGTGTGTCCCAAAAGTCTCCAATCTTACCTACTGACCATAACTTTTGAAATACCCTGCCGTAATGAAACCCTATATTGGAAGTATGGAAGAGATGAGCTTAATCTAAATTTGAAATAATATATAGCGTGTCCCATTTAAAAAAAGTTATGTTTGGTTCACCCTGTAGAAAATAATTTTATAATGTGAAGTTTGAAATTGTTAATACCTGAGTAAAAAAAATATTATTCTATAATTTTTATAACCATTATAAACTCAATCATCGATTAATACTAACCACAAGGTAACTAACATTCAATAAAGTTTCACTTGTCTTCATGCGAAATCTATCAATTTAGATTGAAACGGAATAAGTAATCAGTAGTTTTAAACTGAGCATTAATCACATTTGGTATTTAATATGCATGTAACGGTACTTCAATCATCGGTAAGTATTTAGTCGTAAGGATTTTACTACAGTTAATTACTTTAATTTCCGTTTAGTAGATAGAAATTGACTTAATATCACTTTTTAAACAGATTATGTGATGACACAAATTAAATATTATGAAATTAAATTATCGTTAATTAAATAAAGTAGAAACTGATAAAGAGGCTGTCAAACTAAAATACAAGAAAGGTCAATGAAAAAGTTAAAAGCAATTCCGGAAAAGGAAATGCATACAAAATTTGCAGCCACCATTAGTTTGATTTACAGTTGCTTTAGATAGCATAGTAAAATGGAGTGTTTTCACTTTTTTTAATTTGAAGCGGCGTCATTCGAAAAGTCTTAAACAAACTTAAAATCTCATTACCTTATATAATCAAATAAAGGAATTTTTAATTTTGTTTATTTTTTGATGATCAAGTTTTTTTCTGGTACTTACATAGTAATTACTAAGTGTTCTTATTCGCAAACGATATTATCTAACCCTAGCGCCTCATAAAAATGACCTGTCGCTTTTAAACGTCATGAAGAAACCCCATATTCATATGTCACACCCTCACCACTTTCTAAAATAAGGACTCGATGACATATTGTAGAGCAGCCACCTTATAACGTGACTTTCATATATCAAATTAAGTGAACCTTTACGCTTTTAACAATTCCTTTCCCCGTTTTCTCATTTCTACCTTTTATTAATAGCAATTTACCCTCTGAACTATTATTCTTGGTTACTGCCTACTAAAAAGTTTCTTTCGAAGATAATTTCTTACGAGATTTCTTTTCTTTAAGTTGACGTTTCAGTTGTACTGTATATTTCTACGTATAAGTACCTGCTATGGAATTGTACAATATCTTCGGTTATCGCATTAAACATCTTGATGCACGTTTCTTGTAGAGAGGGTCATAGGAAATTGCATTTTATATTAGGTAGGTGCTTTAAATTTTATAGTGAACGTACATTATTAGGTGGTGATGCATGGAAATAGAGATCTTAATTTAATAATCTGAATAACCTTCATAAACTCATAAAGACACGGACAATTTAATGAACAACAGCTTATGAGGTTAGTAATAGTTTAATAATTAGTAACTGTATGTAATGCGAATAATTAAAATTTAATGTTGCATCCAGTTAGTTTTATATTAGCAATAGTTAAATTATTGTTTATTTACTCGAAACTGTTTTACGTTTATTGCTAATTAATTATGTCGCGCTTTTAAGGAACCTAATTATTTTAAGTGTTATAGACGATTTTATAACAAGCCCCGAAAGTGTTGTTACACTGAATAAGAAAGTAACGTAGGCCGAGTCCTGGAAACCTGTAAGAGTGCTTTTGGGACATGTAACTTACACTAGTTTTCCTTCAATCGTCAGTTTTCAACCTGAACTTTCTGCTTTACTTTTCCTTCGTTTTTTTTTGTTCTAAAACGTAATTTAAATTGGCTAAATTGGACTTCTCTATATTCCTAGATGAATTAATCCAATTAAAAAAAATTAATGAATCTGATTAAAGTTAAACGTATTACTAATATTAAAAATGTCATTTCATATTCCTTGATTTAACCATGAGTATAATTAACGTGCCATTAATTCAACTCTGGAATAAGAACCAGATATTGAATATTTAAAGGAATTTGAATTAGTCGTATAAGATAAATTTGATAATAAAAATATCTGGTGTGGAACATCACACGACCTACCAACCTACAAAATGGAAATTAAAAGAAATAAAATAATCTTAATACCATTTTTGTAAGAATAATTATGCAACCTTTTTTATAAGAAGTTCATTGCGGCAATAGGCAACATTGTAAACGCAAAAAAAGTGTATGCCAAACAGCCGTTTAAAACTTCACGACGGACAGAGGTTAATAGACATCTAGGTGCTAACTTAAATTAAAAGAAACTGAACAATTTTAATTTCAATTTTTTTATAATAACTATGCAACCTCTTTTAATACGCCCATATCGAAAACAGGGAAAATTGTAAAAACAGAAACAATAATCTATGTCAGAATGACGTTTAAAACTTCATGTCAGATAGAGATTGATAGACATAAATACATATTAACGTAAAAAAATATGTGGTGTGGAACACCACACGACCTTCCCACCTACAAAATAGAAATTGAAAGAAATGAAATATTTTTTTTACCTTCCAACCTACATACACATATGTAGGTATAGAAGGTTATGCAATCGACTTTTTTTTCACTATCGGTAAATCGACTTATCAACTCATTTCACAACTTTTGGCCAAGTTTCGTCTATATCGGCCGTGATGTCTGGATGTGTGTGTGTGTGCGTGTGCGTGTGCGTGTGCGTGTGCGTGTGCGTGTGCGTGTGCATGTGCATGTGTGTGTGTGCGTGCGTGTGTGTGTGTGTGTGTGTGTGTGTACAGGAAATTTTTCTTAAATGTATACATATGGGCTATGTATACTCTAAAAAAACGTGTCAATACATTGGGAACGTAGATGCTATAGGCAACCAACATCACACATGACGTATTTTATAGCTCTTCTCTTCAAGCTTATTCCTTTTCTAACATTTAAAAGCCAATATGATGTACGATTAAAACTTTAGAGTATTAATACTTGGTTCAACATTATCCTAAACACTTAATTTTGTTCATAAAGGAACTTTTGAGTATTAATTATGAATAATGACAAAACTGTGTGTAATAATAAAGAAAATTGTAAAAATATACAAATAGTTCTAGATCAAGTTGAAAAGATAGACGAAAATGTCTATTGTTTTTAAGATACAATCATGTTAACAATTTTCAATATTTGCGAACATTCCTTATAAGGTAGTAAATGTGTTAGGATTAAAGATGTGCAAATCATTCATTTAATTATACTACTTTTTCGGTTTTTTTTTACTTTGGTTAAAATACTCGATGTGGACACTATTAACTTCATTACAAACTTCTATTTACCTACAGAATCACACTATTTGTTAGAAATCCATTAGACAGAAGTTAGGTTATGTTTAAAGTATGGGTTCACTGGTTTACAGATTTGGAATGAATGATTTGCACATTTTTAATCCTTACACATTTACTACGTTTTAAGGAATGTTCACAAATATTGCAAATTTTTAACATCATTGTATCTTTTTATAACTTGATCTAGAACTACTTGTATATCTTCACAATTTGCTTTATTATTACACAGTTTTGTCATTCATCATAATTAATACTTAATAGTTCCTTTATGAACAAAATTAAGTGTTGAGGATAATGTTGAACCAAGTATACTCTAGTTTTAATCGTTCATCCTATTTATTAACTGTAAGAAAAGGAATAAGCTTGAAGAAAGGAGTTATAAAAATACGTCAATGTAATGTTGGTTGCCTATAGCATCTGCATTCCCAATGCATTGACACGTTTTTTTTAAGCATACATAACCCATATGTATATATTCAAGAAAAATTCGCTGTATATACAGTGTGTCCACAAACTCTATTCACAAAAGAAAGATTCTAGAGCTGATTTTACGTCGATTTAACGTAAATTACCTTAATACAAATAAACTGCCTAAGAAATCGGTAGCTCTTGCAAGATGGCGCCCTAACATCGGTTTAATTCAAATATCTTCAAAATTCTTTGCCTTTAAATGATAGCGTTCTGCACATTTATTTAGTGGAGTAGGCGCAATCGTATGGCGTGAATATGATTTTTTAGTTGTACTCATAAGCGGCTCATTTGGGCGGGGCATTGGACATTGTTATTTTTAAAAGGTTTTTTGTTTTTCAAAACTTCGCAATTTTAACATTAAATTAAAAAAATTTCGATTTTTTTCATAAAAGAATGGTACTCTTGTCTGAAGTCGCTACGACGCACCGTTTTGGAAATAAATCGATTTGAACTTTTCATGTGTTACTCATACTTTTATAAAATTAACAAACGAATTCATTTACAATTATGAAAGATGACTATGGAAAATAAACAAAATAACAATTGCGTGAACATCAAACTGCTCTCATGTCATAAATTAATTTTGCTTTAGAAAGTAAGAAATAAACTCGCGTAAAAAATAATTACTTTAATACAAAAAAATGTTGCTATATTAATAATAAAAAAATTCGAAATGACAATCGTATGGCGTGAATATGATTTTTTAGTTGTACTCATATGCGACTCGTTTGGGCGAGGCATAGGACATTGTTATTCATAAGTTTTTTGTTTTTGAAAATTTCGTAATTTTAACATAAAATTTGGAAAAATTCGATTTTTTCATAACAGAATGATACTCTTATCTGATGTGGCAGCGACGCACCGTTTTCGAAATAAATCGATTTGAACTTTTCATGTGTTAATCATACTTTTGTAAAATAAACTAACTAATTCATTTACAATTATGAAAGATGGCTATGGAAAATAAACAAAATAACAATTCTGTATTATAAGTGCTTTGTAACTGTGGTTTCCTATTAGTGGAGTTGATCGGCCTATTTCCACAGTTTATGCTTTTTGAGCGCGACGTTTCGGAAGCGGACTCTGCTTTCGTCATCAGGCTTAGTCCTGAGAAGGACTGTTTTCGCACTTGAGTCGAATTCATATTTTATATATTATATATATATATATATATATATATATATATATATATATATATATATACAAATATATATATATATATATATATATATATATAAGTTCTAAATATATATATTGGATTACTCCGTGGCTCAGTAACAAAGGTGTCAGACTAGTAAGTGAAAGGTACCAGGTTCGAATCTAAGAGTAGTCAAGTGCTTGGGAAAAAATTATATATGTTCTTGGTGATAATTTGCCTGGGCCTGTAGAATTGCCTAATCGTTTAAACGGCAAAAAATATCTCAACTTTCTACAAAATACTTTACCGGATTTATTACATGCTATTAATGAGAATATTCGGCGGAACTTATAGTTTTTACATGATGGTTGTCCGGCTCACTATAGCAGAACTGTTCTTACTTTTTTGGATAACAATTACCGACAGCGATGGATCGGAAGAGGCTGTCTGGTTGCTTGGCCACCAAGGTCTCCAGATTTAAACCCTTGCGATTTTTGGGTTTGGGGTATCCGAAATCAATGGTTTATTCCTAAGCAATAGAAACACGCGATCAGCTTTGAAGAAGAATTCAGGATGCCTGCGACGAATTTAGGAGCAATAGGGGAATTGTTACAAAAATTCGTCAATCTTTACATAAACGTATAAATTTTTGCATAGAAACGGATGGTCGTCATGTGGAGCATCTTTTGTAGATTCAGATTTGTGTCTCATGCAGTTGTCATTTTGAATTTTTTTATTATTAATATAGCAACATTTTTTTGTATTAAAGTAATTATTTTTTACGCGAGTTTATTTCTTACTTTCTAAAGCAAAATTAATTTATGACATGAGAGCAGTTTGACGTTCACGCAATTGTTATTTTGTTTATTTTCCATAGTCATCTTTCATAATTGTAAATGAATTCGTTTGTTAATTTTATAAAAGTATGAGTAACACATGAAAAGTTCAAATCGATTTATTTCGAAAACGGTGCGTCGTAGCGACTTCAGACAAGACTATCATTCTTTTATGAAAAAAATCGAAATTTTTTTAATTTTCTGTTAAAATTGCGAAGTTTTGAAAAACAAAAAATCTTTTAAAAATAACAATGTCCAATGCCCCGCCCAAATGAGCCGCTTATGAGTACAACTAAAAAATCATATTCACGCCATACGATTGGACATATTCCACTAAATAAATGTACAGAACGCTATCATTTAAAGGCAAACCATTTTGAACATATTTGAATTAAGCCGATGTTAGGGCGCTATCTTCCAAAAGCTCCAGCTCTCTTAGGAAGTATTTTTGTGTTAAGGTAATTTACATTAAATCGACATAAAATCAGCTGTAGAATCTGCAGTTTTCTTTTGTGAAAAGAGTTTGTAGATACCTATATATATATATATATATATATATATATATATATATATATATATATATATATATACAGGGTGTTTCGCATAAGAACCGACACAGAGCAGGAGCATGTAGAGGAGCCTAAAATATGGTAATTTAACGCAATTTATCTATATAACAAGTTGTACCCCTGAGAAGCTATAAGCGTTCAAATTTAGATCTTAAATTTCTAAAAAACTCAATATCTCAGTAATACATTAAGTTATAAAAACCAAACTTGGTATACGTTATGGGTGTACCAAGAGTATTAATCGGTAGTAAGTAGAGATCAATTGTTGCATTTGAAAGAGTTGATTAGGGTTGATGCTCCCCTAAAATTTAACAGACCGTTTTAACCCGTTGGCGGATTTAATACATTATTACTTCATTTTATAAGTAATTCTAAAACTTTTTTACTCTTGTTATTTTTTAAAAAAACTTTGTCGTTTTCATACAAAAAGCGAATAACTAAAGACATGCTGTATTTTATGAATTTTATTCAAAAAATTCAGTAGTTGGTAATGAAATGGTACGTTAAAAGTTGACCATCAGATGTCAAGTTATTTAATTTTAGTAATAGCTTACAGGTTCATTTGAAAATGACTGGAAAGTTTTCATTTAGCGAACAAGTTGACATGTTGTTAGTGCTAGGTTTCTGTGAAGGAAACTGCAGAATTTGGTTAGAGACTTTTTAAACCACCAGTATCCAAACAGATAGATAGGACGTGGAAATAATTGCCCACAAGTTTGGCCCCCACGGTCACCAGACCTAAACAAATGTGACTACTTTCTTTGGGGAATGATAAAACAACTTGTGTATTCTTCTCCAATTGCGTCCCGGGAAAAATTGTGGAATCGTATTACGAACAAATGTAACATAATAAAAAAAATAGTCATGAGTTATTAGAAAAAGTAGACTTCAATTTTCGACGAAGAATAAATTTATGCCTGAGAGAAAACGGTGGCTATTTTCAACAATTTTTATAAATTATCATTATCAAATCTGTTTTCTATTGTTTTATTTGTTTTCCTATTTAATTATTTTTATTTACAATTGTTTGATGATTTTGAGTAAAATTAATAAAGTACAATATGTCTTTAGTTATTCGCTTTTTGTATGAAAACGACAAAATTTTTTAAAAAATAACAAGAGTAAAAAAAGTTTTAGAATTGAATTACATATGAAATGAAGTAATAATGTATTAAATCCGCCAACGGGTTAAAACGGTCTGTTAAATTTTAGAGGAGCATCAACCCTAATCAACCCTTTCAAATGCTACAATTGATCTCTACTTACTACCGGTTAATACTCTTGATACACCCACAACGTATACCAAATTTGGTTTTTATAACTTAATGTATTACTGAGATATTGAGTTTTTTAGAAATTTAAGATCCAACTTTGAACGCTTATAACTTCTCAGGGGTACAACTTGTTATATAGATAAATTGCGTTAAATCATCATATTTAGGCTGCTCTACATGCTCCTGTTGTCGGTTCTATTGAAAATGTAATATATATATATATATATATATATATATATATATATATATATATATATATATATATATATATATATATATATATATATATATATATATATATGTGGCTACTTTTTATATTGAACAGTATTGCTATCTTGAAAACCATAGGAATTACAATGTCGGTTAAATGGGACAAAAGTTGCGCATAAAAGGGACCAACAAAATGTTGAAGACAAATCTATAATAACTCTTACTGTTTACGATTTATACAGGGAAAACCAAAATATAAGAATTTTTAATTGTTGTTGTATCTCCTTTATTTTAAAAGATATTAAAAAAGTGTAATTACATTTTATAATTTAAATTATACATGCTATTCTGTAGTGGCGTCAAATTTTTTTTACAACGTTTCGTCTATTTAGGGAAACCATCAACATTTTTTTTTTAAATACGGTTCTGGTTTTTTTTCTACACTAAATTAATTACAATACCACCATACATACACCCCCCAACAATATTTTTTGATTACCCGTCGTTTCGTCACATTTCTATCCATCATAAAAAATTTAATGAACATTTCAGCTGAAGCCGTACCTGTCGTGTTGACTAAAATTTCGGTGGATATGCATTAGCCCCCCCCCCTTTTTTAGTTTATTATTCGTCTATTTGTTAACGCTATTCTTTTGTACAAAGAAGATTATTTTCAGTAATATGCAGATAAAGAAAGAAATAGATCAATTATTAAATAATGTCCTTACAGATCCATTTCATTGGGTTTACCTATTTTGTTGTAATTGATATTTAAACTAACAAAAAGGTAAATAACACAATATTAAAAAAAATGGCATGGAAATAATGATAAGACTGTAGAAATTCTTTAAAATATTCATTTATGATTTTCAATGTAGGTTCGACTGCTTAATTTTTTTGTTGTTATTAAGAGTGCCGTGAAATCCAAATAGTTGAGTAAATGTCAATTACTTTGTCAGTTTCCAGCGTTTTTGAAGTGTTTAGTTAAATTTATTCTCAAATAATAATTATTACATTATGGTTCGTTATTCTGTAGAAGAAAAACGAGATATGTACGATGTTTTTATAAAAAATAATAGAAATATTGATGTGGCAGTGCAGACATACGCAAATTTGTATCCAAATAGGAATTGTCCCGCAAGAAATACGATTTATGCGGTATCTAAAAATTTAACTGAAACAGGTAGTGTGTTTAAAAAAAATCGGGCACGTCAAACAAGAGGTACAATAAACGACATAAATGTGTTAGCATTAGTACACGTAAATCCAGAAAATTCGACAAAAAGTATTGCAACACAATGTGGGATATCCAGATCAGGAGTTAAAAAGATATTAAAAAAGTACAAATATCATGATTATAAATACGAACCAGTCCAGACGTTACACAGAGATGATCCTGCCCGTAGACTGACATTTTGTAACTGGTTTAGACATTAGTTGAATACCAACAGGTCGTTCCATAAAAATATTCTATGGACAGACGAAAGTACATTCACAAATTGCGGAATATTTAATAGAAAAAATAAGCACTATTACGCAACAACCAACCCTCATCTTACTCGATAGGTGCGGCCTCAGGAACGATTTTCATTAAATGTGTGGTGTGGCATTATTGGCAACGTTGTAATAGGACCCAAATTTATAGATGGAAATTTAAATGCTGATAATTACATCAATCTATTACAAGAAGTGTTAGATGAAATGCCATTATTGGTTCGACGACAAATGACATGGTTTAGGCAAGATGGTTGTGGGGCCCATAATGCTAACAGAGTTCGAAATTACTTAAATCGTCAATTTGGGGGCAAATGGATCGGAACAAGAGGTAACAGAAAGTAGCCACCACGCTCCCCTTGCCTAAATCCTGTCGATTACTTTTTGTGGGGGTACCTAAAAAATAAAATTTATGATAATGAGTTTCAAAGCATAAACGAACTAAGGGCTCAAATTGTCGAAGCTTTCGAGCAAATAGATCCAGATATGATTGCTAGGGCAACATAGCATATGTGTAAAAGAACGCGACTTTGTGTTGAAAAGGCCGGTGGCCATTTTGAACAATTTCTATAAATTTATTTATGTTGTGTATCATTTAATTACGTTAGTTTGTTTCTGTTAATTATTATTAAAAATTCATACAATAATAATATTAGTTATTTGTTTAATTTTTTGTATTGAATAATTTGTGCATAATAATAACCTTGTTTCTTGTTGATAAGCACTAGTGCTTAACAGCGGGTTTTCAATTAACGAACAGGTACGGCTTCAGCAGAAATTTTTGATGATGGATAGAAATGTGACGAAACGACGGGTAATCAAAAAATAATTTTGGGGGTGTATGTATGGTGATATTGTAATTAATTTAGTGTAGAAAAAAAAACAGGTCGATGGTTTCCCTAAATAGAAGAAACGTTGTAGAAAAAATTTGACACCACTACAGAATAGCATGCATAATTTAAATTAAAAAATGTAATTACAATTTTTTAATATCTTTTAAAATAAAGGAGATACAACAAGAATTAAAAATCCTTATATTTTGGTTTTCCCTGTATAAATCGTAAACAGTAAGAGTTATTATAGATTTGTCTTCAACGTTTTGTTGGTACCTTTTATGCGCAACTTTTGTCCCATTTAACCGACATTGTAATTCCTATGGTTTTCAAGATAGCAATACTGTTCAATATAAAAAGTAGCCACCCCAGTACTACTGTCCCGCATCCTTAAAATGAAAATCGTGCTATGACCAGTGGCGTAAATGCAGATATTAAAATACATACTACCATAAATGACAAAAACTTTCGTGAATGACAAATTGCCTATTATTTAGGCGTACAAAAACTTGAAAAATTGTAACACTTTTATTTTGCATTACCACTTAATTTTTTTACATTTAACTTTATTTAATTATATTTAAGTACATAATACAGTAGGTATATGTTTATTATTACAGTTACAAATAAAAAAATAAAATAAAACTTGGCAATTACCTATAAAACAATTTCAACATTGTTTGCATTCCAGGCATCTACTCTTCGTTTCATACTTTCAAATACGTGTGGATGTTCTGCTGACCACACACGGTAATTCTATGAATTGACATAACCAGATTACTTAAGTTCAATATTTCGTCATCTCTCAAGTTGTTGTTGAACCATTGGCAATATTCTAAACGTTTTTGAAAATCTAAAGGTAAAATTCTATTTTGAAAAAACTATTTTATTGTAATACAAATGTACAAAGGAATAATTGAAAAAGCAAAAATCTGTATACGTTTATGAAATGTCAATCGAAACTGAAATAAATATTTGTGCCCAACTTCACCAGAAACTTAGAATAAACTTTTGATAAAATTCTGCAAAAAGCAGTTTTTTTCGGTCAATCATTATTGATATCTTGGTGTGTATATATATATATATATATATATATATATATATATATATATATATATATATATATATATATATATATATATATCACAGGAGTACACAAGAAATGAATGTTAACTGTTACCGTATTGAAGAAACACAATAGGAATAATTTGTACACATAGATAAAACAATTTTAAATAAGAAGTGGTTGATGTTTGAATACGTGATTATTCAAAATATTAACAAAGCAGTTTGCATATTTTATGGTAACGAAACTAATTGTTCTGAATGTATTTGAAAGCGAAAAAAAATGTATTGAATTTACTTAAACTTGTTATAAATACTCAGCATAAAGCAAATTATTCAAGTATGTAGTAGTTAGTAAGAAATTATATAAAGAACATCCTGTATATATGTAGTTGTAAATACGGGTAGAGTGAAAGGAAGGAGGGGAAACTATAAGCACGCCAGTCACTCTCCTAACATTAAGAGAGAGACACTGAAATACTGAATTGAATAGGCGTGAGCAAACGCAACCATAAGAAGAATATACAATAGTTCTATGCACAGTGCGTGGACAATTTAAAACAATAAATATGAATGATAGTATTCCTGTCGGAAATAAATAATTATGCAAGTAAAAGGCGTGTGAATTCACAGTGAAATAATTTAAATTAAATTCGGTTATCCGTATTCTTGGTATTGAAGTTGGCGTACATCGCAAATAACCAGTGACAATCTAAACGCGTTATACTATTATTATATATAAACAAAGCCATAAATTGGAAAAAGTGGTTAAACAATTTTTTTTAATAATCGTGGTCCTGAACAGGCTAAGTTTGGACTATCAAGAGATACCTATGACGGACACCTTATGTTCAAAATACGTATAAAACCTGGTGGTGTTAAACAACTGCGAAGTGAATTAACACGTGTAAGCATACATTCAAAATCAAAATCATGGCAATTAGTGTATTCAGTACATCTATTAAATATTTCAACTATGATAAAGTGGCCTTAAAAAACAAAAAAAATTGTTTGAATCTCTTAAAAGATGCACTAACGTACCCACAAACCACCAATCCAAGCTTAAGTTGACATAACTTTATTACGATTAAGTTAAATATTCCAAATGATAGATGGCACTGAGAAGCGCATAGTATCTGCTTTACCGATCACAAATCACTCAACCCTTTGGTAGTTTGTGTTACCGATACAACGGTTGCTAATGGTTGCCATTACTGTCAAGTCGTCCATGTGCTTTTTGTGTGAGTGTAATATATAGTCGAGTACTTTGCTTAGTGCTTTTTGTTATTCTGGTTATTGTTATTGTTGTTTATTTGTTTGTTGTTACTTGTTGGGATTTTATTGTGTCGAGAAAGAGCAATTTTTATCGAAAGGAACAGCACTTATTTGCCATAATTGTAAGTTTACTAAATATTATAGAAGTTAGATGAATTCAATAAACACTTTACAGGAGCGTTTAATATTAAATAAAATGGTGAAGATTAAATGTTGTGTTCCCAATTGTACATCAGAAGAAAAAACATATTATCATCGATTCCCACACCCAAATAAGGAGTTACTTAGATTCCAAGCATGGAGTGAAGCCATAAATAACCATGGGTTAGTGCATTTGTCACCCTTGGAAGTGTATAATCTCAAAAGAATGTGCCGCATACATTTCGAACAACAATATTTTAGCTGTGGCAGTAATCGTGTCCATCGTAATGCAGTTCCAACTTTGCTTTTATCTGGAAATCAATCAAGTAAGAACTTTTATATTTTTCTAATTGGAGATGTTTTTTAATGCCATTCCTAGTAATCAATTATCTAATAATTATTATACTAAAAATTACATCCTGCTATACTTCAACCATTAAGATTTTGAGATGAGAGAAAGCACTCGTAAATTTTTTTACAAAAACTGTGATACCTTGTCCTAGGTGGCCAAATATTTTGTATTAATATCATGAAACATTTTATTGATTACCTATCTCCAAATTAATTGCTGTAAATGTACAAAATTTTATAGATAGAAAAATTAATTGCAATTATATGAAATAATAAGAATTAATATTTGTAGCCTATGCAGTAACAAGCAAACCATCTACTTCTGTTGAATTGTTAGAAACAGAGGATTCTGCAACGGAAGTTCGTAAGTTGTACAATACAGTACGTAAGTTCGGTCGAGAGATCTTTGCATTTGTATGACAACATAAAAGGGCAATAACTGACCACTGATCTTTAACCACAAACCACCAATATGTTAACCTTCTACATTTTCAACATACACTAATCCTGCAGAATGACAGCACTTGATTATCTCTGTATTTGTCGTAATGTGAAGTCATATTAATCCAGTATTTGTCCTGTCACGTTGCATTCAAATGCAAAGATCCACCGTGCGAGCTATACATAGTTTTCGAAAAGAAGAGACATATTTTTGTAAAAATTACAAATTTTTTGGTAATGATGCATTTCAGTATTTTTTAAAAAATTATGAAAACCACAAAAATAATTGGATCCTCTCTGATTTACAGAGACTGCGGCAATAACTGAAAGTACTATTAAGACAAGAAAACGTAAGAAAATGACGCCATATTCCATTTTACGAGGTGCTGGGCTGAATAATGTTAGCAGCCTAACACCAGAAAGTTTTTTATGGACATATACAAAAACTATACCGAGCATTTGAAGTTATGTCACGCAGAAAACATAGTTTTAGGAAGCGCTTGAGTGCTGCCAAGAAGTTTGTTGCTGAGAAGGGTATAACATTTGTCTAAACTGAATGTTTAGGTTGCACAGTTCATCCGTTGACAAGTAAGAGAAGCTAACAAATCGGGGAAGCAACGTCGATTTACAACTGATGACAAAATATAAGCTCTCTCAATCAAAACCCAAAAGCTTATTTTTTTTGTCTAAGATTTTTGTATTACTAGTAAATCAAATTTGAATGTTTTCTTACATCGAGCATCTTCAAGATTGTAATCAACCTCGACATTTTTTAAGCTCTGAAGACGTTCACAGAAAACATGGATCCGTCAGATAAGTATGTCTCCGTCATTTTTGACTAAATAAGCCAGGAGTATACTTTAATGAGAAAGATGGCTTTATACATGGTTTTGAAGACATGGGAGAAGAAACTCGGACACATGAAATGACAGACCATATTCTAGTATCTATGATGAGAGGAATGAAGAAAAAATTTAAGCAACCAATTTTTTATACGTTTTCAAGCAAGTGTGGTGCAAAGGCGCCTCAAATTTCCAAGACATTGATTTGAAACCAATAACCACAATATGTGATCAAGCTCCAACAAGCGTAAAAGTTATAAGAACTCTAATGGAAGAAACAAAAGGAGAATATTTAAGGAGAGGTAATTTTTCATACATGGAAGGTTCTTTTGTAGTGAAAGGGTTCAAAATATTCCCACTATATGATCTACTCCATTTACTCAAAGGAATCCGAAACAACTATATTACAAAATGGATACAATTTAAACAAAATAATGAAAGAACAGTTGCTAAATGGTCCCACATAATAACCCTCTACGAGACAGGCAATGGTCCAAATATAGTTGATGGCTTACGTGCACTCCCTCATTTGACAGAAATAAAGTGACGAAGATGAAGGTGAAGCATGCGGCCCAAATTTTTAAGTCAGAGTGTTGCATCTACTATGAATTTCCTCAGTAGCCTAGGTAAGCACCTTTTTATTAGAAATTAATTTTAATTTTGAAATTAATTTGTTGTTACAGAAGGGCAAAATGTTTTCAATGGTGCAAACTATACTGCTCAAGTTTTGTACTTTTTTGACAAACTATTCGACTTAGTCAATGGAAGTAAGAATCTACCAGGGCAAAATTTTGAGGTGCGGAATTTCCAATTATACTGGTCAGCTACGGTTTTTTTTAGAAACAATCCAATTTGTAGATCCAGCTACTGGTTTCACTGAAAGACCACCAAGTCTGAAAAATTGGACTTTCACTATTAATATCATTAATATTTGAAACAGCGTCTAATCAGATGATTTTAATTATTTATTGGGTCGCCACGTAATTCAAGACCCCATAGAAAACTTTTTTGGCCAAATTAAGAGTCACGGGATTCAAAATTCTAATCCTACTGCTTCTGCTTTTACTGGTGACTTCAAAGTATTAACAATTAATTCATCATTAAATCTATACAATCCTGCATTCAATTGTGAAAAAGACCATGCGAGCTATTTATGTAGTGGGCTAAAATTGTTTTTGAATCGTGTATTAGTATGCCGGAATCACTTCGTCAGTCAGCGCCTTTGTCTCTTGCATGTATGTGGCCATCCCCTGTAGATTCAGAATTAGTCAAGTGCTTAGCTCAACTTACTAATACTTATGTATCAGGGTTTCTATTGAAAAAAGAAAAGTTCTATATGTGACACTTGCAACAAAATCAATGTTATGTAGAGGGGGGGGAGGGATAACCCAGACAGTTTCTTAATCTCACTTAGATTATATGGTGGTGAATGGAAAAAAACGCTTGTGTTACACTACTGTACAATTTGCTAATAGTTATAAAAACATCCATTGCATCATAATAAAAACATTAAAACTAATACACATTGACAAACATTATCGCAAATAATACGGGAAGAAATTGGGGATATTGTATGCTTTGATTTCATTGGATTGAAATTGTTAACTTTATTATAACATTGTGTATAAGAACACTAGTGCATGCCTACTGGCAGGATCTTAATAAACTTGCTATGGAGAAAGAGGGAAAGTGTAAAATGTAGCATTTATATTATTACATCATTATAAAATACTCTGTGTAATATTAATGTATTTTGTATTCTAATAATTAACTACACAACTTAAATGTATTTTTTGTGTTTTATTTCCCATTGGTTCGCGTTTATAATTTCTGAGAAAATCATTTCTCTATAGAAAAAAATATACGCTTCCAGAAAATTCAAAGTTAATTATAAATTTTATTGCATGTACTTTTTTTAACTTTTAGTAAATAAAGTGGCTTTTACAAAGAGTATGTAATTATACTCTGCTTTTACTATAAACATGATTTCAAAGCAGAACTCTAAAATTTCCGCCTATAGTTAGTATTCCAGAAACCAGCGCTCGCTAGTGTACCCAAAATTATGTACGTGGGTTAAGTATCTAAAGGGTTTGAGTGATTTGTGAAAGTACCTGTGAACGAGTATACATAACGAACGTGTTGACAAGTAACAAAGAACATTTCAAAATGAGTGCCAAATGGATAGTGGTATTATAATCATTATAAATAATTTATTTCATTTTATCACCAAATTTTAATAATTGAAGGTTTCGCTATAATTAATCATTCCATTTATGAGAATAAAATTAATTTCAGGTCACTCTAATATGATAAAGTTTTAGAAACAAAGAAAACAGTACTGTATAAACATACATCTGACAATAATTCAAAAATAATCTGATTCTTGAGAATCAAAGCAAACATCTGAAACGACCGTTTTAAATCCTGGTACCTTCTAACCGGTAATGGTAGCAATTTAAATATTAATAATCGTATTTGATAATGCTATTATGGAAGCAACATTGTTTTTTACTTTTCTCGGTAGAGAGGAAAATTCCCATTTACTTCGCCCCTTTTAGAAATGAAAGTAATTGTTTCTAAGGTTGTTTCAGAAAAAAAATCGTCTGGGAAACTCAACAAAACAGCTCCGAAAAAGTCGGGATCAACATAGGACAACTTTATACCGCCTGAAATACTACCGCCGAGAGCTATATGGTTTCGCATCTAAAACAAGTAGGTGAGAAATCTAACCACCAGCGAGTTTTCGTTAGATAAGTGAATTGGAAACAAAGGGTACACGCGTGCGGCAAAACAGGTGAGAATTATTAATTGAGCTGTTTCCGCGTTTTTCCACAGTTTTTATTTAAGTAGGGTACCGTTTCGGAAGCTCTCCAACTCGAACTCGGTACCTTCCACTTACTAGTTTGACACTAAATATATATATATATATATATATATATATATATATATATATATATATATATATATATATATATATATATATATATATAAATTTTATCTCACAATGTGAAACATTTTAAATTAGGGGACTTGAATTTTGTCAGAAAAATGATCATAACATGTTGGTAGATTTTCTAAACCTTTTTTACTATTTCAAACACTATTTTTATTAATTTTGATATAGAGCGTTTCTAACAAAAGTCTTTTCTTGTCATTATTTTCTTTGTCCAAAATTTTTGTTTCATTATAATTAAAATTGTGCTTAAAATTTATAACATGTGTTGCCAACGCAGTGCTGTTAGGTTTAACTCAGACATCCGATTTATGTTGTACGATTCTACTTTTTAAGGTCTGTAAGGAAGCGGTATACCGAATTAGTTAATAATTCTTTTTTTAGTTTACATTTTAATTTTGAATGTAAATTTCTACCTTTGTTTGGGGGTAAAAATGCTGGTTTTATATTAAATTTTGCAAGGCGTTTAAACATTAAAGATTTTTTGTTTGAAAATGAAATTGGTACATAATTAATTTCGTTAAGAGCGTTTGTTTCATTTTTAAAATTATTACACAAAGAGTTTACTTGTTGCTTAATTATATTCTAAATTAATGATATAGGGTAATTATTTTTTATGAAAGCCGAAATATTTTTTTTAATGTTGAAAGGTCGAAACTTAGGATCGGAAATTGTCAAACATTTAAATATCGCCAACTATGGATCTTTTTCTGAAACCAATCAATCGAAATAAAATTATTATTACAAGTAATTTGGGTATCTAAAAAAGAAATTGAATGGTCATGTTCTAATTCTACTGTGGATTTTAGACGCGGATGAAAATCATTAAAAATGTTAAGTAGTTCTTCTACGTCATCTTGTTTAGCTGTTAATAATATGTCATCTACGTATCGGTAATAAAATGAAGGTTCAAAACTTAATTTATTAATACACTCGTCTTCTAAGAATTCGTTACCAAATTAGCTACAGTTGCTGATATAGGAAACCCATCGCATATATATATATATATATATATATATATATATATATATATATATAAGATAAGATAAGTTTATTGGGGAATGCAGTCAATTATGAAGGACAAAAGTAAGAAACCCTTTGTTAATGTGCCGTAACAGGAAACAAGATACAGAATTTTACTTTAAGATTAAGAAAATCTATTATCAACCTTGAAATAAAAACTGCTTTCTCTGATTTAACACAGGTTGCGAAAGGATTAATCAAAATTAAAGAACAACTGTATTTTTTATTGCCTTCACATTTAGTTAACAAATTTTCTTATAGACAAAAGATTAAATATAATAAAGTTTTTCATGAAATCAAAATCTCAAACAAAATTAAATTTGAAAATATTAAAGTTCAAGAATTTGAATCAATTATAATTCAAGACAAATGGATTAAAAATATAAGTAAATTCAATATTCCAACTAGAATTAAAAAATTTTTAGCTTTAGGTCCTAAATTTTGTATAAATCCACATTTTAAAGATTTTAAAATTTCTTCTTTTTTAGCTTACATTGAATGTTTGATTTCAAGAAGTGATGACAAAACAAAAAATCTTCTTAGATCAAAATGTACTAACATAATCACGAACTTCATACATAAAGAAAAAGATAAGAATCATTTTTTAAATAACTGGTTTCATGAATGCAGGAGATTTCTAGAAAGTAATCTAATCATGAATTAGTAATTATTCAGAGTGACAAGGGTAATGTAACTGTTGCAATGAATAAGTGTGATTACAGATTACATACAAAAATCTCTTAATTTATTAAATGATAATAAATATTTTACTAAATTACCTCATAATCCCACAAGTACATTGCAACAGAAAGCCAATAAATTCATTAGTACTTTAAAATCTTTAGGGACAATTCCTAACGATATAGCAAGTACTCTTACTATTTATAATGCAGTTGCACCACGTTTTTATGCTTTACCTAAAATCCATAAAACTGAATTATCTGTTAGACCTATTGTTTCTTCAATAAATTCCCCTAATAGTAAACTTGCTAAATATTTAACACAAATCTTAAGCAAATCATACAACACTTCTAACGATTTCTACATAAAAGATTCTTTTACTTTCAGTAAATTCATTAATAACTTCCAATTACCTGTAAATTATGTTTTAGTTAGTTTTGATATTGTATCTTTATTCACCAATCTTCCTTTAACGTTAATTATAATGAGCAGTGAAAAACATTGGCCTTCTATTTCTGTTAATTGTAAAATGAACCTGAACACATTTAAAAATTTACTAAAATTTATTTTTGATTCGAATTACATTATTTTTGATAATAATTACTACAAACAAATTTTTGGTACCCCTATGGTTTCCACGATTTCTCCAATCCTATATAATTTTGTACTTGATGACTTGATTACTGTGTAACTTGCATTGAACCAAATCGATTGAACTTTATAAGAACTCATTAAACTTTTAAATTGTGAACTTTTAAATTGAGGACCGTTGTCCACCATACAAATTTGAGGAACACCATAAACTAGAAATACATAATTTTCAATATATTGACAGATGCCTTTAGCAGTAGCACTGCTCATAGGGTGAATCAAAGTAAATTTAGTAAACCAATCACAAATAACTAATAAAACCGTATTACCACTCTTCGATCTAGAAAAGGACCCACTAAATCAATCGAAATACATTGAAAAGGATAAGAGACATTTTTCTCTTTACCCATAAGACCATAATGATTAAATTCTGAAGACTTGCTTCTGTTACAAATATTGCAATTCCTAATATATTTAGAAATATCGGACTTCATGTTAGGCCAATAATAAAATTCTTTAATTTTTGAAAAAGTTTTAAAAACACCAAAATGTGATGATGTAGGTTCATCACGAAATTTTTGTAAAATATCTTTCCTTAAAGATTTCGTAACAACTAACTTCCATTCTACTAAATTCGATTCGATGTTTAAATCATTTGAAATAAATTTGTAAAGCTTATGATCTTCAACTCTCCAATCGGGAAATAATTCAGGATTTTTAGAAACGTTGGTTAACATTTTCTTATACCAATCGTCTAAATCTACAACAGAAAATTCTAGAGAACAAACTTCCAAAGGGGCTCTAGAAAGTGCATCAGGAACAACATTTAATTTACCTTTCCCATGAATAACTTCAAAATCAAATTGTTGAAGCTTAACACTCCATCTGGCTAATCGACCAGAAGGATCTTTTAAATTATTTATCCAAATAAGTGAATGATGATCTGTAATAACTTTAAAATGGGTACCTTCAATATAAGGTCTAAACTTTTGAATTCCAAAAATAACTGCAAGTAACTCACGTTCTGTAATTGAATAATTTTGCTCGGCTTTATTTAAAGTACGAGAACCATAAGCGATAACAACTTCATTCTCCCCGACACCTTGTGTTAACACACATCCAACTCCACAATTGGATGCATCACATTGTAAATAAAATGTTTTAGAAAAATCAGGGCTCGCTAAGATAGGAGCATCAACTAATAAAGATTTAATTTTTAAAAATGAATCATTCGCTTCGGTATTCCATAAAACTTTCTGGGATTTCTTTTTACCTTTCAATAAATTGTTAATAGGAGCTAAAATAGTGGAAAAATCACCAATGAAACGTCTATACCAAGAACACATTCCAATAAAACGTTTAACTTTAGTAAAAGTATGAGGTTGAGGAAATTTAGTAATAGCTTCCACCTTTGAAGGATCGGTGTGAAGACCATTCTTATCGATAACAAAACCTAAATATGATAATTGAGGTTTACAAAATTCACATTTATCTAAATTAATATTTAACTTGGCATCCTTAAGCCTTTTAAAAACTTCTCTTAAAATAGCAACATGTTCCTTGAATGTACTTGAAAAAATAATAATATCGTCTAAATAAACAAAAACTGAGATAAATCGTGTCCTAAAATTGAATCCATAAATCGTTGTAATGTACTGGGTGCGGTGGTAAGTCCCATTGGCATAACAGTATTACGATGATGTCTCCCCCTCGATTCTCTTATAATATTTATTTAAATTATTATTATTAAATTTAGATTATATTTATTATCTTATATTTTTTTGTTAATATTGCCCAGACTAACTTTTAAAAACAGCCGCATGTAAAGACTCATCAAAGGGGATAGGGATCAAAATTAGAAGAAACTTTATTTTTAAATGATAAAATAAATGATTATTAATTTGAATTATATCAAGATTTTGAATATAATAATCATAGTTAATTTGATTAAAGCACATTGAGTTAATGTCCAATTATGTTTTATCGTATCTAACTTGTTCAAGGAAATTGAGTTATAAATTTTGATTTGCATTAATATATGTCACACCCTGTACATAACAAAATTCTTCAAAAAGTATACTTGGGCATGCGCTGTGAATATGCAAACATGTGACTTTTGATTACAATAAAAAAATGAAATTCGACATACAATATAATAATATACAGTATAATAATAAAATAAAATTTATTATTATACTGTGATACAAGTAAGTATAAATACGTTTGAATTAAAAACAGTATAATGTTAACCATTTAAATTTTTAGAACAAATAATATTCCCTTTGGACATGCATACATGTTGTTGCACATCATGACTGTTACAAAGGATTGAAATTATGAACATAACAATAAAATATCAATGTCAACAATAAAGTACTCACATAAAATGTCCTTCTTTTCTTGGTTACTGCTGCTGAAGCTGATTGTAGAAAACAGCTCCTTCGAACTCCAACTCTGGTCCTCGAACATCCAAATTTTCTTTTATATAAACAGCTTATACGTTTAGGTAAGTTTCACTAATGTTAAATAATATTGATGAATCTTTATTTTTAGGATCATCACTTCTTATATTTATTTCAAAATAAGTTTTGAAAACCATCGATCGTTGAAGGTTATTATAAATTAAACACACTTCCAATAAATAAGGTGTATAATGATAAAAACACGAAGAGAACACAATTAAATATCCATAACAACGTAAACAATATAAACTTACAAACCTCCGAATTTGATATTTAAAAAGGTAAACTAACCTTAATTTAATTATTTCCCGACAAAAGACTATCACTTGTTTCTTTAACACTTCCGATACTAAAATCGCACTTTGTTTTTAACGAAGTGACGTTATTTTGTTTAAAAAAATAATTTCACAAAAAAAATTTGGCAACACCTTACTTTAGCAAGCTGTTGAAACAGAGGAAAATTAAGAGAGTTTGTAAACCTTTAGCACTTCTATTTATATGATTTTGGGTAACGACCAAATCTTCGATTGTTCTCTATAGTTACCAAGAATATTTCCTAAATTCTGATTGGCTAAAGCAATTTTTACACTACGATATAATTTCAAAAGCCCATAACTTTTGCCCCCGTAAACCTTTCTTAAAACTAATAACATTTTCATAATCTACATAAACTTCTCTATAATTTAAAACCAAACACGAACTAATTCCTACACTTAATAACTAAGTTAATTTTCACACTTAATTATTGATTTTACGCTAATTTTATGTATTTTGCAGGCCTGGAAATGATTTCTACATGAATATGGGATGCTACTACACCTATATATTCATCTTTTACATGCCTACGGCCAATTTGAAAGGAAAATTATTTTAATTTTTCCAACACTCTTAAAAACTAAATTTGACAAAATTGACACAAATATAGTGAATTGTAACTTGAAATTGAGGCTACTTTACTATTTTTGCCTCTACTAATTTATTTTACACAAATTGTCTCAATATAAAATACTTTTTACATAAATTTTATGTGAGGAAATAACATAACCTCATATTGTTAACACAATTTTCAATGTATAATTTCACACTTTTAACCACTATAACTGTTTGTGAAAGTGTTTAAACTTAATGTTCGTGTCTCAAATTAATTTATTTTAACACTTTCGTAGGTTCATAAGTTCTTCTACGACTAGTGTCGAAATGTTGCAAATCACTAGTTTAAGGTCATTAAATGTTGATTAAACACAATAATTCCAGAGATGCTGCATAATTTAAGTTTTATAGTTACTCACTAATGTACTTGTTCTGTTTTTTCGTAATTTTAGTACTGATATATGTTTATCGCACTAACACGAATGTTTTCATGAATCTTGGCTGCGTACATTTGAATTGTGACATTGATACCAGCCTGTATCTAGTTTTTAACATTATTTTTGTCAACTACTTGTATCACATGTCGTCGGGGAACATTGTTTAAATAAACTTACTAAACTAAATAAAAACTTGAATTAAATCATAACGATAACAAACATACCCTATACTTCAATGTAATGTGCTGTCGATTAT
This sequence comes from Vesta saturnalis, assembly GCA_036346205.1. Taxonomy (NCBI): domain Eukaryota; kingdom Metazoa; phylum Arthropoda; class Insecta; order Coleoptera; family Lampyridae; genus Vesta; species Vesta saturnalis. The sequence continues at coordinate 1,108,923 of JARFJB010001789.1, forward strand.
ACTTATATTAACATTATATTAAGAAATATTTAAATTTACAAACATCTCAATGTTTATTAACCATTCTTATCTAGAATTATATAATGATATGTACCATTTTGTACAAACTAAAGAAATAATTCACTATGCGACTTACATAGCTACTCGAATGTAATTTGAATCATCTCAGTATACTCAAATAATCCTCTACGTGGAACAGTAAAAGCAGTGTTTTTCACAACTCTAAGGGTTTAAAGGAATTTGCCAAAAAGCTTTCTTTAAATCAATTGAAGTTAAATAACGAGCATCTCTTAATTTATCCAAAATATCATTTAAAAATGGTAGAGGGTAAGCAACTTTTTTTGTAATAGAATTTAATTTCTTAGCATCAAAACAAACTCTAAATTCGCGTGACTTCTTTTTAACTAAAACCATTGGAGAATTCCAAGGAGAAGAACTGGGTTTAATAATTCCTTGCTCTAACATATCATCAATTTCTCTGTTCGCATGCTCCAACATAGCAGGAGATAATGGAAAATAACGTTGTTTAATTGGTACTGCATCACCAGTATCAATAGAATGAAAAACTTTATTGGTTTTACCTAATTTGGAATTTGATAATGTTTTAAAAAGGTCAATAATTTGATTTAATTCAAAAACGTGATCATTATTAAGACCATCAATACTCTTAATCATAGTAAAACTTGTCTCGGGAGAGTTTGCAACAAAAGAATTTTCACTAAAATCAGCTTTAATTTCAAATAAATGACAAAAATCTACTCCCAAAGTAATTGCAGTATTAATAGATTCAGAAACAATAACAGAAATAGTTTTTGTAATACCATTAACAGTTAAAGATAAGTCAACACTTCCCAAGATGGATTGTGAAGAACCATCAGCAATAATCAATGATGAAAAAGGTGAATTCCTATTTAATTTTAAATCATATTTATCAATTAAATATAAAGCAGGCTTACCTAAAATAGTAACGGTAGCTTCACTATCTAATAAAGTAACAAAATTTTCATTAAAAATCTGGACATTAATAAAAGGTCTAATATCATTATTTTTTTCAACAAATTTGAAACAAATTTTTGGAGTTCCATAACATTTCTTAACTGTAATCAACCAATCTTTAAAAACATTCTTGTCAGCCTCTGAAAAGTCAAAAGGAATGTGTCGACTAACAGAGCACTTCCCAATTACAAGTTTTTTGATAATTTACGGACAATTAGAAAAAGTAACATCGGAATAACCACATTTAAAGCAAAATATTTTATCGTCACCCTTATCACAGGGGTGATAGGTATGACCCAACTGTTTACACTTAAAACAAGTCGTTGAAAACTTAGCTGTATTAATTTTTGCATTAATAAAAGTTGAATTTAAATTTCTTGGTTTAGTACCAGCACTAGAAAAATTGACTTTGGGTTTAACATTTTGTTTCAAAGTAGAAGAAGAAGGTTTATATTCAGATTGTTTTTGTGAATCTGAACAAGAATTAAATTTAAATTTTGAATTCTGAGCTTTTACTTGCTGTAATTTTTTACATAACTCGACTAAATGGAAAATATCATTAACATTGATAAGAGCTAACTGAGTAGCAAACCAAGGTTGTAAATTTTTCATAATAATTTTTAATTGTTCACCTTCAGAAGGAGGAATGTCTAATTGTGAAAGTAAATTAACCATTTCAGAAATAAAAAGGGTTGGAATCTCATCAAAAGCCTGTTTTCTATTCTTAATATCATTCAATAAAACTTCGTCATGTCCTACGAGTAAAAAGTCACTCTTTAATTTAGAAATAAGTTGATCCCATGTCTCAATCAAAGGTTTAATCGCCCTATACCATATTAATCCTTTCCCTGCAAATAAATCAACACCAGATAAAAGCATCTCCGACTTTGAAATGTTTCGTGCGACCATTAACTCCTCACATCTTTGAATAAAGGTAAAAACTTCTTTCTCACTACCATTAAATTTTAGATTTAATTTATAAACTGGAACTGAACTTTTAGAAATTTGTAAATTTTCAATTAATTTGGAAAAATCTTCAGCTGGAATATTAACTGAAGTATTAACATTGTCGTTATGTGACATAGAAATATTAGAAGTGTCTAAATATTGTAATTCCTTATTCATTTCAAATTTTTGATAAATAGATTCAATAAATTCTAAAGAATCGTTACATAAAGTTAATAACTGATCGTGTAAATACAAAAATTCATCATCAAAAGTGATGTAATTTAATCGTTTCGAAATGTGCAATAAACGAGTATGAAGTCTAAGGTACTCTCCTTTTGAAGGCTTAACTTTGAACAAATTAATCAACGATTGAATCTTTTGAAGTTTTTCTTTTAATAATTCCAGTTCTAAAGTTTGGTGAATTTCAATTTTCTTGTACGAATCAAATAAATTTGGATTAGTCCTTTCTAAGTTCAATTTACGTCCCAATAATTTACGTTTCTCATCTACGGTTAACCTTTCCACATCATTAACATTAACATTTCTAAAACCTAACTCTACTGATATCTCGTCACTACGAAGAACATTCACTAAATAATTTAAATTTGACATGGTAAAAAATATTATACAAACAATAAAATTTCACTAAACGTAAACACAATAAAAATATTCAAATATAAAAATAATAAATAGTTACAGTACCTTTAAATGGTGAACACTAACAAACGAAACTGAAACACACAAAAGCGAAAATAACCAGCAAATGGTAATGAAAGCAAATCAAGTCTCTGCTCGGGCGCAGTGTAATAAAAATTTGGTGTGATGGTATTAAATGAATTTAAATTCACCACAATCAGTGCCGTCGTCCCAGTCGGTAAATTAAATAGGGAGGTTCAAATAAAATGATTTGCTTAATTACCACTAGATCTGCTACGATTATTTTCACTTACCATCAATAATAAAAAATGTAAAACTAATGAAATTATCCCGGGCGCCAAATTGTTTTTTTATAATATCGGAACAATTAAACCGAGTTAGGTTAACAATAAAATTTATCAATTAAATATAAAAAAGAACAATATACAATTGTTTATTGACAGATGATGAAAGATGATTAAATAGAATATATCTTAAAATCTAATTGTAAAAAAAACTTAAAATACTAACAAATTCTTGAACGTTATACCTGTACAATCTATATAAAATTTCTGATGACCCCTGGTATATTAAAAATGTGATGTGGAAATGTATACCATGATGACGTAATCCTTGAGTAATTGCGCAATATTTGCAATACAATGCTTCTGTTATCAGCCACACCCAAAACGGGAATTTTCCTTCTTAAAATTGAATAATCCAATATTATAAATTAATCTTCATGAAATTTAAAAATCCATTTATTGCATTTCTTGAAATTTTCAATGCAAAAATTGCAATCATAAAATAAAACGTACGCAACAATAAAATTAATTGTGCAATCTAAAGCAGTAATTTAAAATGTAATCAAAAGTCAAAGAAAGTGAGAAAATGAGAAAGTACGAAAGTCCGAAAGTGCCTGCAAAGAGCAATTGTCTTAATTTTTAGAAGAAGTAAAAAGATATCTTACCATAAAATTATGGCACTTTCACATAAAT